>QJOB01000506.1:0-10451 GCA_004155035.1 Monosporascus sp. 5C6A | reverse complement strand
CCACCATGAGGTTGGGGTGCATCCGCTTGAAGGACGAGACCAGTGGGGCCAGCCACGCAGACGTTGCCGACGTATGGGCGACCAGCCGCAGCACGCCCACAGGGAGATGGCCTTGGCTGCGTGCATCAGATTCAAGGCAGTCCAGATCGTCGAGCACACGGCAACATCCGTCATAAAACCTGTGCGCTGCGTCCGTCAGCGAGAACTGCTTTGTCGAGCGGTGGAACAGGCGCGCCCCAAGCCGCTCTTCCAGGGAAGTGATCGCTCTTGAAACGACGGCCGGCGATACCCCAAGCATCTGCCCCGCCCGTCTGAAGTTTCTGACCTCAACGATCGTACGAAAGAGCCGCAAGCTCTCGAAATGATCCATATGCACCTCGAACAAGGCTCGCGGATACGGCGCACGTTGACGCGGCAGCTAAAACCCATGCGCTATTGAACGCGCTCAACTCCATAGCAGCCTTCGTTCTCGACCCCGGTTCCATCGCGAGCATGCGTAATTTAGTCATATCTGATACTAATGTCAATTATGACGCATGAAGCCAAAAAAGAGGCGACTGCTTCCCGAGGCGTGTGTGGCCAGAAGGTGGATGAGATGAGGGCCGCTCTCCGCTCGCCGACTGCGACGAGGGGCCTATGCGGGCTGATAAAGGCTTGTCCCGCCTGGCCTCGACAGACTTGCCGCCCTTTTCTTAGGCACCACGATTCTTCATAAACCAATGAGTTAGAACGCCCCTTCCCGACAGACTTTATTTTTGCGGATCACGCGCCGTGCAATCGCTGATGCCGCGAGCCGAGACGCCGGTTATGCATCGCATTCCACGCAGGACCGATTCGCGTCAGGGCGCGCCAAGCATGTTGTGGGGAAAGTCCCGAATGGGTGGCCCTGCCGCGAGACCGCGCTAGCGCACCATCACCGCATTCCTGCCCGCGCGTTTTGCGTCGTAGAGGGCCATATCGGCTTGCATCAGTGCTTCAGATGTCGCGTCTGCGACCGGCGCGTGATCTGCGGACGGGGCGTAGGCAGCCACGCCGATGCTGACGGTCACGACACCGCGAACGGAGGGCGCAGGCAGGGCGGCCTGTTCGACCGCGCGACGCACCTGCTCGGCGATGACCTTGGCGCGTGAACGCTCAGTGTCTGCCAACAGGACAACAAACTCTTCGCCGCCATAGCGCGCCACCAAGTCGGTCGGGCGCTTTCCCGCAACGCGCGAGAGGATGTTGGCAACCTCGACAAGACATGCGTCGCCCCTGCCATGCCCGTATGTGTCGTTGATCTGCTTGAAATGGTCGATGTCGACCATGAGCACCGACAGCGGTTGCCCCGTACGCCGCGCGCGTTTCGATTCGGCCGCCCAGCATCTGTCGAATGCTTGACGATTGCCGACCTGCGTCAGACCGTCCAGCAACGACTGCCGCTCAAGCCTGTGATTCGCAGCCATCAGCGCCCGATATAGCCTTGTGATATCCGCAATCAGCATCGACAGTACAACCGCCGAGGACACCACACTGAGCAGCCGTGCCGCGTACCATCCCAGCGTATAACGAGCGCCCCCATGCAGGGTCAATAACGAGTCGGCCAAGCCGACAGCGAGCGCCACGGTGACCCAGACATCCACCGAGCGCCGGAGTCTGGTCAGCGCCAGATAGCCAGCAAGCGCAATGACGTTCGATCCGATCACGGGAACACCCAGGATTCGAACGAGGTTGACATATGTCCCACCTTGGATGAGCGCCGGTAAATACTCGGTGCCCCAGATACAGATCGGCACTACGGCCGCTGCTGAAATTGGTCCCAACCACGGCAATGCTCGCAACACTTGCGTGAGCTGAGGGCTTGAGCGACTGCGTTCATGGCAATACCGGCCAAGCGCCGCGAGCAGCAACAACACCGGATAGCCCGAATGCCAGAAGGTCCATAGCCACACGGCGGATTGAGGGCCGGCTCCGAGCAGGCCGTCGGCACTGAATACGCCCGGAAATGTGGGCAATTGCGCAATGGCAATCGCCGCCGCAAAAAAGTAGGCGCCTGCAAGCGCCCCATAAAAAGGCGTTCGGGCAAGGCGGGCACGCTGAAATAACAGATAGCCGGTCAGCCCTTCAGACAGGACGACCACCGTCAGGAACATGGGCAGAAACGGCTTGACCTCTGGCAAGGTGCGCTGGGCGTGGCGGAAGGCGATCGCAGCCACGGCAACAATCATGGCGCTGATCAGCGTGGCTGCGAGAATCTCGGTGCGTGAGGGCCGTCCACCTTCCAGTTGTACTGCTTCAGTCATGTCGCGCTAGCTCGGGGCATCGTCATGAGTAATCGACGCGACATGCGCAGTCTTTAGCCGGTGGGCCGCATGTGTGATTCGAAGCTCATTTCCGCGGCCGCCGTTCACAGCCGGCGCTTACGCTCCGGGGCATTGCTGGCCATGCACTGTCACGCCGCCCATAGACGGAGATAAGACCCATCGGGATCGTACTCAGCGGCCTGTTTCCGGACGTTGAATCGCCGGCCACCACGTGGGTCCGTGCCGCGCCCCGCGATATACAGCCAATTGCCCTGATTGCTGTAAACGTCGTAGTCGACGAGTTGGGATTCGAACCACGCGGCACCGGCACGCCAGTCGCCTCCCAGCTCATGCACGAGGTAGCTCGCGACCACCTGTCTGAGCCTGTTGCTGAGGTAGCCGGTGGTCTCCAGCTCGCGCATCGCGGCATCGACGAGCGGCTCGCCGGTCGATGCACGACGCCAGCGCTCGAAGCCCTGCACATCTGGGCGCTCCGCGTGCCGTACCTCATTTGCGAGACCGCGTGCGCGGTACAGCCGAGCGCCATGCTGAAGATGCAGAAAGCGGAAATAGTCTCGCCACAGCAGCTCGAACCATAGCCAGTAGCTCCCGTCACTCTGCCCATGCGACTGCTCGAACTGCTGCAGTTCCGCCATCACGCGTCGGGGCGACAACGCACCGGTGGCCAGCCACGGCGACCATTTGCTCGAGAAGTCCACACCGGCCAAGGCGTTGCGCGTGCGCTTGTACGTGTGAGGCAACTGGCGCTCCAGGTATTGGGCCAGGTGCCGAAGGCCCGCCGTCTCGCCACCATCAAACTCCGGTGTGCCATACGGGAACGACGCGCGCGAATCTGTCGACAGCGTCTGGTTTGCAACGTAGGCCGGCGCGCGCAGGCCCGGTGGAATGATCACACCCGACGGCCATGGCGGAAGGCGGGTGGGCGGTGACAGCGGCGTCGACGGTGCAATCCGCGCCCGTTCGAGCGCCTGCCTGAATGTTGTGAAGACAGCCGGCAGCGATTGAACAGGCCAAGGCAGACACAGCGGATCGATCAGGCTGCTCTGCCAGACCGTCTGCACCTGCAGCCCCGCGCTTCGCAGTTCGGCCACTTCGGCTTGCTCGTATGGCGCGGCGATGTCTTCGCAGACGACCGTCGAGGCGCCCACGGCGCGCGCCACTGCGGGCAAGACCTTCCCCGGCGGGCCATAGCATTCCACCAACCGGGTGCCGAGATCGGCCAACTGGCGGGCCAAATCCCGAAGCGCCGCCGCAAGCACGGCCCGGCGGTGCACACCTACGCGCGCAAAGCCCCAAGGCGTCTGTGCTTCATAGTCGGCATGGCAGTACACCGGGACGAGGTGCGAGGCTCCGGTCTCGCATGCGGCACGCAGAGCCGGCTGGTCATGCAATCGCAGGTCGCTGCGGAACCAGAACAGCACGGTGTTCAACGCGGTTCTCCATGCTGTGCCCTGGGCTGCCTGCCTTGTCTGCGACAACGCTCCGAGCAGTACTTCACCGCATCCCAATCCCGTGCCCACTTTTTTCGCCAGGTGAATGGCAGGCCGCAGTGCGCACATTGCTTGTTCGGCAGGTTCGGCTTCTTATGCATCGGCGGAATCAAAAGTCGAGACTAAGCTGGGAAGACGTGGCCCCACTGCCGCGCGGGTTGTCGACGCGATCACGGCGCATACGCGAAGCGTGTTTCTTCACGATGGCGTGATTGGCGGCGTGAACTTCCGGCCGCGCACGCAACGCATGGACGCGCATCTTGGCCTGCCGCGTTGCTGCCTCAAGGTCGACCAGCGGCACGGGGATGTCTTCGCCCACCCGCACTCCGCAGCGCGCCTGCACATCGGGCGGCATGCGCCAAGGCTGCAAGAGCCAAGCATCGGGCACGCGGCGCAGGGCCGGCAGCCAGCGCCTGACAAACCGGCCATGCGGGTCCTGGTCCTGCGCCTGCTTGATCGGGTTGTAGACACGCGTGGTGTTAATGCCGGTGGTGCCGGCTTGCATCTGCATCTGGCTCCAGTGAATTCCCGGCTCGTAATCGACGAACTGCCGGGCCAGCCAAACGCCCACCGGCCGCCAATGCAGCCATAGCGGGTAGGAAGCCACGGAAACAAGCATGGCCCGCATGCGAAAGTTGATCCATCCGGTCTCTCTCAGCATGGCAACACAGGCGTCCACCATCGGCCAGCCGGTGCGCCCGGCGACCAGGGCGGCAAAGTGATCGGCGTTCCATGCCGATTCACGCAGGCCGTCGTAGCCGCGGTGCAGATTGCGGAACTCGATGGCGGGTTCGGATTCCAGCTTCTGGATGAAGTGGCAATGCCAATGCAGGCGGCTGACAAACGCAGCCAGCCCCTTACGCTGCCACACCGCATCCTCGTCTGTGCTGGCCCTGAGCTGGAGCACGCGTTGCTCGGTGGCCTGTACCACTTCGCGCATGCCGAGGCATCCGTATGCCAGGTAAGGAGACAGACGTGAGCAGGCGCTCGGCGCCGTCAAAGGCGAAGAGATGCCGCCCCGATAGTTCCGGCTTCGCTCGAACAGGAAATCGCGCAGCACTTCGCTGCCGCGCGCGCGTCCACCGCGCTGGCGGCGAGGGGGGGCATGTGTATCCAAGCCGAGGGCCTCGCACCCAGGCCAGTCCATCGCCGGCCATGGCAGCATGACATCGCCAAGGGCGCCCACCCCGGGCGCAGGCACGCAGGGCGCGTACATATGCTCCGCCCAGCGGTCGTGCCAGACGTCTCGCGTCGGCAAGCGCCGCACCACGCCGTGCTGGGGCCACTCGCGCCAGGTTACACCGTGATCGAGGCACCAGCGTGCGACGGCCTTGTCGCGCGCGAACGTATGACCGTTGCCGGTTTCCTCGTGAGACACCAGGTGACTGAAGGCCGCGGCCGCATGCAGCCGCCCGAATACCTCCGTCACTTCGCCCACGGCGACTTGCAACCGTGCGCCGCATGCACGCAGTTGCTCCGCAAGATCATGCAGGCATTCCTGGATAAAGAGATAGTGCTGGGATGCGGCGTCCGGCTGCGCCCACAGGCTTGGCTCGATGACGTACAAACACAAGACTTTGCCCTGGCGGGCAGCGTGGACAAGCGGAGCATGGTCGTGCACCCGCAGGTCGCGCTTGAACCAGACAACGGTGTAGCTCATGGATCTTCGGCGGCTTGCAGCGCGGCTTGATCGCGTCGCCTGAGTATAAGAACGCCGGCTCCCGCAATGAACGACCCACCGCGCTGGCCGAGCATAAATTTCCAACGCATTCCACACTCAAATCGCCCCGCTACGGCGTGGAAGACACGTTTCACGGTTTGGCAACGCGCTGCGCCGAATCGCGCTCAGGCGTCGGCCACAAAGCGCGTCACATCCGAGAGCACAGGCCCGAGAAATTGCAACGGCGGGGCCAGTGCGGCCACGAGTGTTTTGTGGTCCAGCCCCGGGTAGACCTTGAGTTCCACGGCGTGCCGATACGCGGTCAGGCGTTCGGCAAGCGATAGCGTATTTCGCCGGACATCCACATATGCATCGTGTTCGCCGGTGAGCAGCAACGCCGGGGGCAACCAGTCCTGACTCACGTGGAAGAACGGCTGGCTGTCCGCTGTTTCATTCGGATGATTGAACACGGGCCGCACGTCGGCTGCTTGAATCGGCAGGAAGTTGTAAGGACCAGCCATGCCGATCCAGCCCGACAGCGTTTCAATGCGCAAACCCTGCACCGCCAACCAGCGGCTGTCGGTTGCTAGCATCGCGGCGTTGTAGGCGCCTGCGCTGTGCCCGGCAACGAACAAGCGTGCGTCGGCATAGCCCTGCCGATCCAGCCACCGTCGCGCGAAGGCCGTGGCGGCGGCACAGTCGAGCAGGAAGTCCGGGTAGCGCACCTCGGGATACAGCCTGTAGTCGGCAACCATTGCGATTGCCCCCGCCGCGGCCAACGCCTCGCCAACGAACGCGTAATCCTTGCGGTCGCCCTCTCGCCACGATCCGCCGTAGAAGAAGACCACCGCACGGGGCGGCCCTTCCATCGGGCGAACCGGCCGGTAGACGTCCAGCCTTTGCCGCGGATGTGCGCCGTAGGGCAGGCCAAGCGCCGGCACACTTGCGTCGGACGTCGACACGGCGTTGAGAACATCCAGGGCCGAACACCCTGCCAGGCTCGCCAACGCGGTTGCCATCCATGCTCGACGGGTCACGCCACGCATCGGCATCCTCCATGCGGCACCGAGGCCGGGCGAACGCGCAGATGGCGGTCAGTGCCGCCTATGCTCGATGGGATACGGATCAAGTGGAAGCGCATACAGTTTCAGGTCAAGGCAAGACGTTCACTGGTATACGCGCGTTTTCGGGGGTTGGATGCGCTGCCCTGAATGTATCGGCCAACTGCATGATCCATCGGCATGTGGCGGTGCCACGCGGTAGACCGCCCTGACCGAGACGGCCCGTGCCGGCGTATCGCACGACCAGGTAAGAAGAACACGTCATACATCGACCTCGCCGCCTCCATCGGCGTATCACCTTCATGGCCCTGCAACCCGTATGGACCCGTTTTTCTTCCGCTCGATATCGACGACAATAGCGGCTGTGCCGGTGCGTTGGTCCCGATGACCGCGCCGGCATCCAACCATTGAACGGGAAAAACGCCATGCGCGACATCATTGACGGTTTCCTGCGCTTTCAGCGCGACATCTATCCGCAACGGGTAGAGCTTTTCAAACAACTTGCGACATCACAGAACCCCAAGGCGCTGTTCGTGACCTGCTCGGACAGCCGCGTCGTTCCTGAACTGCTGACACAACGCGAACCCGGTGAGCTGTTTGTCATCCGCAACGCGGGCAACATCGTGCCGTCGTATGGCCCGGAGCCGGGCGGCGTTTCGGCCACAGTCGAATATGCCGTTGCAGTGCTGGGCGTGCAGGACATCGTGATCTGCGGCCACTCCGACTGCGGTGCGATGGGCGCCATCTCGCGCTGCACCTGTCTTGACCACCTGCCGGCCGTGGCCAACTGGCTGCGCCACTCAGACGCCGCCAAGGTCATCAACGCAGCGCATACGTTCGACTCGCCCCGAGCCAAGCTGGACGGCCTCGTTCGTGAAAACGTGATCGCACAGCTTGCCAACCTGCGCACGCACCCGTCGGTTGCGCTCGCCCTCGAACAAGGCCGCATGAACCTGCATGGCTGGGTGTACGACATCGAGAGAGGCAGCATCGACGCGCTAGATGGATCGACGCGCCGCTTTGTGCCACTTGCGGAATCCCCCACCACGGTGGCGGTCACGTCACGCAGCCAGCGGCAAGGCTGACGAGCACGGCCGGGGCCTTCGAGCTCCGGTCGCTCCCTGCCACGCGGCGGGTGTAGTTCCCGCCGCTCAATATCAATCTGCGGGTTACCGGGTAACGGGATGCTTATCCTGCACCAGCAGACCCGCCAGCGCCTCCTCCAGGTTCGGAAAGCGAAAGCGATAGCCGGTCTCCAAGGCCCGCCGCGGTTGCAGACGCTGACTGCCCAGCAGCAACACTGACATTTCGCCCAGCGCCATTCGCAATACCCAGGCAGGAACCGACAGGAACATCGGCCTGCGCAGGGTCGCCGCCAGCGTGCTGGCAAAGTCTGCGTTTCTGACGAGGTCCGGTGCGCACGCATTGAAGGCGCCCCAGCAATCGGCGTGGTGCAAAAGGAAATCGATCAGACCGACCACGTCGTCAAGATGAATCCACGGCATCCATTGACGCCCATTGCCGAGCCGACCGCCAAGCCCCATGCTGAATGGCAGACGCAGCCTGGGCAACATGCCGCCGTCGCTTGCAAACACGGGCGCGGTGCGCAGTAACACGACACGCATGCCGAGCGCCTCGGCACGGCGCGCTTCCTCCTCCCACGCGACGCAGAGTTGACTGCCAAAGTCGTCCTTGCCAGCGCGGCTGTCTTCATCCAGGGGCTCCTGCCCCCGATCGCCATACCAGCCGGTGGCAGATCCGGAAACAAGCACGCGAGGGGGCTGCTTGCAACGGCCGAGCCAGTCCACGAGTTCACGGGTCAGATCGACCCGGCTGCGCCACAGAATTCTTCGTCGCGGCGCACTCCACGGGCGATCGGCAATCGGCGCGCCCGCCAGATTGATGACCGCATCCAATGGCGCAGCACCGTCCAGCTCTCGCAGCGTTGCAATGCCGCGCGCACCGGCACACAGCCGCGCGACGCGTTCAGGCGTACGGCTCCAGACAACCAGATCGTGCCCCTGCGCCTGCCAGTGGCGGCACAGGGCCCGCCCGATCAATCCGGTGCCTCCAGTCAGCAAGACGCGCACGATGGGGCGACCTCCTTATTGCGGTTCAACACTGTCATAACGCCTCGAGCCTTGCGCGCACTTCTTCGGCGCGCTTGCGCAGGGCGTCGCGCTCCTCGGCTTCCATCTTGGCGAGTTGTCGATACACCATCGACAGCCGCGGGTTACGGCCGAACACTTCACTGTGGCGCGCAAAGAAATCCCAGTACAGCGCGTTGTAAGGGCATGCGCGCTCACCGACACGCTGCTTGCTGTCGTAATGGCAGCCCTTGCAGTAATCGCTCATGCGGGAAAGATAAGCGGCGCTACTGACATACGGTTTGGTGGCAATGCGGCCGCCGTCTGCCCATTGGCTCATGCCCACCGTATTCGGCAGCTCCACCCATTCGAATGCGTCGATGTACACGCCGAGGTACCAGCGGTGCACCTCGTCGGGCGCGAGCCCCGCCAGCAATGCGAAGTTGCCGATCACCATGAGGCGTTGAATGTGATGCGCATGGGCGGTTTGCAACGACTGGCCGATGGCGAGTTGCAGGCAGCGCATCTGCGTCTTTCCGCTCCAGAACCAGGATGGCAGCGGCGCATCGTGGTTCAGCACGTTGCACGAAGCGTATCCGGGCATCTGCGCCCAGTAGATGCCGCGTACATATTCGCGCCAGCCCAGAATCTGGCGGATAAACCCCTCCACGGCAGGCAATGGCGCCTTGCCATGCCGATACGCTGCCTCGGCGCGATCGATCACCTCGCGCGGATTCAGCATCTTCACGTTGAGGGAAAAGGACAGCAGCGAGTGGAACAGCCGCTGGTGACCGCTGCTCATGGCGTCTTCAAAATCGCCAAAGTGCGGCAGCACCTGCGCGACAAACGCGTCCAGGCAGGCCAGCGCCTCGGTGCGGTTCAGGGGCCACCGCAATGCCCCGGCCTGCGGGTTGCCGAACGACTTCACACCGCTGCGTTCAATGGTCTCCCACAACGCCCGGTGGTCATGCACAGGACGCGCGTCGGCGGGCTCGGGGGGCGAGCCGCGCCAAGGCTTGCGGTTGTCATGATCGAAATTCCACTGCCCACTTTCCGGCGCCCCCGTGCCGTCGAGCAGCACGCCAAAACGACGTCGCATCTCGCGATAAAACCGCTCCATCAGCCACTGCTTGCGGCCTTCAAACATGGCAGCCAGCTCATGCCTGCCCGTAAGGAAGTGTTCGGTATCGACTTCGCTCGTCGACAGCGACTGCGCTTCGGCCCAACGACGCAACTGTTCATCCAGGCGCCACTCGTCGGGGGATTGCCACTCGACCCGCTCGGCGCCGTAGTGCCTGGCGAGCGCGGCGAGATTCTCGGTCACGGACTGGCGGTTGCTTTCATCGTCGATCGCCACATACCGCACGCGGTGACCTGCCGCCCGAAGACCGCGTGCAAAGTCGCGCATGGCTGCAAAGATGGCGAGGATCTTTTGCGCGTGGTGCAGGACGTAATCGGTTTCTTGCCGCACTTCCATCAGCACGTAGACCACGTCCGCGTCCGCGTCCGCAAACCATGAATGCTGCGGGTTGAGCTGATCGCCCAGCACCAGCCGAAGAATCTTGGCGCTGTGGTTCATGTCATTGTTCGGTGGAACATGGCGCCACGGCCTTGCGCCGCGTGCTCGCTTTCGGTCTTGTGCATACGCCCTCGCCGCTACTGAGACGGATCCTGCCGCCCATGGGATACCGAGATGAGCGCGTTCGTATCAATGCCCAGCGCGCGTGCACGCGCGAGGATCGCCTCGCGCTGCGCGGGGTCGAGTTGCTTGTCCCGCGTCAACACCCAGCAATAGCTGCGGTCCGGCCCGACAACCAGCGCCCAGCGATAGCCCGGATCGAGCGCAGCCA
>QJOB01000505.1:0-10573 GCA_004155035.1 Monosporascus sp. 5C6A | reverse complement strand
GCATGCGAGCAGAACCGACGATGCGGTGCGCCGCTTCAACGCTCTGTGTGTCTTCGCCGCCGCGGATGGCGTTCGCCAGGTTGGCGAGATCCTGTTCCACCGTCTCACAAAATAGATCGACGATAAAACGCCATTGCTGCAGATCGGTACCAAACAGCTCGGTGAGCGTAGTGATGACCTGTGGCGGGAATTGTGCGACGACGCTGGCGGAGACGTTGGACGTGAGGTGCATGGTGGCGGTGCGTGCGGTGGGAATCAGAGATGCACTCTGCTCGCCTCGTCCACGCGTCGCCATGAGATTGGTCCGATTCTGGTGCGAGCCCAAAGGAAAACGGGCGCACCGCCGGTGAAGCGATGCGCCCGTTGCGCTTTCAGCACATGCGCAGGTTAAGGCAGCATGGCAGCAGTTGGATTGACGTCCGAATCGCGCGGGGGCGGACGACGATGGCGGTGCGCCCACGTGAAGACCACCGGCAACACCAGCAGGGTCAGGATCGTCGTTGTGACCATGCCGCCGACGATCACCAGCGCCAGCGGACGCTGCGCTTCCGAGCCGATGCTGTGCGAGAGCGCCGCCGGCAAGAGGCCCAGGCCGGCCAGCATGGCGGTCATGATCACCGGGCGCAGACGCAGCGCGGCACCGTCGACGGTGGCTTCCCGCACGTTTTCGGATTGCGACAGACGGTTGACGTACGAGATCAGAATCACCCCGTCCTGGATGGCGATGCCAAACAGTGACAGGAAGCCGATCCCCGCTGAAATCGACAGGGTCTCATTTGCGATATGCAGCGCCAGCAACCCGCCGATGGCGGCAAACGGCACATTCAGCACCACCATCAGTGCATCCTTGAAATTGCCGAACGTGCTGTACAGCAGCAGGAAGATCACGAGAATCGTCAACGGCACGATCACCATCAGCTTGCCTTGGGCGACCTTCATCTCGTTGAACTGACCATCCCACTTGACGGTATAGCCCTCGGGCAGTTTTACGCTGTTGCCTACCACACGCTGTGCCTCGTCCACGGCACCGCCCAGGTCACGGCCGCGCACGCCGAACTTGATGGCGATGTAGCGCTTGCCTTCCTCGCGGTAGATGAAGAACGGGCCGTCGGTCATTTCCACCTTGGCGATCATCGACAGCGGAATGTGCTGCCCATCGGGCGTGTCGATCAGCAGCTCACGGATAGCGTCGTACGATGCACGTGCCTGCTGGTTCAGCCGCACCGCCAGCCCGAATGATTTTTCGCCCTCCAGGATTTGCGTGACCGGGGCGCCGCCAATGGCGTATTGCACGAGGTTCTGCACGTCGCTCACGTTGATGTTGAAGCGCGCAGCCGCCTGGCGGTCGATCGAAACGTTCAGTGTCGGCTGACCCAGCTCGCGGAAGATGCCCACGTCCACCAGACCCTGCACCTTCTTAAGCTGCGCCTGGATTTCGTTGGCCTTCGCTTCGAGAACGTTGAGATCGTTCCCGAACAGCTTCACCGAGTTCTCGCCCTTGACGCCGGACAGCGCCTCGTCAACGTTGTCTTGGATGTACTGCGAAAAGTTGTATTCGATACCGGGAATCTTCTCGAGGTGCTTGGACAGGCGTTCGACCAGTTGTCCCTTGGTCATGCCCTTGGCCCATTGGTCGGGCGGGGCGAAGTAGAGGCCGTACTCCTGGTTGAACACGCCGGTGGAGTCGGTGCCGTCATCCGGACGTCCGATCTGCACGGAAACCTTCTGGATTTCGGGCTGCTTGGTGAAGTACGTGCGCAAGTCGTTGGCCACCGACGCGGAGTATTCCAGGTCCACCGTGTTGGGCAGCGTAATGCGCAGCCACAGGTTGTTCTCTTCCAGCGTGGGGAGGAACTCCGTACCGAGGAAGGTGGCGCTGTACAGCGTCAGCAAGAGCGCCGTAATGGCCGTGGCAAAGACGGTCATCGGGCGGGCAATGAGCTTGCGCAGCAATGGTTTGTACCAGCGCAGAATCGCCGCTATGAACGCCGGCGAATGCGGATGCAGCGTCTTGCCGAAGACGAACGACGTGGCCGCCGGCACGAACGTCAGGCTGAGCACGATCGATGCCATCAACGCAAAGCCCATCGTGAACGCCATCGGCTTGAAGATGATGCCTTCCACGCCGCCGATGAAGAACAGCGGCGAATACGCCACGATGATGATGCCCGTAGAGAAGATCATCGCGCGCTGCACTTCGTTGGTCGCCTTGACGATCGCGTCTTCGAGCTTCTCGGCGCCTTCTTCGAGGTGCCGCATGATGTTTTCCATCACGATCACGGCCGCGTCGACAATCACCCCAAAGTCGATCGCCCCGAGCGAGATCAGGTTGGCCGGCACATGGAAGTGCTCCATGCTGATGAACGAGACGCACAGCGCCAGCGGAATCACCGCCGCCACCACAGCCGCCGCCCGGAAGTTGCCCAGGAAGACGAACAGCACCGCGAGCACCAGCGCGATGCCCACCACCAGCGTGTGTTCGACCGTGCCCATCGTGATGTCGAGCAGCACCTGGCGATCGTAGAACGGCTTGATCTGGACGCTCTTGGGCAGGATGCCGTTGTTCAGCTCCGCCACTTTTTCGCGCACCTTGGCCAGCACTTCGGTGGCGTTGGCGTCGCGCTTGAGCAGCACGATGCCTTCCACCACGTCGGGCTGGTCGTTGTATTGCACCTGGCCCAGACGCTGCACATTCCCGACTTCCACTTCGGCTATATCGCGCACGCGGACAGGCACGCCATTGTTGGCGGTCACCACCACGTTGCGGATGTCGTCGACCGTTTGCAGCAGGCCGACGCCGCGCACGACGAACTGCTGCTCGCCATCGCGCAGCAGGTTGCCGCCAGTGTTGTTGTTGGCGTTGCCGATGGCCGTGATGAGCTGTGACAGCGTGATCCCGTATGACAGCAGCTTCGCGGGCGAGGGAACGATGTGGTACTCCTTCACTTTGCCGCCGAAGGAGCTGACATCGGCCACGCCCTGCACGTGCTTGAGCCCCTTGGAGATGTCGTAGTCCTGGTAGCTCTTGAGCGTGGTGAGGTCGACGCCATCGCCCACGAGGCGGAAACGCATGATTTCACCGGTCGCGTCCGAGTCGGGGCTCAGCGACGGCTGCACGCCCGTCGGCAGGTTGGCACTCGCCAGATACTGCGAAAAATTCTGCCGCGCCTTGAAGCTATCGGTGCCTTCCTTGAACTTGAGCGTCACCACCGACAGGCCGAACAGCGATACCGAGCGGAACGACTGCACGTCCGGCACACCAGCCAGCGCGTTTTCGATCGGGATGGTGATCTGCTGTTCGACTTCGGTCGTGCTGCGGCCCGGCCATTGCGTGATGGCCTGCACCGAGAGCGGCGCCACGCCCGGATACGCCTGCAACGGCAACTCTTTGAATGAGAGCACGCCGACCACCAGCAGAGCGATCGCCAGAAAGACGATCAGCAGCCGGCGCTTGAGAATGCCCGCGATCGGGTTGAACTGCATGCTCAAGCTCCTGCCTTCACGATCATCTCGTTGAGCAGTGCGGCGCCGCGCACCACGACCCGCGACGAGGCATCCAACCCTGCCGTGACGGCAAAATTGCCATCCGTGCCGGTGTCCTTGCCGCGCACCTCCACACGCTTGAAATGCGTGGCATCGCTTTGCACGATCACGTAGTAGCCGCCGTGGTCTTTCACCAGGGCGGACTTCGGCACCACCGTGGCCTGGCCGCTGCCCGTCTGGATGCGCGCCGTGGCGTACATCTCCGGGCGCAGCAGCCCGTCGGTGTTGGGCACGTCGCAGCGTACCGTCAGCGTGTGCGTGGCGGGGTCGATATTCGGGGCGATGAAGCTTACGCGGCCCGTGAACTCGCGATTCGGATACGCCGCCGTGCGCAGGGAGATCGGCTGGCCGATGCGCACGCTGGCAATGTCGTTCTCATACACGTTGCCGGTAAACCACAGCACACGAGTATCGACGATGCTCATGAACGAGTCGCCCACATTCAGGAAGGCGCCCGGGTCCATGTTGCGCTTGACGATCGTGCCCGAGATGGGTGCGCGCAGCGTCAGGTGTTCAGCCGGTGTGCCGCGCTTGGCGATCTGTGCCACATCCGCATCGGACATGCCCAGCACGTGCAGGCGGCCCGCGGCGGACTGTACGGTGGCGTCTGCATCTTCCAGCAGATCCTTCATGTTGGAGCCCTTGAGCTGGCGAGCAGTATTCAGTGCCAGCAGGTATTCCTTCTGCGCGGAGATGAAGTCGGGTGCGTAGAGCTCGGCAATGGGCTGACCCTCGCGCACCAGCGCCCCTTCAAACTGCAGGATGTGATCAAGCCGGCCGGCCACGCGCGCGGAGGCAAGTTTGGTCAGCTCGGCGTTGTACGCGAGCTTGCCCGGCGTGGACAGCTCCACCGGCACCGAAAGCTGACTGACCTGCGCGACCTTCACCTGTTGGGGGTCGAAGCCGCCGGAGGGCATTTCTAAAGAGTCGGGTGCCGGACGCGACGCGGCAGCCGGCGCAGAGGCCGGGCCGGCAGCGGGTTTTGCAGTCTCGGCCGGCTCGGCGGCAGGCCACTTGCGTCCGACCACCACGCCTACAGCGAGGGCTGCTGCCAAGGCGATCACAGCAACGACAGGAGAGAACTTCTTCATGATGTTATTGAGCTTGAACCGGCGAGCGGCCGGTGGCCGCGAGCAGCGCGTGATAGGCCTGCAAGGCCGTGGCCTGTGCCTGGGCGACCGAAAGTTCGGCGTTCTTGAGCGCGCCCTGGGCGGTGAGCAGGTCGTTGAAATCGGCGTTGTTGCTGGCGTAGTTGGTCATCGTGACGCGATAGGCCGCCAGCGCCTGCGGCAGTTGCCGCTGCTTGTTGAAATCGAGCTGCGCAAGCGTCTGACGCAGCGTGTTGTAGGCGGTATCGACGGCCAGTAACGTCTGCTGGCGCACCGACACATCGTTCGCCTCGGTGGCAATCTGGCTTTCCACCGCCTGGTTCACGCCGTACTTCTCCTTGGTCAGGAACCAGAACGGGATGATCACGTCCAGTTCGATCTGGTAGCTGTTCGGGCGCACGCCATACGGCGGGTTGTCCGTCGTGACGGTGGCAATGACCTGGAAGTCGGGCAGGTAGGCTTTGCGCGCCAGCGTCACGCTCTTGCGCGCCGCGTCCATCAGTTCGGCCGATGCCTTGATCGACGGGTGCTCGCGCAGCGCCTGGTTTTCCAGTTCGGGCAGCGGTTCATCCGGCAGGCGTACAGCCTCGTCGTCTGCGCGCAGCACGAGGGGGAAGCTCGGATCCTTCCCGATGAGCGTGTTGAGCGTCTGCAACGTGCTGTCGTACTGGCGTTGCGCGGCAAACAGGTCGTTCTGTGCGCTGCTCTGCATGACCTGCGCGTTGAGGAAATCTGCGTAGGCGGCGGCGTTGTTGGCGTAGCGCACACGCGTGATCTGCTTGACCTGCTCCAGGCGTGTGATGGTCAGCTTCTGCACGTCGATCTGCTTTTGCAGCGCAATCGCCTGATAGTACGTGGTGGAAAGCTGCGCATAGAGCTGCAGGTACAGCGCGTCATTCTGCGCGTTCAGGGACTCTGCCTGGCGATCGGCAATCTCGGCCGCCAGCGCTTTTTTACCCGGAAACGGGATCTGCTGCGTCAGGTTGTACTGGCTGCCGCCCGCGCGGTTCACCGCCAGAGGGAATCCCTTGGGGATGCTGTTCCAGATATAGCCGAGCTGCGGATTGTTGGGCGACGCAAGCTGCGGCGGTATCGACTTGGCCGACAGATAGTTATGGCGTCCCTGGATCAATTGCGGGTTGTTGCCTTTCAGCTCCTGCAGCAGTTCGACCAGGTTGAAGCCGGCGCCGGTCACGCCCGGCACGGAAGGCTTGATGGGCGGCATGGTGGCGACCGGCATGCTGGCCGCAGCCGGCGCCGATGCCGGCGTGGCTGCCCAGGCAGCGGCAAATGGCAGGCAGGTCACCGCGCACAGCACGGCCCTCGCCCGTAAATGGAATGCACCCCGATGTTTCACTGCAGCAGACTCCCCCTTGAGACGGGAGCGTTTTTACCGACGCGAACTTTCAAGCGCCTTTCACGGCTCAGCAAGCTGTCAGGATCGGGGAAAACGCCAAAACCCCGCCCAGCAGCGCCAGTCTGCGACAGTTATATGACAAGACATGATGACCGTCTCAGGCCGGTGCAAGTGGACATGCCATGCCGACGCGCGTGGCAAGTGCGTCTCGCATGGCCTGCAGGCTTGCGATGCGGGCATCGATCATGGCCAGTTTGTCGCGCAGCAACGCGGTGACGGCGGCATCGGTGTCGGGTTGCTGCCACACGTGCGACATGCCTTCTTTGATTTCCGCCAGTGTGAAACCGAGCTGCTGGGCCGTGCGCACGTATTGCACCAGTTCCACGATTTCGGGCGGATAGGCGCGGTAGCCGTTGCTCCGGCGCCGCGCTCGGATCAGGCCGCGCGCCTCGTAAAAGCGCAAGCCATCCCGCGAGACGCCGGTTGCAGCCGCCAAGTCGCCGATGGACAGGTCGCCGGCATGCGCATTGGAAATGGGAGCGGGAAGAGCGGCAGGCATGGTGGTTTGGGAGGAGGGATACGGTCGGCGGGCTTGACCTTGGAGCGTACACCAAGCTTTAGCGTGGCGACTCCTTCACTTCACTTCTGGAGTTTCCCCATGGTTTCCGAATCGACCTTCCTGCGTATCGTGCGGACCAGCGCTTGGTATGACCTGATCATGACCGCGCCGTTTGCGACGCCGTGGACGTTCGCGCTGTTGCATCAGGCGCTCAGCGCATTGGCGCAGGCGCTGGGCATCGGCAGCTTGCCGGCATTTGAGCCAACGCATCTGCTGATGGCCAATCTGATGGGATCGGTGGTGTGCGTGTGGTCGGTATTGCGCATCCGACGGCCAAGTGTGGCGCTGGGCCGGTATGACGCCGTGGCGCGCGGGCTGTTTGCGGCGTGGCAGGCGTACGCCCTGGCATCGGGCGCGACGCTGCTGCTGGTGCCCTTCCTGATCGCAGAGATTGGCTTTGGGCTGCTGCAATCGCTGCCCGTGGGCCGCCTGCTTGTGCGAGCAGGCGCGCGGGCGGCGTAAGCGCTTGGCAGTTCAGCGCGCGGCCGGGGCGCTGGCCGGTGCCTCGGGCGGCAAGCCGGCCGGGATGTACGGGCCGCCGCCCAGCACCTGCATGCGCGAGAGCACGCGCAGCTGATTGTCGAGCTTGGCCGGGTCAACGAAGCGTTTGACGTCTTCGCCGGCGCGGCGAGCCATTTCCGGGGTATCGACCCAGCCCGTCAGCGTGACCTTGCCGTCGGGGTTGGATCGGATGCGGATCTGGCGCGTGCTGAGTGCCGTGTCCTGGTCCAGCGCCGCCTTGACCTGGTACGAGAGCAGCGAGTCGTCGAGCATGCGCGCGCCGGAAGCGGTGGAGCTATCACCCCAGGCGCAAGCGGTCAGAAGTGTTGTGGCACCGATTGCAGCCAACACACCGGCCGAGGCTGCGAAGGACAACTGAGGGAAGCGCATCGATACTCCTGAAGAGAGGACGACAAGCCGACATCATAAGCCCGCCGCCCCCGCAAACGGCTTAACGCCTGCGGCGCTGCCAAAGGGTCTGCGCCGCCAGCCAACCCGGTCCCACCGTTGCCACGAGCGCAATCAGCACGCCCCACACGAAATGAAATTCAATGGCCGATGCCGACAGATTGGCCCAGTACGACACCGCCGCCACCACGTTGACGAAGAACAGCCCGGCAGCTGCCAGCCTCGGTACGATGCCGGCCAGCATCAGAGAAGGGAAAACCAGTTCGCCGAACGTGCCGAGCGCTGCTGCCAGTGCGGGCGGCAACAGCGGCACTTTGTATTCTTCGGTGAAGAGCAGCACGGTTGTGTCCCAGTCGTGCAGCTTGGTCAGCCCCGACCGGAAGAACACGTAGAAGAGATACGCGCGCGCGATCAACAGGATGATCGAACAAAGCGTGCTTTGCGGACCGGCAAGCCGGTCGAACGTCGCGCGCAGCCGTGTAAGCGGCGCAAAAGTCGGGCTGAGGGTGTTCATGGCGTGTCTCCAGTAGACAAGGTTGTTGGGCAGGCAGACAGTGCGAGCAGCCCCGAGCGATAGAGGCCGGACAGGCATGCAGTCAGATCAAAATCCGGCCGCTCGGCCAACGTGATTTCGAGCGCGGCCTGAAGCGTGGTCTCTGCTTCGCAAGCGGCCAGGAACGCGGCGGTCAGCGGATCAAGGTCGAGCACAGCAACGCGGTGCCCGCGCACGGCAATCGCGGCGGCTTCGCCTACGCCCAGGTCGATTGCATTGAGCGCGATGGTTTCACCGGGCTGGTGCGCGCGCCAGATCGACACCACGGGCCACCGCGACGCCACCCACTGCGCCCCCTCGATCAGCCCCGCGCGGATGGTGTCTGCCGGCTGCGCGAGCAACGTGGCATCCGCCGCTTCAACGTGGGCGTCCGGGGCGTAATGCGCCCAATGCACGCACCATTCCAGGCGCGCGACATCGGCCAGATAGGGCAGGCTGTGTGCCAACGGCGATTGCGCAATGACGTCTGGCAGCGCATTTCCGTAGTGATGCAGGTTCGGAGATGTGGACGCCTGCACCGCCAGCGTGTCGCGCACGAGCGCATCGAAGCAGTCGTCGCCGACCAGCGTGCGGCAGACGGGGTAGGCCCCCGCCAAAGCGTTGCGCAGGATGGCCAGTCGCGCATTGCGGTAGATGGCGATGCCGCGTGTTTCTTCGTTGGTCGAGGGGGCCGTCAGCGCGCCGACGAGCTGGGCTTCCCAGTCAGGCAGTCGCATGGCGTGGCTCCTGCATGGCGGCGGTGGCGTGGCGATCCAGCATCGCCTGGGCGCGTGCCGCTTCTTCCAGCAACACCTGCACTGGGGGCAGGTCAGCATCCCATTCGATCAACGTGGGGCGTGCGCCATGCTTGGCAATCCACGCGTCATACAGCGCCCAGACGGGCGCATGGACGGGCGCGCTGTGCGTGTCGATCAGCATGCCGTCTTCCACGCTGAAGCCTGCCAGGTGAATCTCGCCGACCAGCGCCGGGTCGATATCGGCCAATACCGATTCGACGGTCACGCCATGGTTGACGCTGTTCACGTACAGATTGTTCAGGTCCAGCAAGATGCCGCAGCCCGTACGCCGGGCGAGGGCGGTCAGGAATGCACCTTCGGAGACGGCGTCGTCGGCGTCGACCAGCGTGCGGCAGTCGATGTACGCGGCAATGTTTTCGATCAGCAGCGGCCGCTTGAGGATGTCCTGGGCGCGCATGACGTTGGCGCAGACAACATCCAGCGATTCGCGGGAGTAAGGCAGCGGGAGGAGGTCGTTGACGACTTGTGCGCCGCTGCGGTTGAAGCACAGGTGCTCGGAAATGGCGGCGGGCGCGACGGCGTCGGCCAGGGCAGCGATGGCGCGGACGTGCTCGACGTCAAGCCCATCGGCATTGCCGAGCCCCATGCCCACGCCGTGCAGGCTTACCGGCTGGTGCTCGCGCGCGGCCAGCAGTGCTGCACGTGCCGGGCCGCCATACAGATAGTTCTCGCTGTGCACTTCCGCCCACGGGAAACGGGCTTGCCCGTGCAGCAGGGCGGGGAAGTGCGGGGCGCGCAGGCCTGCACCGGCGCAGGTTGGCAGAGCGGTCTGCATGGCAGTCACCCGGCGTCGCGCGTTACTTGGACGCAGGCTGCATCGTGCCGCCCATCTGCGCGCAGGTGCCGGCCGGCACGTACTTCCACGACATCGGGTCTTTGTCGATCTTCGACTGACCCGCGCAGGCGTGGGCACTGCCGGGGCTGGCGCAATCGTTCTGACCGGCCTTGGCAACGCCGTAGCACTTTTCCTTGCCCGCAGCATCGGCGGCCTGGACAGGCGTTGACAGTGCGCCCAGCGCGAGCAGGCTACCCAGAGCGGCGGCGATCATGGCGTGTTGTTTCATGGGTGTTCTCCTTGATTGAACAGGTGTCGTTGAACGGCTGGCAGGGCGAAATCCCTCGCCGTACGGTGCACTGCGGCATCGCGCAGATGTGTTCCGTGCACCTTCGTCGGCGCATGACAGCGTTCCTGACACGGAGAACAGAAATTTTTTCGAGTTTTTTTTGGGGAGGGAAAAGGCGAGGCAAACCGCCAAGAAAAAAGGCGACCCCAACGGGCCGCCTTCAGGCTGGACAGGAAAAATTTACCGGGCGTGCACAGCGCGCGTGCGTGCCGCCTTTTTTGCGGCAGCGGAACGGCCGGCTGCGCCCTTGGTGGCAGCGCCCTTCTTGGCCGCCGCCGAGCGCTCGCTACTCGACCGCTTCGAAGCCGCGCTATGCGCCTGCTTGGACAACGACGACTTGGATGCCGCCGAATGGCCTTCCTTCTTCAGCGTGCGTGTCGTGGTTGTGCTGCGCTTGGCCGTGGATTCCTTGCTCGCACTGGCGTGGCTACTCTTCTTGCCGCCAGTCTTGCTCCCGGCCTTGACGTCGTGTTCTGCCTTCTTGCGGGTGGCGGCTGACGCCTTGCCTTCCCCGGGCGGCTTGACGGCAACGCCAGAGCGGCGCGCCTTGGACAGTCCAATC
>QJOB01000504.1:0-10686 GCA_004155035.1 Monosporascus sp. 5C6A | reverse complement strand
GTGGTGGTCAAGCTGGAGGCCACAGCATAAGCGGCGGCATCGTCCTTGGCGCTGTTCACGCGCAGGCCGGTCGACAGACGTTCCAGCGAGGTCTGCAGGGCATCCTTCGATGCAGACAGTGCTTGCTGCGTTTGCAGGGACGAGATGTTGGTATTGAGGCTGAGGGACATGACGGCTCCTAAGTTTCCCGATGGTTTGTTGCCCGTGTTTGCTAATTCCGGCTAGGCCGGGCAACGTGACCTGCAACTTGAAGGGGATCAGGTCTGCGTTGTACTCAGGTTATCGGTGGCCGCTGAGGAAAGTTTAGGGTCGCCTTGACAAATTTGTGCGTCGGCGGCGGTTTGGGCTTGCGGCCACCTGACTTCCGACACCCCTCCAAAAGAGGCGGTGCGTCTGCTTCTTGGCCGGCAGGCCCTCGGCTATACTCGTTCGACCAGTTCATAGGCGCCTGCATCTCTCTATATAGAGCGCCACACACGGCACAGATGGGGAGTTGCAAGCCCGCCGGACGGCCCAAGGCCTGCCGGCGGAAATAAGAGCTCGAAGCGAGCCCGCGTTTGACCCGCAACACCCACCATGCTCAATGTCCTGATCGTCGAACCGCACGATATCGCCCGTGTCGGCCTGCGCCAGATCCTCAAGGATTCGCGCCTGGCCCGCCAGATCGAGGCCGTGCCGGACCTGCGCGATGCCAATAACGACCTCCTCGCCCAGCGCGAGTGGGACGTCATGCTCTTCTCGGTGGAATCGGCCACCGGAGACGAATTCCAGACCATCAAGACCGTGCGCCAGCAGCATGCGCGTTTGGCCGTGCTGGCGCTGGGCCGCCACCCGGAAGCGCTGCTGGCCGTACGGGCGCTCAAGGCGGGCGCAGCCGGCTATCTGCCGATGGACGCCAGTCAGCCGCAACTGCTGGCAGCCGTGAACGCCATCTCGAAAGGCAAGAAATACCTGCCTTCGGACCTTGTGGAAGTCCTGGCCGACAACCTGAATGTCGACTGGGACAAGCCCCGGCACGACATCCTCTCTGACCGCGAATTCCAGACGCTGCGCATGCTCGGCTCCGGCCGCACGCTGGGCGAGATTGCCGAGGCACTGCAGATCAGTGTCAAGACAGTGAGCGTGTATCGGGGGCGCGTGCTCTCGAAGATGAAGCTGCGCAACAACGCCGAGCTGACCATGTACGTGGTCAGCAACAGCTTGCAGATCTGAGCGCGCTATGAGAACCGCGGGACACGCTCGCCGTAACGGCGGGCGTTCTCGCGCACGAGGTCCTGCACCGCTGCCGGCTCCAGCGGCCGCGTCAGCAGATAGCCCTGAAACTCGTCGCAGCCGACTTCGCGCAAAAATTCAAGCTGGCCGAGGGTTTCCACGCCTTCGGCCACGGTCTTCATTCCCATGGCTTGCGCCATCATGATGATGGCCCGCGTGATGGCCGCGCGCTCGACCACGTGCGGCAGGTCTTGCACGAACGACCGGTCGATCTTCAGCGTATCGATCGGGAAGCGGTGCAGATACGACAGCGATGAATATCCGGTACCGAAATCGTCCAGCGCCAGCGATACGCCCATCGCGCGCAGCTCGGTCAGCAGCGCATGCAATGACGGATCGTCGCGAATCAGAATGCCTTCGGTCATCTCCAGTTCCACCGCGTTGCCGGGCAAGCCGCTGGTCAATAGCGCGCCGCGCACCATCCCGCTCAGCTGCCCCGAACTGAATGCCTGCCCCGACAGGTTGATCGACATGCGCAAGTCCGGCAGCCCGATGCGGCGCCAGCGTGCAAGCTGGTCGCAGGCGGCGCGCAGGATCCAGCGGTCGATCTCGACGATCAGGCCGGTTTCTTCGGCGTCCTGAATGAACTGGCCGGGCATCATGTGGCCGAAATCGGCGGAGTTCCAGCGGATGAGCGCTTCCACGCTGACGATACGGCCGCTGCGCACATCCACGCGCGGCTGGTAGTCGGCATAGAACTCGTTGCGGTCGCTCGCGCGGCGCAGGCCCGATTCAATGCGGAAGCGGCGCGAGACGCGGTCGTCAAGGTCGCTGGTGAAGGTCTGGAAGTTGTTGCGCCCGCGCTCTTTGGCCAGGTACATGGCGGCGTCGGCCTTGCGCAGCAGCGTGTTCGGATCGTCGCCGTCGTGCGGTGCCACGGCAATGCCGATCGACACGCCCAGATACAGCTCCTGCCCTTCGATATGGAACGGCGCGCTGATGGCCGAGAGGATGCGCTCGGCCACGCGCCGCGTGCCCAGGCCATCGAGCGCTTCGAGCATGACGACAAATTCATCGCCGCCCAGGCGCGCAACGGTGTCGGCTTCACGCGCGCAGGCCTGCAGGCGGGCTGCCACTTCACGCAGCAGCATGTCGCCAAACTGGTGGCCCAGCGTGTCGTTGACGTTCTTGAAACGATCCAGGTCGAGAAACATGACCGAGACGCGCGACTGGTTGCGGCGCGCAAGCGCCAGCGCGTGCTCCAGCCGGTCTTCCAGCGCGGAGCGGTTCAGCAGGCCCGTGAGCGTATCGTGCGTGGCCAGATGCCGGATGCGCTGCTGCGCTTCGCGGATCTGCGTGATGTCGACCAGCGACACCAGCACCGAATAGGGCGTGGCGCCGGCTTCCGAGGCGCGCGCCGAGGCCGTCATCGAATGGCTGCCATCGGCAAACAGTGGCGTCCAGTTGCTCGAAACCCACACCGTGCGGCCATCCACACAGTGCATTCCGAAAATCTGGTTCAACTGCGGCTGGCCCTCGGCGATCACGTCCTGATCGGGCCAGTCCGCCTCGTGGATGGAGGCGTCGAATTCGTCCACGGCAGAGGTGACCACCGTGGGCAGCAGGCGCCCCACTAGGGCATCCACCGGCAAACCCAGCAGCCGTGCGGCGCTCGGGTTGGCATAGGTGACGCGGCGATCCGCCCCGCACACGAGGATGCCCTCCGTCAGCGCATTGACCATCGACAGCAGGTCCAGCTTCGGGCAGAAGCTCGGCAGTGCGCCGCGTGCAGGACAGTCGGCCGACAAGCCATCGGCATCGACGAGCGCAAAGTCAACACGGGAGGGAAAGGGCAAGGAATTCAAGGCGGCTTCCGACAAGGCAACGCAGAAATGCAGGGCCGGAACGTGCCGGCGCCTTCCCTCATTACAACGGCAAGCGCGGGTAAATCTTTCGGGCCAACGTCACTTTTTGGCGTGACCGCGCGCCAGCAGGGATGGGAGTGCACTAGGGGAAGCCTCATCGCCCTAAAAAGTGACTTATAATTTACTTATGACACGACCGACGGGCTACCCCGTCCACCGCAAACGCCCGAGATAAGCGGGATTGACCGCGTTTCTTGCTGGAATGAGCTGGACAGAGGTGGGGAAGAATGCCATCCGAGAACCCGACTCTGTGCGTTGCGTTGTTTTACGGTGACTTGCACGACGTGAGCCGGGAAAGCCCACCCCCCCTTCGTCCCCGAGTGATCCCCATGGCTGAAGCTGCTGCTGCCACTACCGCCCCCGCCCCCGCAAAGGGCGGCTCCACCAAGCTGCTGCTGATCATCCTGATCGTGCTCCTGCTCGTCGGCATGGGCGGCGGCGCCGCCTGGTTCTTCCTCGGAGGCGGCAATCACGCCGCGTCCGGCCCCGCCGCTCCGTCCAAGCCCAAAGAGCCGGTGTTCGTGCCGATGGAAACCTTGACCGTCAATCTGCAGCCCGAAGAGGGCAACGACCGTTACCTGCAGATCGGCATCACGTTCAAGAGCTTCGACAAACATGCCGAGGAGCAGATCAAGACCTACACGCCCGAACTGCGCAGCAAGGTCCTGATGCTGCTGGCCAGCAAGACGCCCACCGAGCTGTATCCGGCAGATGGCAAGGTCAAGCTGGCCAAGGAAATCGTTGAACTGTGCGAACACGTCTTCAAGGCTGTCGGCAAGGAATCGCCGGTTGCAGATGTCTTGTTCACCAACTTTGTGATCCAGTGACATGCTCAAGGAAGAGTTTCTTTCCCAGGAGGAAATCGACGCGCTCCTGAAGGGCGTGTCCGATGACGCGGACGACGACCCCGTCGAAGCCGCCGACCCCTCGGGCATACGCTCGTACAACCTGGGCTCGCAGGAGCGCATCGTCCGCGGGCGCATGCCCACGCTCGAAATCATCAACGAGCGGTTCGCGCGCAACTGGCGCATCGGGCTGTTCAACTTCATGCGGCGCAACGCGGAGATCTCCGTCGGGCCGGTGAAGGTGCAGAAGTACAGCGAGTTCATCCGCAATCTGGTGGTGCCGACCTCGCTCAACCTCGTGCACGTCAAGCCGCTGCGCGGCACGGCGCTGTTCGTGTTCGACCCCAACCTCATCTTCCTGGTGGTCGACAACCTGTTCGGTGGCGATGGCCGCTTCCACATGCGCGTGGAAGGCCGCGACTTTACCGACGTCGAGCAGCGCATCATCCAGCGCATGCTGCATCTCGTGTTCGAGCATTACGCCAAGGCGTGGCAGCCGGTCTACCCGATCGATTTCGAATTCCTGCGCATGGAAATGCACACCGAGTTCGCCAACGTGGCTACGCCCAATGAAGTGGTGATCACCACCAGCTTCAGCATCGAACTGGGCAGCAACGGCGGCGACGTGCACATCTGCATGCCCTACACCATGATCGAGCCGATCCGCGACCGGCTCACTTCCGCCATCCAGGGCGAAGCGCTGGAAGTTGACAAACGCTGGCTGCGGCTGCTGTCGCAACAGGTGCAGACCGCCGAGGTGGAGCTGATTGCCGACCTCGCCACGGCCAAGGTGCAGGTGTCCGACATCCTGAACATGAAGGTGGGCGACGTCATTCCGCTGGAGCTGGATGACAGTGTGACCGCCAAGGTAGACGGCGTGCCCGTCATGGAATGCAACTACGGCACGTTCAACGGCCAATACGCGCTGCGGGTCAACCGCATGCTGAATATGAGCGGCAGCGAGTCTGCCACGGAGTCTGACGATGACAACTGAACCGACCATGAACCCCGAAGCCAACGCCGACGACATCGATGTCGAGATGACGATGGAAGAGGCCATGGCCTTGGAAGCCGCGCAGCGTGCCGCGGCCAACCCGCCGGCTGCCGCGCCCGCTGCCGCCGAATCCAGCCCAGTGTTCAAGCCCCTGACGGCCGACGGCCTGGGCGGCGCCCAGCGCAACGACATCGACATGATCCTGGACATCCCCGTGCAGTTGACGGTGGAACTGGGCCGCACCAAGGTGCCCATCAAGAACCTGCTGCAGCTTGCACAAGGTTCGGTGGTGGAACTCGACGCACTGGCCGGTGAGCCGATGGATGTCCTTGTCAACGGCTACCTGATCGCCCAAGGTGAAGTGGTGGTGGTCAACGAAAAATTCGGCATCCGCCTGACCGACATCATCACGCCGTCGGAACGCATCCGTAAGTTGAACCGTTAATCCACACCAGTAAGTGCGCCATCGAGCGGCACCCTGACAGCAACCAGTGCTCCCCCCGGGCAAGGTGTTGAAATGAACCATGCAGTGGATTGGGCCCGCACCCTAGGCGGGCTGTTTGTAGTATTGGCGCTGATCGTGGCGGCCGGCTGGCTGCTGCGCCGCCTGCAGCAGCGCGCGGGCATGGGCCCCGCGGGTTTGGGCCGGCGCCGCAGCCAGGTGATTACCGTAGTCGCGCAGCAGATGCTGGGCGCACGCGAGAAGGTCGTCGTCGTCGATGTGGAAGGCACATGGCTCGTGCTGGGCGTCACGCAGCAGCACGTGCAGACGCTCCACACGCTGCCGCGCCCCGCAGAAGCCGCTTCCACGCCGGACGACCCATCCGGCGACGGCACGTCCGGCTCCGGCAAGCCGCCCCGCTTTGCCGATGCACTGTCCATCGAGCTCAAGCGTCACCTGACGGGAAAGTCGGAATGAACGTGCGTACCTTCCTCCGTTGCCTGATTGCGTTGGCGCTGCTGGGCGCTGCGCCCGCCGTGTTCGCACAAGCGCAACCCGGTCTGCCGCTGCTCACAGGCACCGCCGGCGGCCAGAGCTATTCGCTGCCCGTGCAGACGCTGGTCTTCCTGACGTCGCTCGGGTTTCTGCCGGCCATCATCCTGATGATGAGCAGCTTCACGCGCATCATCATCGTGCTGTCGCTGCTGCGCCATGCGCTCGGCACGCAAACCACGCCGCCCAACCAGGTGCTGATCGGGCTGGCGCTGTTCCTCACGTTTTTCGTCATGTCGCCGGTGCTCGACAAGGTGTACACCGACGCCTATGTGCCGTTGCGTGACAGCAAGATCACTGTCGAGCAGGCCATGGACACGGCCGCCACGCCGCTGCGCCAGTTCATGCTCAAGCAGACGCGCGAGCCCGACCTCGCCCTGTTCGTCAAGATGGGCAACATGCCGGCCATTGCCTCGCCCGAGCAAACGCCCATGCGTGCGCTCATCCCGGCCTTCGTCACGAGCGAGCTGAAAAGCGCGTTCCAGATCGGGTTTGCCATCTTCATCCCGTTCCTGGTGATCGACATCGTGGTGGCGGCCGTGCTGATGTCGATGGGGATGATGATGGTCACGCCGTCGATCTTCTCGCTGCCGTTCAAGATCATGCTGTTCGTGCTGGTGGATGGCTGGCACCTGCTGCTGGGCTCGCTGGCCCAGAGCTTTGTGCAATGAGCGTCGATAGGAAACCGACATGACCCCCGAGTACGTTCTCGATATGGCCCGTCAGGCCATGCAGGTCGCCATGATGGTCGGCGCGCCGATGTTGCTGGTGTCGCTCGTGGTCGGGCTGCTCGTGGCGGTGTTCCAGGCGGCCACGCAGCTCAACGAGCAGACGCTGTCGTTCATCCCCAAGCTGCTGGCCGTGGCTGCCACGATGGTGCTGGCCGGCCCGTGGATCGTCGCGGTCATCGTCGACTACACGCGCGGGGTGCTGACCAACATTCCCAACTACGTGAATTGACGTCACCGAGCTGACGCAGCCGCCCAATCCACGATGATCCAATTCACCGCCACGCAGCTCAACGGCTGGATCGCCATGTACTGGTGGCCGCTGGTGCGCGTGCTGGCATTCATCGCCATTGCACCGCCGTTTGCCAATACCGAGATCCCGACGTCCATCAAGGTGGCGTTCGGCGTGGTCATCACGGTGGCGCTGGCGCCCATGCTGCCGGTGCCGGCAGGCGTGTCGGTGGGCTCCTATGAGGGGCTGTGGATTACGCTGGTGCAGGTGTTGATCGGGCTGGTACTCGGCTTTTGTGTGCAGCTCGTGTTCTCGGCCGTCAGCGGCGCGGGCGAGGTGATGTCGGTGCAGATGGGCCTGGGCTTCGCATCCCTGCTCGACCCAACACAAACCGAGAGCAGCATGCTGCTTGGCCGCTTCCTCAGCCTCACGGCCGTCACCGCGTTCATTGCCGGCGACGGCCATCTCGTGCTCCTGCACGCCCTGTTCGACAGCTTCACCGCCCTGCCCGTCTCGGCGGCGCCGCTGGGCAACCCGGGCTGGCAGACGCTGGCTGGCGGCGGCACGATCGTCTTTGCGCTCGCCCTGCGCATCGCCCTGCCCATCATCGCGATCATGATGATCGTCAACCTCGGCTTTGCCGTGCTTTCGCGCACGGCGCAGGCGCTCAACCCGTTTGCCGTGGGCATCGCCGCCACGCTGGTGGTGGGGCTGATGCTGGTCATGGTGATGATGACGTCGCTGGCGCCGGTGGTGGAGCGGTCTGTGATGGATGCGCTGGACTTGGGTGGGCGGGCGTTCAGCCAGTTCAGCACCCTGCCTCGATAAGCAGCGCGCGCCGCCGCAGCAACGCCTGCCGCGCGTGCGATGATCGCGGTATTCCGCCGACCGATCTTCAAGGGAGTCTCACCACATGAGCCGCCGCGTTCTTGTGACGGGTGCCAGCCGCGGCATTGGCCGCGCCATCGCCTACCAACTCGCCTCCGACGGGTTTGACGTGTCCGTGCATTGCCGCAGCGGCCGTGCCGAGGCCGACGCCATCGTCGTAGATATCCAAGCAAACAAGGGCAGCGCCCGCGTGCTGCAGTTCGACGTGCGCGACCGCGCCGCCTGCCGCACCCAGCTCGACGCCGACGTTGAGGCCCACGGCGCCTACTACGGCATCGTCCTGTGTGCAGGCGTCACGCGCGACGCCGCCTTCCCTGCCCTGACCGACGAAGACTGGGACATCGTCCTCGAGACCGGTCTCGATGGCTTCTACAACGTCGTCCACCCGCTCACCATGCCGATGGTGCGTGCGCGCAAGGGCGGACGCATCGTCACCATCGCCTCTGTTTCCGGGGTGATGGGCAATCGCGGGCAGGTCAACTACAGCGCCGCCAAGGCCGGGCTGATCGGTGCCACCAAGGCGCTGGCCGTCGAGCTTGCGTCGCGCAAGATCACCGTCAACTGTGTCGCACCCGGGCTGATCGAAACGGACATGCTCGCCCACATGGAACACGTCGACCAAGCCCTGCAGGCCGTCCCGATGCAGCGGGTCGGACAGCCTGCGGAAGTGGCTGCAGTGGTCGGTTTCCTGATGTCGGATGCGGCGTCGTACGTCACGCGGCAAGTGATCGGCGTGAATGGCGGGATGGTGTGATGCGCAGGGCCGCCCCACTGGGCGCCGCGCCCACGCTCAAGCATCACTTCACGCGCCAACTGGCGAGGCGCTCCGCGCTGCGCATGCATGTCGTCCTGATCGTGCTGTGGTCGCTGCGTGGGGTGTGGCGTGCAACAAGCTGCTGAGCTGCGCCCGTTCTCTACCGACGTCGCGCCAGCAGATCATCCACCACCGGCACCACCGCCAGCAGCATCAGAATCGACGCCAGCGGAATCGTGGCCGTATAGCCGAGGTGCCGGAAGCCCAACGCACCGACCATGCCGCCCACAAAGAACATCCCGAGCAGGGACGCCAGCAGCCGCAGCTTGGGCCGGTTGGCGACCACGGCCGGCAGAGTGTGATGCCCATGATTCCAGTACAGCGCCTTGCCGATTTCGATGCCGATGTCGGTGGCGAGGCCGGTCACGTGCGTGGTTCGGATCTCCGCCTTCGAAATCTTGGTGATGATGGCGTTCTGCAGCCCCATCAGGAAGCACAGCAATGCCACGGCAGCCGGCACGAACACGACCCGGTATTGTCCGAGCGTTGTGCCCATCAGACCGAAGAGCAGCAGCAGCGCGGCCTCCAGCATGAGCGGCAGCGCAAATTCGCTCTGCGTGCTGCGGCGACGCCCCCAGTTGACGAGTACCGCCGTACAGGCTGCACCGCACAGAAACGCCAGCAGCGAAGCAAAACCCGCGAGCAAGAGCACAACATTGCCCAACACCAGGTCATCGGCCATTGCCGAGACAATGCCGGACATGTGCGAGGTGTATTGGTTGACGGCGAGGAATCCGCCTGCGTTGGCGGCGCCCGCCACGAAGGCCAGTGACTGACCGAGGCGCCGGTTGGCGTCTTCTGAGCGTTCCGGGCTGGTCAGGCGGCGAAGATACTGGATGGGCATGACCAGTCCTGACGGTAGGTGAGCCGACATGATACGCCGCGCTCCCTGCCCGCCCGACTGCGCCGCATCAAGGATTGATGTACTGGAACAGCGACATGCCCTGCATGGCCGTGAAGGTCTTCTGCGCGGCCTGCAGCGACACTTGCTGCTGAGAGAACTGCGAGATGGCGGAAGTGTAGTCCACCGATTGCAGCTTCGAGATCTGTTCCTTCAACTGCTCGCCGTAGTTCGAGCCGCTGCTGTTGAGCGTGGTGAGCTGCGCCTGCTGCGTGCCCACCGTCACCTGCGCCTGCAGGGCCACTTGGTAAGCGTTGTCCAGATTGCCCTGCGCCGTCTGCACGGCCTTTTGCAGGTTGGCGACGTCGGTAGCCTGCGTGGCTGCGTTGATCGGGGTCGACAGCGCCGTGATCAGCTTCTCGTACGTCTTGAAGATGCTCTGATTAGCGTTCGGGTTGGACGCATCCGAGTTGGGGATGCGCACGAACACCGAATCGCCCGCCACCGAATTCGGCATCGAGATGTTCTGGGACACCTGCACCACGGGTGGCTGGCCGCTGCCGACGTATTGCACGGAACCGCCGGTGTTGGTGAACGGATCGGTCGTGCCGTTGGCGCCGCCAAACAGGGCTACGCCCGCGGCATCGCGCTGATTGGCCGTCGACAGCAGTTGCTGGTACTGCTGCTTGACCTGCGCCAGCACACCAACGCGCTGTGACTCCGTCATCAGCGAGGTGTTGGCGCCCACCAAGGTCTGCTTGCCCTGCTGCAGCGTGGTCACCAGGTTGGTCAGCGCCGAAGACACGCTGGTCAGGCGCGCGTCGGTGGTGTCACGGTTGGACTGGTATTGGTCGTTGGTGTCCTGCGTTTGCTGCAATTGCGCCATCTGACCAAACGCGCTGGGGGTGTCGCCCGCACTGGTGAGCGCGATGCCGCTCGCAATCTGCTGCTGCAGCGTGAGCAGGTTCGATTGCGTGTTCTGCATCGAAGCGGAAGACGCGGCAAAGAATTGGGCGCTACTGACTCGCATGATCGGTCCGGACGAAGGGCTTTAGGACGTTATCGGCAGGCGGGGCGTTTTCTTCAGCTGCCCGATCAGCCGCCGGCAATCGACAGCAGGCTGGCGAACAGCGAATTGGCCGTCTGCATTACCTTGGCGGAGGCCTGGTAGGCCTGCTGGTATTTCATCAGGTTCATCGCCTCCTCATCCAGG
>QJOB01000060.1:34867-313804 GCA_004155035.1 Monosporascus sp. 5C6A | reverse complement strand
CAGTTTTTAGTATCTATTTTTGTTAATTAGTTATAAATGGGTGGGTTTGTGGATTTTATGTGGGGAAATGTGGAGCGTGAAGGGGGTGGCGCGTGACCTGGATGTCTGACTTATATCGAAGACAATCCTTTCTGAATGTTTTTGTATTTAAATTGGAAGTTTTTTTGTTTTTTTAAGAATTCGACCGTTTTCGTAGATGGACAGGCTTTTATTAACGGTACGTAGTTTGTAAAACTGTAGCTTGTATTTCCAAAAGATCTGGTATTTTTCTGCTATAGCGGGTAAAATGAAATTGCCTTCCGTATTTAAGTTAATCATAGCTTTAAACGTTTTGTTTCCGTAATATAATGGGATTTCAATCTAACTTCTAAGTTCTGTTCTGGCTTTACATAAGGTCTTATGTTAACGGGCTTTTCGATACCTTAATGTCGAAAGTTTCTGAAGTTTTTTAACTTAATGGTCTTGCTGGCCAGAAAGCGTTTCTATTTTCGGGCCTTCCTAACTGCATATTTAATGTATCTGTTATCCATGTAGGTATACCACTTTCGCTGGCTAATCTAACACTTTTGTTAAGAAATTTCTTTTACCTCTGGTATCAAGGGGGACATTATGTCTGGATTTTGAACTTCCATAGGGCCTACTCCCATATCCAGAAATTCGTGCAACGTACACAGGATAGGAACATAGCATAAGCATCCTTGGGCTATAACTCCCTAGCTCTGTTCTGATTCTGGGTATAGGTAGCAAAACCTAGGGTATTCTGGCCATCGGGCAGTTTCAATATATCTACACTCGTTATCTAGCTCCGTAAATGCTTTCTTATCCTAACCGGGCCAATAATCGTTATCTTCTTTGGCTTGTAAATAAGTTAAATAACCATAATCGTAATAGGCAGAGAAATTAAAAAGATCATAATCGTTTATCTGTTATGTTTTGTCGGGTTTTGGGTATACCGTATATTCGGGAGGCTTACAGAGCTCAAGGGATAACTGTCCGTAATTGCTAGGATCCGGCCGTAACTAACCGTTTTCTTCGTAAATCTTGCATTCCTGTTTATCCAAGTAACAAGCATATCCTAGCCTTATAGCTATCTTGGAGGCTGCTTGTCCGGGATAATACTTACAGGCTCTAGCAATCTAATTCTGGCAGGTTAGGTAACGCTCGTATTCTGGGTCGCCATTCTGAACCTAGTTTGTTATAGCAATAGTAAATTCTGGCTGGAAGGAAATGGAACTAACTTTCTTTTTTTCCTTTTTTTTTCGTTATCTGATTTATATTCTGCTATTCGTACCTTCTTTTAAGGTGTAACAAACCTGTCATACATCCACCTGGAAATATGAGCAGTATCCGAAAAGGGTCTTGATTTGCAGGTAATAATATGGCAAAAAATGAATTAATATGTTCGTTAAAAAGATTTAAGGTATTTTTTCCTTAATTAAAGAACGGTGCAGTTGCCTTTAGTTAAGAGCTTAGATTGATAATTAAAGAGCGAAACTATTTAAAGGCTATTTATAAAGGAAACTGGTCCATTATATATATTCCTTTTAATCCTATTATAATGTTAAGTAATCTATGTAATCGGACAGATTATATAGATTATGGTATTAAGTAATTTAATTAACCGAATAAATTATACTAAGTTACGTAACCCAGAACGGGCCCTAATTCCGGTAATAGGGTCCTTTTTTGGAGCTGCCTTTAAAAGGTTCGTAATATTATTTTTTTTTTAGGATTTTTGTTTTAAAGATAAAAAATAAATGCTTTCTTTTTTTATTAAAACATTTCGAATGTTAACTTATTATAACGGGTCGAATAGAAAAATCGGTATATAAGCCTTATTTAAATTAACGTTAATTCCGTAACAACCGGTTTGAATATATTTATAAGTTTGGTTTCGAGGTTTTGTTTTATTTTAATTGTTTTTTTTTCGGGGAAAAATAATGTTTTATAATTAAGGAAATCCCGAGTTATTATTACTGCATTTGTCTTTAACGCGATTATAACGGTTTGGCCGTTATTATATTTTTCTTAAAAAACATTAATTTTTAACGCGACCGTTTTTAAAAGGAACGTCGTACCGCTGAAGACGAGTTTATGTAATTGCAGCAAAAGTTTTAAAAAGAAATGTCGTTACGAATAAATAAATTATAACGTTTACGTTATTAAAAGGATATTTTAAAAAAAAAAAGCTTTCGAGATTTTAAAAGAAAGTTACGAATTGGATTAGTTGGAAAAATAAAAAAGGGTAAAAGAGAAGTAACGTCGTATCGAGGCAAAATAAGTATAGTTTGTTTTCGAATTAAACGTTATTACGGGAGTGTTTTTTTTCGATTGGAATGCCGTTGGGATTAATTTAGGTGGGGGATTTTTGTCGTTTGTAACCTTGGCCGTATTAAAAATGGTCGGTTAGGATTTTGTCGGTAAAACGTTTTAATTAAGTTTATTATATTCGTTAAGTAGTTAAATGGTTTTTATGTGTTTTTTTTGTGTAAGTATTTTTTTTATTTAATTAAATACTAGATTTTGTTTTTAATTATTTTAGAGTTCAGTATTTTTTCGATTTTGTATTTGTCGGTTTTGTTTTCCAGTTTTAAGTTTTTTTTTTAACGGGGCGTTTTTCGGTACTGGTTTAAGTAGGGAAATGTAAAAGACGGGGTGTATCTTTATTATTTTGGGTAGTAACAGTCGATAATTAATTTTGGAAATAACTTTATTAATTTTGAAAAAACTGAGTTTTTTGAAATTAAGTTTGTTATTGGGTTTTTTTGTTTTAATTTGTGAGATGTTTAAGGTTGTATTAAGTTTTTACCGTAACAAGTAGATTTTGTTTTTTTTCGATAAGATTAGTCCTTTAATCTTTTTTTTGTTGTAATATTGGGTTATTCGTTATTAGAAAAATTGCAGTTTAGTTCGTAAATAAGTTTGTACCGTTTTGATTTTTGTGATTATTATTTTTGTTCGTGGTGTAATTGTAGTAACGGTAGGAGTTTTGCTTAATGGTTGTTTCGGACGTTGGGTTTTTGTTTTGTATCCGTATATTATTATATAAGGGGATATGCCTATGTTTTCGTTGATGGAAATGTTGTAAGTTATTTAAACGAGTGGTAAAAGCTTTATTTAGTTGTTTTGTTAATAGTTGACGTAATTCCGTAGATATTGCTTTAGCGTTTGATTTAGTCGTTTAGTTTGTTTATCCGTTTGTGGGTAATAGGCGGTGGAAAATTTAAGTTTGGTATCGATTTGCTTGAAAAAGCTGGTATTAAATTTGGAAGTGAATAATTTGTTTTTGTTAGAGATAATTTTTTTTGGTATCCCGTATTTGTCGAGGTAATGTCGTATAAAGGCGTACGTTAATTATTTTGTTGTCGTGTTTCCTTTAAAAGGTAGGAAGTATTTATATTTAGTAAGTTTGTTAACAATTACTTATATTTTATTATATTCGATTTTAGTAACGGGGTTTTTTAATAGGGGTAAACCGATAATAAAATTTTAAGCGATAATATTTTATATTTTATCGGGAATATTTGTAAGTTACAATAAGCTATAAGGCTTATATCGGGCTGTTTTTGTTTTATTGTAAATATTACAATTCTTAATAATTTATTTAATTATCTGGTAAAATTTAAGGAAATCGTATTTTTCTTTTAATCGTCTAGTAATTTTAAAAATTTCTTAATGTTTATATAAGGAATTTTCGTAAAATTTTTTAATAAACTGTTTCTATCGTTTTTTTAGTATGTAAACTTTGTTATGGTACAAAAGTTAATTTTTGGATTGCCTTTTTAATTGCTTCATTTTTTCCCGTTCGTTTGGATCGTAAGAATTTTTAAATTATATTAAAAGTTTTGGTATAAGTTGTTTTAGGATTACGCATAATTATAAAATGCCATTTTCCGTAACCTGTAATATTTATATATGGCGTTTTAAGATTTTAAAGTCGTAATTACCTTTGCGATTTAAGATATCCGTTTGGATATTTTCTTTACCTTTAATATGGTAGATTTTGAAGTTAAACTTTAATAAAAAAATTATCTAAATTTTATATCGTTTGTTTAGTTTTTGTATTTTCATAAATTAAGTGAAATTTTTGTAATTAAAATAAATATCGAAAGGTTTTTTCGTTCCGTTAAAAAAAGGTTTCCATTTTTTAAAAGCGTTAATAATTGCCAGTAATTCCTTATTATAAATCGGATATCTAAGTTCTGTATTTTAAAATGTTTTGGAGTAATACGTTACTGGGTACCATTTATTATTATTTTCCAGTTATTTTAAAACGGCACTTAATACGTAGTTTGAAACGTCCGTCTTTAAGCGTTTTTTTTTATTTGGATTGGGTATCTTTATAACGGGTCCATTAATAATTACATTTTTTAACATTCGAAACGTTTTTTTGGTTTTTTCTAGAAGTTTAAACTTTTTTCCGACGTATTTTTTAATAATAAGTTTCGTTAATGGTTTAATTATATTTTTATATCCCTTAATTAGACCGCGTATATAACCTGTAAATCTTAAGATTTATCGGATATTTGTAACGGTTGTTTTGTTAAAAATAAGCTAATCCTTAATTATTTCTAACTTAAAGCGTTAAATTTGAATTTATCCGGGAATAAGTGTAAATCCTAAAAAGTCCAGTTTTTATGTATACCATATACTTTTAATTGGGTTAATTTGAATATTTGCTTTATTTAATATTTTAAATATTTAAGTAACGTACTTTTTGTGCTTTTTTAACGTTTCGGAATAAATAAGAATGTCGTCGAGGTAGATAAATACGAACTTATCTAGGAATTGTTTAAAAGTAGTTATAACCAGACGTTAGAAATTTGCGGGAGTATTGGTGAGTTCTATAGGTATAACTTTATATTTATAAAGTTTATATATTGTTTTAAATGTTATTTTTTATTTTTTGTTTTTGGCTATTTTAATACGATAATAACTATCGTAAAAATTTAATGCAATAAATTATTTGGTTTTGTTAACGTTTTTTTTTAAAGTATTTATGAAAGTTAAAAAGTAACCGTTTTTAATTATGATGTTATTTAATTGTTTGTAATCGATTACTTTTCTGAAAACCGGGTTTCCGTTTTCGTTAAGTTTTTGCTTGCCGTTTTTCGTTTTCGGAACCATAAAAACGGGGTAACCGGCAGGGGAATTAAAAAGCTGAATATATCCTTTTTTTAGATTTAACTGTATGTTTTTTTTATAGAGTTTTCGATTTTTCCGGATTTATGTAGTAAATTTTGTAAAACTTGGGATAATGTCTTTTTTTGATAAGTATCCAATAATCCTATTAACCATAAAAAGGTAATTTATGGTTTTTTTTATTTTTGAACAGTTTCTTGAATTTTTTATATTCTTAAAATACTGTGGCATCTTAATCTGGAATTTATATTTTCTTAATGATATAATAAACTTTTTGATTTTTTTTATTTTCCTAGGAAAGTGTTCGTTTGTTTTAGTTAATACGTAAATTGTTAAAACAAAACCATAATATTTTTAAGATAATGTCGTGTTTTGAAATATCGGTTATGTTAAAAATAATTTTTTTAAAATATTTTTGTATTTTAATTAAAAATTCCTTTGTTTTCTTAAAAATTCGACCGTTTTTGTAAGTAAATAGGTTTTTATTAACGGTACGTAATTTATAAAACTGTAATTTATATTTTCAAGGGATTTGGTATTTTTCTGTTATAGTAAGTAAAATAAAGTTATTTTTTGCGTTTAAGTTAATTATTGCTTTAAATGTTTTATTTTTATAATGTAATAGAATCTTTATTTAACTTTTAAGTCTTATTTTGGCTTCGTATAAGGTTTTGTATCGGGGGGTTTTTCGGTACCTTAGTATCGAGAGTTTTTAGAGTTTTTTAATTAACAGGGTTAGAAGTGTCTTTATTTTCTGGCTTTTCTAACCGCGTGCTTGGAATAATAATCGTTTATGCATTTGAACCAAGTTCGTTTGCTATATTGACACTGATGTTTTGGTATTATATGGACTTGGGTTGGTTTTTTTTCCTTGGGCGAAAGGAAACTTGGCTGGACTGTATCCTTTCGTGGGTCCAGTCCTGCTGCCAGGGTCTTATGTATCATACATAACATGGGTAAGTAACACATGCATCCTTGTACTATGGCCTTCTGGCTTTGTTCTGATTCCGGGTGTAGGTAACAAGACCTAGGGTACTCTGGTAGAATTTGAGATGGATCCTAGCCTGGATCAGGAATCCTTCTACATCTGTAGATCCATTATAGGGTTTGAGAGCGGCTGGCTTATAGCCTTTGACCTCTGGCATCTTATGGTATCCAGGAGGTGGAATGGTGGTTTCGCGATAGGGGTTAGGGGCAAACAAGGGTGGTACGGAGGCCTTCTTTTTTTCCTCTCGAGCTAGTCGGGCACTTTCTCCTTCCCTTCGGGCAAGTCTGGCATTTTTTTTTTTTAAGGCCTGGAGTTCTGTCGTTAAGAGATCCAGCTTTTCGTCTGTCATCTATTTCTTTTCCTTACCTTTAGGTTCGGGCTTTTCGGTTTCGGGCTTTTCCTTTTTATAATCCTTTTTTTCCTTTATGTTGTTTTGTATTTTAATAGTTTCTTTAAGGGTTGGGGTAAGTTGCTGTTAGGAAAAAAAAAAAGCCGGCTTAGGCTTAAGTCGTAAAAGGCGCCATGTTGTTAATTAAGTAAAGGATTTCTTTAATAAAAAGTAGGTCGTTTATTCTGGTTACTGATCCTTTATTAGCTAATAATAAGGATCGAATATATTATTTATCTTTTAAACGTTATTCTGTAATATCGTTTTTATTAAATTCAGGAAAACTTATGTCTAATTAGGCCTTGAATTATTCGTCGATTATTAATTAAGAAGTTATTAAAATGTAACGAACCTGTTATACATCCACCTGGAAATATAAGCAGTATTCAAAAAAAGTTTTAATTTGCAGGTAATAATATAACGAAAAATAAATTAATATATTTGTTAAAAAAATTTAAGGTATTTTCCCCTTAATTAAAGAACGGTACAGTTGCCTTTAATTAAAAGCTTAAATTAATAACTAAAAAGCAAAATTATTTAAAGGCTATTTATAAAGGAAACTGGTTTATTATATATACTCCTTCTAATCCTATCATGGTATTGGGTAATTTATGTAATCGGACAAATTACATAGATTATGGTATTAAGTGATTTAGTTAACCGAGTAGATCACACTGAGTCACGTAACCCAAAACGGGCCCTAGTCCCGGCAGTGGGGTCCTCTCTTGGAGCTGCCTCCAAGAGGTTCGTAACACCCCCCTTCCTATGGTCCTGTCCTCAGGACCACCTAAAGGGCCCCTTCCACGTACCGGCGAGGGTGAGAAGTAGGTCCATCGTAAGAAATCCAAGGCGTTGACCGAGTCCGAGGCTCCTCCGTTACCTCGCTGCTACTCCTCCGGGCCTACGCCGTTGCGTAGCTGCGGTACAGCTGTAAGCCACTTCCATCCATTCGTCCAGCCCCTATAATCATCGGGAAAAAAATCCTCGTGGGGAAAAATACCTCGTGATCATAGGGTCCAACGAATATAGCCGTACATTGCGAGGGAACCGCTAGGTAACAGCGGGACCGTTCCATCGCCTCCATCATCGAATTGCTTCATACACCACCTCTTCGTCAAATCGCTTCATAATTATACCACCTCCAAGGAAGAGCTCCTATCGGTAAGTCGTCGGTCGCCGCAAAGCTAAGCAGCTGCTCCTTCGAAACCTCCTCCTAATATGCCCACTTGCGTCGAATCGCTTCGCCTGGCCGAAGCTTCTGTCGACAGGTCGTCGGTTGCCGCGACGGTACGTCGAAGCTAGGTAACTGCTTTTTCGGAACTCCATCGCTAATATCACCACCTTCGTTTAATCGTTTGGTACAACCCTTTTTAACGAAAAGTTCTTTCGGCAGGTCGTCGGGTACCGCAACAGTACGTTAAAGCTAAACAGCTGCTCCCTCGCCTGCTATGTAACAGCTAGCTGTCTTGTTGCGCAACAGCTTATTGTCCTGCTAGGCAACAGCTAACCGTCTTGCAAGGCAACAGCTGACTATCCTGCTGGGTAACAGCTAACCGTCCTTCTGGGTAATAGCTAATTCTTTTCTGCAACGCAGCAGCTAACTGTCCTGCAACGCAACAGCTGACTGTCCTGCTGGGTAACAGCTAACTGTCCTGCAACGCAACAGCTCGCACTCTTACTACGCAACAGCTCCTACTCCTATTACGCAACAGCTTACGTTCCTGCTGCGCAACAGCTACCTATCCTGCTGCGTAATAACTGTCTTGCAATGTAACAAGAGCTTCGTTGGCGAAGGGGTGCTGCTGTTGAACCGCAGCAACGCTACAGCTACCCCAAGCCGAAGTCTCCCCTTTAGGTGTTGCCATACCGAGGATTGCATGCAGCAATGATCATAGGTTTAATACATAGATCACACCCTAACGATTCTGACGGTGTGATAACTGGTGTGTAGTCATGATTCCTGCCGTAGATGGGGAAGTCGGACCTTTTGAAACGCTGGCGGGCAGCATCAGTATGCGACTGATTATGACGAGCTTGTTCTGAAGATGGGTTTAATACGTCACGCACGGGACTTTCCTAGTGCTTCAACGGACATGGCTAGCTCAGATTGTCTGCTTGCCATGGGCATATTGGGAATTCTTGTATGAAAGGGGAGGCGTCGGATTATACGACGTGATTTTAGGTTCTCTATCACAGGCGAGAGCGGCTTGACGCAAAGGCTGTGGTGGCTCCGGCGCAATAGAGCTAAGTGGTATGTTATCGTCGTCGTCAATTATCAACCAAGAATCTTCTTTACGCCAACTTGGCCGCCTCTGCGCGTTGCCGTTGGTTTGGACAGATGTGGCTGGATGCTGTGATGCTTTTCTTCGAGCACTCCGTAGTGTACCATACAGAGTCGGTGCGTTAGCCACGAAGGTCGTTACCGCGATATTTATCGAGGACCAGAGACTCCGCGTCGTTTGGGAGGAGTCATGTTCCAATACGAGCACGAGGCGGATGATCGCCGCGATCATGCTAAATGCGCCTAAGGCGAACAGGGTATATAAACTGACGCGTTGGGCCCAGGACCGTTTCCCCAACGTCACTAACGGGTAGGCGATGAAGAGGAGCATCAAATCCAAAACGATGTTGCTGATACCTAGAAGCAGAAGCTGTACATATGCCTTCACGCATTGGCCAGGGTCGGGCTCGAGTTGCCAGTAGAGCTTTATCGGACGACACTCGAGTAACGTAGCAAGGATGATACTTGCGAGGCTGACGACCCACAAGGTCCAAGAAACCTTGATCATCTTTGCGACTAAGCGAATGCCGGAAGTAATATTCGAATAGAATAGGAGTAGGATCGCATTTTGGAACCACAACGCGATCGCCGACAACACCCGTGCCAGCAGGATCATGATGGATCCGATCTTGATATCTGCCAACTCCGCTTCGTTGGAATAGAGTGCAGCATCTGGGCCTCGCAGTGCATCGTTCGCTGATCCAATTCTTAGGTAAAAATGAGCCATGACGGTCCTACCCGCAATGGCCAATATTGAGAAGATGACGAGGTAGAAGCTGAGATCGATCGGTTTACCGTACCATCGGCAGATGACGATGCGTGCGGTCAAAATGGATATCGACAGAGCGACACAGACATTACCGGCGATCTGGGCTTGGTCGACGGCCTCCATCGCAGCATTCAGTTGGGGAGCACACACCAAAGCAATTCAGGAGTTCCCGCACATGCTACCTCGTATGATGGGAGCATACGCTGATGCTGCTTAATGGTAGATAAGATGCATGTGCAGCGACAGAAGGCACATGATGATAGAGTTATCGAAGCTGCTAGAGGAGGGCTAGAGAGAGCCTTGTGACTTTTGAGAACTGGGTGCATGGTCAGGAAGACCGGGGTTTGCGAGGATATGGGTCGCGGTTTGTCCTCCTGCTTGTCATACGCATACGCATACGCGTACCCGCACCGCTGCCAAGGTTCGTACCACTTTGTCAGCGGATACCCATGTGGCTTCCCAGAGTTTCAGCTTATGAGCCGGGGTAAGAGACAGAGAGAGGAATAAGTAAGAGGGAGTATGACGGCACTAGCCTCCTATAAGCAATAGTAATGCGGTCAGGAATGCCGCCTCGCTTCTTCTCAAAATAGAGAGTTGTGACTGGATACTTCAGGTTATACCAACGCATTTGAGTCGCGCCACGGCATCCTTCTCGCGTGCTGCTTGCCACAGCGATACTCGGCACTACAGGATATCTTGTGTAGGACAACAGATTATCTTGGTCTCAAGCGCCTATTCATATAAGGAGCCACAGGTAGTAGTTGGAATCGCAGGCATAACCGTGGCTCCGGCAAGGCTGCGAGCACGGGATAACAAAACAGACTCCTATGTTTCCGGCGTATTTATAGGTTAGCTTGCAGCCAGATATATCATTCAAGAACCCGACACGGAATTCTTTGATCTAGTCAGATCTGACATCATATGCGTTCGATTGCTGTCAGCCGAACCCATGTCTTATGCATAGCAGAGATACCCAATCCCGGGCAGGACCTTGATCGCGGATATAAATATCGAGCGGTGCCCGACTATTTAGGCTTGCAGGAAGAAACACACAGAGACGTCATACTAATTATACCATTCGGTCCATCGAAACTGCTGCAGTCTCGTACGCTGCAGGTAAGCAACGAGTGCCTAATCGTGGCCTTTCGCGGAATAGATTTTCAGCCCGGAGTATGCGAACTCCGACAAGCCGCTGACTGACGAGCTGAATGCGACGCTGGAGAGATATCATAACCAATCAGTGGTCTTTTACGAGTTCACTGGAGCTCAATTTTTAGGTGACATGCCGCGAGGAGTTGCTTACTTACGTCTGTTGTAGCGTCACTATCCTGTTTCGGTGTGGCAATACAAGTCCTTCTCCTGTCTGGCTAAATTAGTCGAGCTCAGGAGGCGCATTTTCCTTCTTGTAGGTATAGCCACGTGGCAGGCTTCTGTTTCAGCAACAAGAGCCAACTAGCTGGTCTCTAAAAGCGTTGTCGATTGGACCATGATAGGCCTCTACTTTCAGGACGATCTGGAAATTGCATTCATAGAGCCTCATGCGGGTAAGCGTCTGACATGCCTCAGCGCGATTCGCTGAAAAGGCTAAATCGACGGGATGCCATTTCCCGATAGCCGTCACAGTCCAGAGCCCACTAGTTCAAGTGGGCTATCAGACAGCCTGTTGGAATAGGCGTTAGAATAGGGGTAACTAGACGACTAGGACGACGCGCCATCGCGAAGCTCGAAAAGCTGGTGTGGATTAGTCATTACGGCTATGTATTACTATATGCAAGAATTTCTCTTTCCTGGCTCCTACAAAACCACCGCGCCCGCAACTAACGGCCATCTTCAGCAGGCGATCGGAGCGTGCGGCACAGCTGACACCGGACGCTAAGCCAGCGTCGCGCTCAGCGGCAGCTTGCGGCTGCTAGGGCCGACGTACACCATCTTGGGATGCTCGGTGACGACCCAGTCCTGGCGCACGGTGTCCCAGTTGCTCAGGTCGCGGCGGGTTAGGGTGGCGGCGAAGATAACGGTCTGGCCGGGGGCCACGGTGAGGCGGTCGAAGCCGCGGAGGACGCGGGGCGGGTCGTCGGGCCCGCCGAGGGATACGTAGAGCTGCGGGACCTCTTCGCCGGCGACGTCTCCCGTGTTGGTAATGCGCGCCGTGACCGTGTACAGGGCGTCGAACAGCCCAGCGTTGCCCCCGGGCTGCTGGGAGGCGCCTGGGCCGGCTGGGTATAGCGGCTGCGGCGCGTCCTCGGTAGCGTGGGGCGGGAGCCACTCCTCGGGCGCTAGGCCGTAATAGGGGTCCGCTGCGGCGGCCTCGGCGTCCGAGACGTTCAGGTACGGATAGATGTATCCCGGGATGCGACGGATCGAGGAGTCGGGGAACGTGTAGTCGCTGAGGTCCGTCGAGAAGTTGCCGAAGGTGGGCGCCGCCTTCGTCTGGCCCGTCGTGGGTTCGTAGGCAGGGGCTGCGATCTTCTCGACGCGGATATCGGAGTAGTCGAAGGTCGTGTAGCTCAATCCGAACCCGTACTCGAAGATGGGCGTTATGTTTTTGGAATCGATATATCGATAGTCGATATGGACGCCCTCGGTGAAATCCTGCTGCGGGATAACATTGTTCGGTTCGTACATCACGTCAGCCCCATAATCTTCTCGTTTGGCGGCCCATGAAAATGGCGTGCGGCCAGCTGGATTAACTCGACCTTTCGAAAGTTCAGGTTAGTGATTCATCGCTTGCGAAAAACCCCTAGTGTGGAGGTAAATGTAATACTGGAGACAGCAGTCTGGCAGGGCACTCTCAGGTAACTGATTCATAATGAGCGACTTACCATAGAGAACGTCGGTGATTGAATTGCCGCTTTCCTGCCCTGGCACTCCGGCCCAGAGAATAGCGGTAATGTTCGGAGAGTCGTACCAGTCGGTCACTAGGGTAGGTCCAACGCTATGGATAACAACGATGGTATTGGAGCACAGCGAGGAGACGTTCCTGATAAGTTCATCGCCGCTGCCCCATAGCGTCAGATTCTTTCGATCACCTTCATTGCCGTCGATGGCGATGAAGCCCTCTCCGGCGTTCGCATTGACGAATACCAGAGCCGTGACGTCCTCTTGGGAAACAAGGGACTCAATCTCACTTGAAGCATAGTTATCTAAAACGGCTTCAAAGCGCGTATGATCCTGACGGGCTTGCAGGGCGAGGGCCTCATAGGGGCTAACAAGATAGGGGAACTCGGCGGTTCCCGAGCCCCAAGCCTGAGCAAGGGTCCCTTTGTTGCAACCTCGGTTGGGGCAGCCGTTCGGTCCGAGAGGGTTCGGAGCGGCATCTTCACCGATGACCGCTAGGAACTTAGGTTTCTTCAGAGGAAGGGCGCCTTCGTTCTTCAGGAGGACGGTAGCCTTAGCTCCGATTTCTCGGATGAGATCGCCGTGGTCGTCTTGGACGTCAACGTGCCAATTGACGCGCTCGTAACCATCTTGTGCGTAGAAATGGCGGTAGCCGAAAGCATCCTTAGTCCAGGAGTTCATGTTGATCGGAGGCTGATCCAAAGTCATTCCTACTTTAAAGTACGCAGCCATAATTCTCATCGCCATATCGTCAATTCGATACTGCGGCACAGTCCCGTTCAGGACTGCTACGGTCAAGTTGGTGCCCCAGTACGAAAGCCCAGAATTGAACACAGTATCACCAGGCATCGACATGTCGAGCCCAGCTAGAGCGCTACATCACGTTCTAGTGTCAATAATTGGCCCAGCGGAGTAGCGTGGTCTTGATATATGCTCTCTAGCCAGCATAGTGGGGGGAGGTGTCTCTTACCTGCTAACACCGCTATGTTGCGCCTGCCAATCGGACATGACGAAACCCTGGAATCCCAACTCTCCCTTTAATAAGCCGTTCAGGGTCTTTGAGTTGTGGCATCCGTATGAGTTGTTGATTTGCTGGTAAGAACACATAACGGAGCCCACTCCGGCTCTTACTGCATCAACAAATGGCCAAAGGTAGAGCTCGTGCATAGTCTTGTCATCTATATTAGACGAGAGGGTCTCCGTGATGTTGTAGCCGTAGCCGTTGGCCTCGCCAACTTGTCGGAAATGCTCTTAAGAGTTCGGGTCAATAATCCGTCTCGAAAGGCTCCGAATGGAGCTTACCTTGTTCGTTCCCAATGAAATGTTTCGCACAGGCAATAACGCCCGAATCCTGGATCCCCTTGATGGTCTCGGCGATACCGACGCCGCTCAGATATGGGTCGGGGGAGAAACCCTCCCAGTTACGTCCACCTGTCGGCATGCGACCGATTGGGCCAGCAGCGGGACCTAGCAGTACACTTACACCCTTCCCTTTAGCCTCAGCCCCTAGAGCCCGGCCCCTTTGGTATAGTAGCTGTCTGTCAAAGGTTGCGGCGACTGTGTGACCGCTAGGAAAGGCTGAGGAGTACTCCCCGAATCGAATACCTAGGGGTCCATCCTGCACTGTAGGTGCGAGGGTTAGCGAAGATGACGTCTTAGTGTCCCAGGTGCTTGCTATGGTCCTAGAACCGTGTCCTAGAAGCTATCGGTTTGAGACGTGGCAAATACGAACACTCGTTACACTCCCCCCATGCACCCCGACTCCTACAAAGGGGATTATCGACTGGGAAGACCACTCACTGCATAGGCTGCGGAATCCAAGGCGAGGTATTGCGCCAGTCTGGCCGACACATGCTTCGTATTGCCAACTATTAAAACCCATCAGCCTCCAAGGTCATACATCCGTCTCGAACACCGAAGCTTACCCAACGCCTGTCGTCAAATTGACTTTCTCCATAAGCGTGAGCTGGGAGACGAATGCCTTGGCCTTGGCATAAGCCTCTTCCCAACCCACAGCTGTAGGATTCATCCATGGGGAAGGGTAGTTTGGCGGAGAGAAAGCCCAGTCATCGCGTTGCTCGGTCTGTCCACGGTCAGTGTCAACGGGTCTCGTAATACAATAGCAGTGCACATGATCTTCCTGGGATTATTCCCAATTGGCCGATCACAGGCTCGGTCACTTAGCACTAGTGCAGAGTACGCTGCTAGCCCGCCATACAGCCCCTATCCCTGAGAGAAGTGGATGCCATAGGTCTCAGAAACTGTAGGAAGCAAGGGAAAGATGTTGCTCTCATAAGGACATTCCGTACCTGTCGACTCGCCAATGGCTGGATTCCGGCAGCGGAGCTCCCTGCCACCCAAAGGGCGAGCAAGGCAGTGGCACGCATTGCGCAGGGTACAATTCCGACAATTGTCGACCGGATCGGTAGGTGGGTGGAATCGGTACTTACAACTCTACCTACGACCACAATGGGGCTGCCACAAGCATTCACAGCAAGAGGTCGGGGAGGTGGTGAGCTTAATAAAGGCGAGTCTACATACTGTGATGTCTTTCATAATGTCGTAATTGGTTTGTTTACCTTCCGTGGGGTTTGCCAAGCTTGCTGATTTCCAGGACAAGGTTCATGGATGCCGCGTGGACTATCAATAAAAACAGCTTCGAGGAATGAATATGCAAGGCAACGTAGCAGGGTTCTCCGCCCGGGCACTCCGCATTTCTCCATGATCTTAATATGCATGCAGATGTATGTCTTTCTGCGTGTTGCAACGACACAATTCGCATACGTCGGTTAAAGTACGGGAAAGACACTGTGGGTCAGTACTTTGCTACTGAGAACCAGCCATAACCGAGGCTCAACCGAAAGCCTCCTCGAATATTCAAAAAGCCCATTCACCATCAACTATTAGTCCCGCGAATCCTTGTCGCCAAGAAAAATCAACTGGCTCTGTGTACTCGAAGTATGTGATATCGGGTGCTAACCTCTGGAACTACCGTGCCAAGGAGCGTGGTAAACCGAGAATCCGGATGGAGCTTCCCCACATAGCTCGCGGCTCCGCCCACTGAAAGAGTGCCAGACCAGGAAGCCTGCACTTCGAAATGTACTAAAAGTATCTCTCCCAAATGTTACGTTGAAATTGTGACTATGTGTTACCCGGGCACGTATCGGGGATAATGAGTATCGGCTGCGTGTATGTTGTTCGCTTTCGAGCTCGATGGAATTGGAATTGGTTTCTGAGCGTGCAGGCGAGGCTAGCAAAGAGGAGGTTATAAGCCGAGCCAAATAGTGAGTTGCATAGGTCCGATTCCTAACGGCGCTAATGGTCTTTACTATTTTGGCTCAACCGAGGTTTAGGTATGTCAAATGAAGACATGGCAGCTCTTTTGGGCGCTCTCTTAAAATGCATTAGCGGTTCTCCAAATATTCGGCAGCGGTGGAAATGTGGACACCAATCCTGGAGACGTATGTCATGCCAAGCCTTCTTAATGTGGATAGGCCTTGAGGCCGTTATGGCGGGGAACCCTGACATCGCTAGCGGATGGGGGTTCTTCACAAGGGGTGGAAGAGTTCAAGTGGGAATCGGTTCATTATGTACTTCACTAGAGTGGAGAGCTTTCGGTTGGAAACTTGGTTAGTGTAACCTAGGCACTCGTCACTGGGATGCCTGTGTCTCTACTTTAAAAACTTAACGACCAGTGCGGAAATAAAGCCATCGATCGAGTCTCGGAACACCGGCTCCTTGACATGAGGAACGCAGAGACATGTAGATCCAAATCAAACGACCGATTCCCCTTGATGTAAACATGAAGAGGCCGTATCTAGTGGCCTACTCAGCCATATCAAAAGTATATTGCTCATGACTTGATGAGGGACCTTGTTGCTTGGGAACCTTATTATTCCCGTCCCATCGTATGACGAAACCACAACGACGTGTAGCACAACTACCTGGGAGGTGTTACTGTGGTTTCTACCCCGGATTACGGGAACGACTCCGCATTACTTCGGGCCTTTTCCAAGCCTCGGGCTCGAATAATGCATGACCGACCTAGTCTGATCCGGACGCTATCCCCGAACGTGGCTGACCGCCAGATCAAGCACCGTTAGTTTCCGCACGTAACGTTGATTTCTCTATCGCCCGCTCGTTAGTCGGCCATATAAAGGATTCAAGTCACGAGGGCCCATGACGATGTATGGCATGGGGAAGTACAAGTGAGCTCTAGAATCCTACGTCAACTACGAGCGCGGATGCGATATCCTCTGCAGCTTTTCATGCACTTGCCTTCAATTGACGCTAGTTGGTCTGGCAATGCTCCATTACAAGCGGGCTGGGCCGCATGGCCCTTCCACGTAGTTCCATGTGCCATCCTCTGAGCAGGACAGCATGGGAGATAACAATGGATGCGAAATGGAGCAGCTCCTGGTTGCTCTCTTGACCGACGGTCGATAGGGATTAAGGGCATTATGGAGCTAAATAGCCTAGGACATGGCGATCTAGGATGCTTTGGCCGAAATGGTTAAGTTAGGTTCATATCTAGTAGCGGAAAGAAGGGAATCGAATAAATCGTTTTGGCTAATAATAACGGTCCCGTATAATACGCCAATCTGGACTTCGAGGATTTTCATTGTTGTTCAAGGTTCTAAGCTGTTGCCGCTTTAACCTGAGCCAGCTTGGGGGTGGGTTAGTGGCACAGCTCCAAAGTGGTGAATCGAAAGGTAGGTATATTGCTAGCTCGAGCCTTTTGCGGCTGGCTTGCGGCTGTAAATTGTTAAGAAAAGTGGGCTTTCTACCGCGTAACGACTCACTTGTTCTTGGCGTAATGAAGGGTTTCGCCAGCACAAGTTTGCCAAGACCTCAGCCAGCCGCAAGAATTGCTTCAGCCGATCAAGGCTTATATCATTAGAGAGGCCCAGTTCTTATTACAACATTAAGCATAACCCGAATCTGCAGCGGTCATCGAAGCGGCACAAAAATTAGCAAAAAACACATTTCCCGAGTAACACACCGCTGAAATGGCTGGGAGCGACCTCCATCAGCGGACGCCGTACGAGTCGGAAGAAAGATTACAAGACAAAGCACAGAAGCATCAAAGTGGGTACCCAACTACGGCAACTCTCCAGTTCAGTATGCTAAGCTTTATTATCCTAAGTGTCGGACATTCTCGGGCTCGATGACGATAAACTCACGAATTCCGATCCTTTGCCGCTCCCATTGATGGTTGGAGCTGGGAGGGTCAAAAAGTTCCGCGATGGAGGAGGGAAGAAGAGTAGCGTGGGCCCAGAGCCGACTCGTAACTGTAGTGCAGAGCAAGTAGACATCGAGGCCGGAGCCGGTCCTGGGACAGACTTCAAACACGGTCATCCACGGGGATACCCTGCACTGGCAAGCCTCATTGGCAGCGACAGAGACTTCTTCATCTTTCGTCGATTCAGTAGTCTGTCCGCACGCAATCTTCTCTTTCTCCAAGATGAACTTATAGAACTGGAGTCTCGCCTTCAAAAGATTGATCTGACAGAATCATTAAATGGATCAGCGCAGGAGTTGTGGAACCTGCATTCCAGACGAGAGGATGCGAACCAACACAGGCAGTCTATCATGAAAGAGATCAAGGCAAAACTGAACGAGTATCGTGAGTTGGTCTAGTAATCATTCAATCACCGACAGTCGACAGATCACTAACAGAACTGACTGGATGCAGAAATGGCCATCCAATCGCAGGCTTTCATGTTGGCACTGGAATCGGCCCCTAGCATACACGCGGACAGCATCGCCAACTGGGTAGATGGGACCAAGCCGACGGTTGAAGCAGAATCCCACTTCCTCGATGAAAGGGGGGACCTGGTAAGTCTTTCAGGGGGGCAGGCATCGAAAGAATTGTTGGAACGTTATCTTGAGAGGAATTGGTATCAGTTCTTTCGAGTGAAGGCAAGTTACCCTGGAAACTCTGCTCGTAAGCTGGAAATGACTCATGCAAAAGCGCTGCTGCAGGGAAGAGAAAGCTCGTCGCTAAGCTCGACTGTTGAATACTACTCGGTGGGTGGTATCAAGCACGCCGCCCGTATCCTCCTTGCGCTGGTGGCTACGGTGTTTGCAGTGCTACCAATTCCCATCCTTATCTACTTCTCCGGGACTGTCAGGATTTTAGTCATCTCAGTTTTTGCAGTCATGTTCGCCGCCATGTTCAGCGTAATGACCAATGGTCGGACCCCTGAAATGTTTGCAGCAATGGTGGCGTAAGACCTCAAAATTGTCCGGCGAATGTGCTGTGCTGACTTTCGCTACGTAGCTATGCGGCTTTCCTTGCCGTGTTTATCACCAATTCACCAACGACTACTTCAGAAGGCGGAGCCTGAAAGTTTATGGGGAAAAGTGCTAAAATCCCCAACACTGTTGGCTTACCTAGGTAGCTTGCGGGTCATGTGAAGCGAGAGCTGAGAGGATATAAAGTCTAACTTTGAAGAGATGCGACACACCTGCGAACAAACTCGTTTCGTAGCTACCTAGGTATTTATGTGTGAAGATGTTGCATCAAGCTCGGAGTAGAAACCCTGACTAATCGCTAATCTCTTTAATCGGAAATGGAACCCCGGATTAAGGAAGCGCATACTCATTAAACTCTACATCAGAGTCTTCCTCGTTAGAATCCTCGAAGTTATTCCACAGTTCTGAGCTAGTTTCCGAATTGCCTTCCGTGGTCGAACCTGCGACGGAGCTTCCGGGCTTCAACTCGCCCGGTGCTTCAATGGCTTCTTCAAACTCCTGCACAACCCACCACGCTGACACGGGCTGGGTTGTCGTTGAGTCTGCAGACACAAACATGCCGACAGAACCGGAAATAACCGTCGTGAATCTATTCAGCCTAGCCTTCATGTCCTGGATCATCATTGGTAGCACAACGACGCTCCTCGGAATGCTCCTTCGCCCCATCAGTGGATACGACACCCCATCTAAGATCAAGCGTTTACGCTCCTCTACCGGCGCCGAGTACCCACCATAGGGCGAAATCGATACCGTCCGGAGGTACTCTTCATCGTAGTCCTTCGTGACATTCCCATTCTCCTGAAAGTAGGCAAACGCCGTGATCCAGCCCGAAAGCGTGCGGATGCCCCAGCCCGACCCTTCTATGCCGGCTTCGTGCACGGCCCGCAGCCAGAAGTCCTTCACTTCCTGTGACTCCGGCTTGTCGAACGTCAGCAGCATGTGGCGCATCACGGGCCGCAGCAGATCTGCCCAGCGCGCACACTCCTCGCCATATCGGGGAAGCTTCTCCACGCGGCGTGCCAGCTCTGCCCAGTCAGCGCGCTCACCCAGCAAAGTCACACTCGGCAGACCGCACCCGCACATGATGTGGTAGTCAAAATACTTCTGCAGCGCGCCCATCATGCCGAAGGCGGCCACAGCGTTGTCGTGGTCTGTCGTGGTCGAGAAGCCAGGTAGCATCCATTGGCGCAGCTCGGCGTCGAGGACGTTTGCCTGGATGCTGGAAGCGAACTCTAGCGCCACCTTGCCGAGGTTGAGGTCGGAGAGGTCGAATGGCATAAGGTCGACGGTCAGGGTGCGCTTGCCTTCGTGGCTGACGAAGAGGTGGCGCAGGCGTTGGGCATGCCCATTTACGAAAAGGCTGAACTGCGAGATGATTGCCTGCCAGACGTCGTCAGGGCGGATGACGAGGTGGAGATCCTGGTTGAAGGCGCGAATGAGGCCGTCAACAAAGCCATTATTATACGGGGCTATGGAATCTTGCGTGGCTTCGGTGCTGGTGCTGTTCTTGTTGTCGAGAGAGGATGCGATCAGCGGCAGGTCCTTGAACGCGCTGCTGCGGCGGTAGTAAAAGGGGCGGCGGCCCTCCTCTGAAGGCTTTGGTCGGCGCCGGTCATTTTCGTAGGGGCTGTGGCAATCTTCCGTGATGATGTCGAAGAGACGACGGCTAAGGTTCTCGTCGGTAACATCGACGGTGCGGTCCTGATTCTTGCCAGCCCAGGAGGGTGAGGGTTTAGTAGTGACAGGCATTTTCGCAATACTGAAGTTTCTAATGATTAGTCTTAAACTGATCCTTCAAGTGTGGCAGTCATTTTATGGTAAGGTGGAAGAATAATTGAGAATTGTGGGCAATGGGGTCCTGGATGAGAGCAGAAAATGTGTTGTAGTTGGGAAGAGCGGCTATTCCCACTACAAAGGTTTATAATTTATGTACAGCGTTTGCATCAACAGCTTGGCATGTCAGCTGCTACTAGTAGCCACCGTTGCTCACAAGAGTCTTAGAATGCTAACTCGGGTTTAAAGATTTGGATAATTACCATATAGCAAAGGTCCGAAGAATGAGCCAGCTGCTCCGACGATTCTTGGGCTGCAAGGCAACAAAGCCAGAAAAGGTGAGATCGTCAGAGATTGCGCGAACTTCCCCTCAGAATCGACAATAGTCCACCCGCAAGGCTTTAATCATGAGTTCGTGATTTGGGTAGGCAGACTGGCCACGCACCCTGCAGCTCTGATTGGTGATATTTTGGAGTGCAGCTGTATGCATGCTAGCACCGCCACCGCCCGAAAATGCCTGCTTCCTTTCGACCTTGATCATTCCCCCGCTCGGAAAATCACGACGCCAACGAACTCTGGCCTGGAGAGCAGCCTTTGCTACCGCTTGTGAAATTCAGCAAGGAGCGTAGACTGTGACGGGCGAACAACGGCAGCATGGTCAAGGTGGAGCAGAACGAGACGCCTGATTTCCCATACGAGGTCAAGGAGAGGCTGATGAGTGAAGAACAAGTTCATGAAAGTAAGCATACTTCGCCGAACTAGTCGTTCCAGAATTGACTGTCCATTCTGACTGTAATTATACTGAAGTCTGTCACATTCTGGACATACCGGATGATGCAGTCAATAACTACAAACCGCTTCCTCCGCCAGAAATGGTTGGCGCAGGACGAGTCAAGCCTTTCCGAGAAGGTCTTACCCCTCACCACCCGGTCCTATTCCATACGAAGATGCTCTAACGGTGGTTAAGCAAGACCAGAAACTAGCCTTTCTCACACCACCTGGCCTCCTAAACGAAGAAGAAACCTCGCAAGCAGATGTTGACGTCCCAGAATCTGCAATCACAAATGTTGCTCCACACACTCCTCTAGCTCCAGCGAAACAATGTCCATGGAAAGACTGGCCGCCGATGCCTAGTATGCTTTCTTCCAATATAGTTGCTGTTGTTTAGACGGATCACCATCCGAGACTGACTCGAGACATAGCTTATGATGAATTCGAAATGTCTCCGGCCGAAGTGAAGAAACGTGCTGCGTGGGGATGGTATCGAACAGGTGTCATATGTGCTCAAGCTGCCCTGGCCAACGTCAAAGACACTAAAGACAGCTCGGGTCTTACAGGTCCTAGCGAAAATGCGTTACTTGTCAAGTCTGACAGGGCAAAGTCCCATGCTTTGCTCTTATACCCAGAACTTCTTGAGCAAGAAAAGATTGACTGCCCTTCGTGGGCAGAACAATTCACAGCCAGTGAGTATTGGCTAGTCTCGGCCGCTTAACTCCGTCAAATCTACTAATGTGTCGGCAAAAGGAGATGAAGAATATTATCTAGAAATGGAGAGAAACCAGGAGTATATCATGAGAGCTGGAATGGCCGAAATCTACAAAGACTCTGCCAGAGCTTACATGATGGAACCTCTGTATCTGTACCTTGAAGGGAAACAAACACAGGAGATAGAAGGTTCGTTTGGCAATAATTGCGTCAAGCAACTTGTACAAGAATACTAAGACGAATCTCACCTTAGCCACCCAAGTTGAGCCAAGAGATATTCACGAATATCTCGTAGCTGAAATTCAGGCTGACGAGTTTGGATGTCTCAGCAGACTTTGGGACAAGGCCATCGATAGTAGTGACTTGCAGAGACCTTTCAAAGACTGGTGGATTCGAGCAGCCCATGCTAGAGGCCATGCGGAATGGTTACTCCGCGAAAGGAGAGATTCCACGACCGTGGGTCATCCCAGCCCAATTGAGTCGTGGCGACTGTTGCCACCGGGGACTGTTGGGCAATACGACAACTCTTGCGCGGCATGGGCGATTCATTCCTGTCTTGTAAAAGATGGCATGTTTGAGGACGATTTGTTCGGCACGTATTTTAACGTGCTCTCGGAAGAAATGCGTGGACGCTCGTCTCGTAATATCGGTTGGCCACTCCATTCTTTCGTGTATGGCGCTCCGGTAAGACACTACCTCGTCAGAAACTCGTGATACCCTAAGTTTCGAACTGACCATAAGAAGGAATTTGTCCACCATGCGTTAGCCAAGGAGGCTGCGGATTGTTCTTTAATAGGCCTTCTCCCTACGGACACGACAAGTAGACAATACGGTCAGGCCGCAACTTCGATTTCGGTGTATGACAGATACATGCGCAGAGGAATCCACAGCGTCCTGGATAAATCATATCCAGAGTCCTATCGGATTCTTGCTCAGTGTGCGGACATTATTCTCGCAGAATGGGAGGCAGAGAATGTCCTATATGCGTTACTTCATCCAAGATACAAGAAATCTCGCAATGTTGACTTGCTGAAGTCTACTTTGAGATCGCTTCTGGAGAAGAGAGCGCACATGACATTCCGGGAGGCCGAAGACACAAAGTTCGACGACATAGTCTATGCGTGCATCAAGTTTTACATGGATAAAATCCAACGAATGCTGCGTCGACCGCCAGGGATAGACGAGCACCGTTACTTGATCTGGGTCGAACGGGAAGTATCGAAGCTCCTTGCTCCCTGGTTCGACTTCCACCTAAAAGGGACCCGTGGTGGAAGGATACTCATCCACCTCGTCTCTTTACTATCGCGTCGAACGATCTTTGATTCGCACACCTCAGAGTTCGCAAGTATCGCAGAGCCAGTCTGGGCGTGCTATCAATGTTTTGTAGTTGCGGCACTCGACAACTTCCTTGAAGATGTCCGTGGAATGCTCCAGGGCAATGTGTGGCTCACTCCTCGTACATATCTCTTCATCCTCCCTTTTCAGGAGTACTTGGAGAGTGGCGGCGACCCTAACAAAATGCCACTCATCAGGGGAGCGATTGGATACCGAAGAGAGCTGACAAAGCTCGGCTTGTATAAATCTGGAAGGATAAAATGCAAGCCTGGGTGTAAGTGTCCGCTTCCTACGCGAATTGAAGAGATGGAGAAGCAACTTCGGCTTCGCTTATCTGAAGATCCACAAGCGAGAAAGGAGAGAGAGGCTACAGTCGAGTTTTTCACGCTGAACTCGACGTCCTCTGCAGGCCCAAACGCCATGTTTGCCGGGATAACACCGCAGCGTCTGGAGCAGTTTTTTCGCGTCCGTAAACAGCATTAGCAACTTGTAGGGGCAAGCACAGGTTATGATTCTCTTATATTTGAGCCTGATCTTAAGAATCGACGTTGTGCCTGCTTCAAAGTCGCAATGTCGTCCGCGTTGTAGGCCTTTGGATTTAGGAAATCCGGTGTGCGGTAACCTAATCTATCTTTCGAAGTGACTTTGTTAGATAAAATGAGTCCTCTTTTCTGCTCCTTCAGTTCTTGCCGGTTTAAGCACTGCTTGCAATTTAGGATGAAAGCTCTTGTAGAATTAACTATCCAAAATGGTGAAGGGTCGAACAGGTATTGTAGGATGCTGCCATTTTAGCCAAGAAGTGCTTTGGAGCCGCCTTGTTTCTGGGGAAAGGGGGGTTTACATTCGGGACCCCTCGGCTGGAGTAAAAGGTGTTCCAAAAGCACTGAGTGCAGGGTGATTAGCGCCACCTAAGCGGGCCTGAGCAAAGCCGGCGAGGCCGCACGTTACCTCAGCTGATATCAATCGTCCAGATTGCCGTATCGTAGCAACTTTTTTATTCTATGGCAGGAAATAAAGGACTCTCGTTATTCGCATCTCATTGCGGCAGCAATGGTAAGTAACTATGTACCTATTCTATCCCGCCCCTGAGCATACTAAGTGCAATCTATGCCCAAGCCTTCGCGATGTCCTGCTTCACCTCCTCCAACACGGGCTCCACGAACGTAGGCTTCCTTAGTCTCCCGGTAAGCTTCACGAGATCCACTACCGCCGCAAAGCCGCCGTACTTCATGTCTCCCTTCCAGCGGGCCGCGCTCGTGAAGACCAGGGCCGAGTCGAATTCGATGCCGGCGGCCGCCGCGAAGGGGTGCCACACGGGGTCTCGCTTGTAGGCAGTATTCGAGTCCAGATGATGCTCAAGATCCGGGTATCTTTCGTGGTATCTGTAAACGAGCCAAAGCGGCTTCGCGGGCCTCGTAACGTCCATGACCAGGTGGAAGCCGCTCGATCGCTGCTGCTTCTGGCCTGTCTCCGTGCAGCGTTTCCAGACGAAAACCTCTCCCAGGTCGAGAACGTAGCGCGGAAAAGCCAGAATAGAAGAGACCGGCTCACGGCCGTCCAGCTCGAGGACGGCGGGGACCTCGGACCACACTGACTGCTGAGAATGCTCGAATATTTGGGTCTCCTCGCCGCGCCGCCGGCATAGTAGCTTGTTGAAGTTGGAGAAACGCTGTACGGTATACATTGTATAGCTGTTATCCTTGTCCGTTGAGCGGAACAGGTCCAGGATGAAGCATTTCCCGAGCAGTGACTTTAAAACCTTGAGGTCAGATGGGTTGCGGAGATCCATATGGCCGATACCGGGGAAGACACGCCGTTCCAGTTTTCCGCTCGAGCTGGCAACATCGTTCCCGCCTGCGGTTTGCCTTGTGGTAGAGGCCAGTTGGCCTTGAGTGGCATTCAGATATGTGGTGCTTCTTGCGCTGACATGCTGAGTTGATGGGTGAAGTCGCCCTGATGACTCGTTCCCTCCACGGTGTACGCTGCCTCCTATGATGGTCTGTACGTTAGGCAATCCATGTGGGAAACTGATCGGGGCCCCTAGGGAGAGACTCATTGAAGGGCCATGTGAGAAACCGATCGGGGCTCCTAGGGAGAGACTCATTGAAGGACCATGAGAGAATTCGGTCAGAAGTTCGCTGGAGAAATCCATTGGGGGTCCATGGGAGAAGCGAGAAATTGGGGCTCTACCAGGGGGTGAAGCCATTGGGGCAGGCTCGATGTTTTGTCCGGTTCCTCGGTGAATGGGATCAAGGAGCCGAGGACGCTCCAACGCGGAGATCCGCTGCTGATGCTCTGCCAAATCATTTGAGATAGTTGACAGCATATTGGTAGTCTTACGGCTCCACTGGGTCAGGTCAGCAATCCTCGTTTGAAGTTCTTGAAGATCTTGACCGGTGGGAGCCGAGGTGCCGGAGGCATTGGGGATTGCCGTTCTAGTCGCCTCGGGGGCGTGTCCGGGTGGTATCGAGCCAGGCAAAGCAGTAGTGTGGGGACCGGAGGCATTGATAGATGCCGTTCTAGTTGCCTCGGGGACGTGTCCGGATAGTGTCAAGCCAAGAGGAGCGGCAACCCTGGTGCCAGCGGCATTGAGAGGTGCCGTTCCAGTTACTCCGGGGACGCGTCTGGGTGGTGTCGAGCCAGGCGAAGCGGCAGCGTTCTGACCGGCCAGCTCCATGGGGTCCTTAGCAATCCCGGCAAAGGACGAGTACTTTCTTTTGTTGGGTTGTACTTTGTCGTCCATATTCAACAGGAAGTTGGAAATGATGAAAACGAATGCTACAATGGGTACGCGAGGAAGGCGAGTCGATAAGGGGACTCCTTGTGGCGTCTATGTGTGAGAGAGAGTGGAGTGAATGCGTGAAGATCTTCGTCGTACAGAGGTGATGATCATAAAGACAAGGAAACAGTGCGTGCTTAGTAGAAGGAAAGTGAAAGTGTTACGTATGATTACGTGACAGTTTAAAGGAGTCGGCGTTTGTCAGGAATGCGTCACGCTGGGACCGGCTGCTCAACAGGACCAGCGTTCAGACAGAGCTAATGTTAGAAAAGAGAAGGATGCTGTACGTACTCTGTAGAAGTTAGATGTGATGTGTAGGAATGAGGGAGGTGAGGGGTACAACATTATGCGAATAGGCGGCGGGACCGGGCCGTTCCAAGATGTTGGCGGTTAACGTATTCACTGGAACCGGCTGCTTAAAGGGGTCGGCGTTCGTCACGCAGAAGCGATGATTATGAAGACAATGGGACGAAGCAATAGGTGCTTAGTGGGTGTAAGAAAAAGGCTTACATATAATACTTGATTACTTAAAGGGTTCGACGTTTGTCAAGAACGTATGGTTCTGGCACCGGCTGCTTAAAAGAGGTCGGGGCATATCACATAGAGGTGATAATCATAAAGACGAGGAAGTATCACGTGCTTAATACTAGTAAAACGGAGGCGCGCATATAGTACTCGGCTGCTTAATGGGACAGGGTTCGTCAAGGGGTTGGCGTTTGCCAAGCGTGCGCTGTTCGTCAAGGGGTCGACTCTCTAAAGGACTGGCCCACGAACAAATCATGACATTGTTATTGGAAGTTAATGTGACAGTAATAAGAAATATCGAAGGCTCCATGGGCTAATCGAGTTATTTATTGTCGCAGAATAGGGGTCACGCTTAGTCATCAGGCCCCAGGGAACTGTAGGCACCCCGTAAGAACGTTGTTCCTGGGCTCCCACACTATATATAGAGCTTCCTAGTCACTGCTCTCTAGAACTATCCATGACAATTTACACTTCCCACACTCTATGCACCCGTTCCTTGCGATCAACTTAGCTGTGACATTTATGTTGTCGTCTCGCCCCTATCGTCTCGCCGACAGTTTTCTCACGAGACTGTAAAGCACTAATGAACAAGTGGTATCCCCAGACCCGCATCCGTGTATTATGATTATTTCAGATTCCTGCAGACCTTCATGATATACAGTGCCAATACTACATCACTTGTAGCAGCTGTTGCCTTTATTCAGGCTACCCTAATAATCATTTATCACTGCCAGTGAAGCCGCCTACCATCGATGGTTCGGCTTAAGTGGTTGCGAACTATGGCGGGAACAGCCTATGACTTTGCACGCACTGCGAAGCAAGATGACCTCAACAATCTAGCTCATCGTGTTTCACTCCTCAAGAGGCTCTCACTCCTCAATAGGGAAAACGCAGAGCTCACGACACTGCTCTCTTGGATGCGGACCGAGATCGAAGGCCTCAAGAAAGATCTCAAGACACTACAGGAGAAGTTGGCAGCTCTGGGGCTTCACACTCAGGTCAAACTCGCCGAAACTCAAGTTAGATCTTTTCTGCAGCCTAATATGGAAGCGTCACTGACCATCCGCAACTTCGTAAGCTTGATTATGCTACATAATGGCAATGGTAACGGCGGTGGCATATGACCAAGCATTTGCAGTGGCACTGGAGTGATGCCGAGTAGAACAGTAAAATAACATTACCTATGTCGAGCTCTGTAGCGGCCTACCCCCAGCGGCAGTAGTAGCGATAACAACCCAACCCAACTTAACCATACCTCATCACCGCTTATTCTTGCTGCCCCGCGGTCTTCCCCTCGAACGTCTAACGGGTACGTCGCCCCCGCCACCGCCCTCGCGCGCCGCCGGCGTCGGTACCCATTCAGTGGCACCTCGCCGGCTCTCTTGCCGTAGGCTCTGGCGCCCGATCTCTAGCCGGACCTCGTCGTAAGGCATGCCGTCGAAGGCGGGGAGGTATGTGATGTTCTTGTGTGGGACGGACGAGATGCCCTTTAGGCGGTAGTCCGGCGGTACCGGCTGCCCGAGCATGTTATGGACGCGAAGGCGGATGTGGATGTGCCCGCTGGCGCTGACGGTGGCGAAGACGGCCTGGCGGTAGTCGCGGTCGGTAGTGGTGTTCTCGGCGGCGAGATCGAGCTGGCGCGCGTGCCAGCCCAGGAGGATGCTTTTGCCGGCAGCGAAGGTACCCGCCGCCAAGGGTTTGGCGCGGATGGCATTGGCGCCTGTGCTGCGGTGGATGTCGGCCCCCCTCCTCAGCGGCCGCATGGTCGTGGCAGAGGCAGGTTCCCCGACGACGACGACGTCATCATCTTCGTCGTCGTCGCGGTTATCGTCGGTGTCCTGAGGCGCCGGCACCAAGAGCGGGGGGTTACCGTCATTACTACCGCCGTCGCTATGGGGGATGGTAGTGGCAGTGGCGGTGGCGGTGGCGGAACCAAAGCTGGTGCAGCGCGACGGCGGTGAAGAAGACGGGGGTGAAGAAGACGTGGGTGGTGGCAACGACGGCAAGCGCTGTTGCTGCGGCTGTTGCTGCTGCGGCTGCGACTGTTGCGTCGGGGAGGATGTCGCGTCGTTACGGTGGTAGCCCTGTTGCGCCCTCGGCGAGAGCACCGCTGCGAGGACGATAACGACTGGCGGGTCGAGGATCATCTGGTCCCAACGCCTCCTTTCCGGCGCCCACGTACGACGATAACGGGAGTCGCACTTGAATTCGATGATGTCGTGGAATGTCCACTCCCAGATTACCGTATCGGGCCCATCCTGCCGCTGCCGGTCCACCCCTTCCTGCGAAACGCCGGTAAAAAAGTCCACGGCCAGCTCTACCTGCTCCCACGTATACGGAAGTTTAGGGGCAGCGGCGGCGGCGTGCATTAACCTATCCGGTCGCGTCGCGAACCGCGCGTAACGTACAGCCTTATAGAAGTCATCACGGGCCGGTGGCCGGAACCCTATAATAGGAAAGCCGATGGCGTCGAACGGGTTGAAATCCTCTTGCCACTCCGGAAAATCGCCCTCCATGATAAGTAAATACGGGTGGGGTTTGTACGATGCGTATATGACGTGTGCGGGAAGGCAATAACAGCATCGGGGGCAACGGCGTCATCAAAATAATGGCGATGCGACAACGACGGCGATGCGGAAATAAGTGAACGTTATTATTTGCCAAGAAAGAAAGACGTACAAAAACGAATAATCAGGCAATGGTAATGGTAAATAAATACATACATTGGCGAAAATATTGAGCTAAAACAAATGCCGAGATAATCAACAACTTATAGGAATATTCCCGTTGTAATATGTAAATATTCGTTTATAGAGAACTTCATAGGCAATTATATATGATTATACATACGTTATTATGTTACCGTTACCACCCGTTAGAATTACCGCCATTGCTTTTCCCAGTCCCTTTCCATTATACCTTATATTTATTTTTTTCGTCTGTTACAATATAACGCCCGAAAAAAACATTATTTCTCAGAAGAACGGCTCGCGGCCGTTCGCAATTGTACCAGGCAATCGCGGTTATGTCGGCAGCGGAATCAGGACGTTACCCTTTTACCACTGCCAACGTTTCCTCATTTCTGGCGAAGCCGACATTATCCTCGACATATACTATCGCGGCGGCAGCAGGGGCCATCCTCGTCCCAAAGTATTCCGCGGACGTTGCAGCCTTTGTCCTCCCTTTTGTCGCCTCCCAGAATGCCAATAATACTTATAATACCAGCTAACCCCAACCGTTTCGCATCACTTTACGTATGAAATATTACCAGCTGTTTGCCTAACGCTTCGAACCACACGACGGATCCCGTCCTAGGGTCGATTGTGGACAAGGCTACGTCTCCGTCCTACTACGAGCGTCTACGACGCCGCCCGTGGGGACACCACTGCCGTCCCGATCCCTGAACCGTCCAATGCTGGCGGACTAGGCCGGGCAGCCTGACAGCCAGCATCGACTCTCTCACCTATCTTTCGAACGGACAGCAAGCCTCCAAACGAGAGGAATTCAACCGCTACAACGACTACTTCATGTGAACGGAGGGAATGATACTCGCATTTGACATAGCTTAGGTTGGTAGAAAGCTAGAGGAGTGGATCCTGGAGGACGGGAAGACCTAGCCTATCGGATATTTCGAAGGTTTGATGAAGGAAACTGGGGTCAGAAATGGTTTGCCGGACTTCTTAGGAGGAGTGTTCTTGAGGTCCAAAGGGAACTAGCACGTATCAATCGAGACTACCTTTGTTGACTCCAAATCAAGCCTTCACACGAGCATACTGGTGACAATATTCTATAATAAACTTGGGTAAAAACCCGCATCTGCACAACCTGAACGGAAGCAGAGGCGATGGGCACCGACCTTGGGCTTATCACCAGAACGCAGATTCCTAGTAGTCAGGCTTTCACCGAACTCCCGTGATTCTGGAAGAACCATCGGGGCTATACATATCCGGCTACTTTCCCGTTGGTGTCTGCGAACAACGGCGCCATTCGGTCGACCTACCACTCCAAGCACCTGCTTTTCCTCCTCCGCCTTGCCACTAACACGCCAAAACAGGTGGAATATTCCAGTTGAATAGTAATTCGTGAAATCACTTCTTCCTCAATCTGTCCCACGTCATCTCTGATTTGGGACAGTAGGTACGTTGTCTGCATTCGATATGGTTAGGCTGCACACGTCGGGGCGTGTTTTCCAAGCAAGCACTCAATCTTGACACTATCTGGAACACACATCAGCAGGTATGCCTAAGCAAGCGGAAGGTCAGAGGCTTAAAACCTCACGTTTCGGGTATTCAGTTCGAGTCACTTGTTACCTCCTCAGACGCTAACAAGCCACAGGTTGGACGAGTACTCCAAGAAGACCAATAGGAAATGGATATTCAGGTATAGCGCCTCCCAATGCCAGATCTTTGACCACGTAGACTCACAAGACTCGGTAGAATGACTAGCCATAACAGAAAGCGAAAGCTAGATGAAGCTATTCCTGAGGGGCAGGGAGCACCAGCAACCAAGTCCCCCAAGTCTCGCAAGGGAGTTGCGCCTGAGGTCATCGTCATTCAAGATGACCTGTCACTCGATGGCATCCAAGAATCGCAAGTGAAGACCAAAGGGAATGGAGAATCAGCCAAAGAAATTCGAGTTATCGTAGAGAACCTCAGGGATCAGGTTAGCGACTGGACTTTGCGAGTCCAGCAAACCGAGACATCCGTTACGGCGCTACTCGCCAAAATTGGCGATGGCACCACATGGAAGGAGGACATACTCGCATTAATCGCGAACAACTCTCCCCTACATGGCGACATTGCGCGTATTGTCGAGAGGGTCGAACACCTTGAGAACAACCATACAGGCTGCAGTTGCTCTCACTCACGAATCTCCTTGACGTGCGATCCTTCCAAAGACGCTCTGAAGACTTCAACATATCGCCCAGGCAATGCCTCGACCCATCCAAGTACAGCAGACGCGCCGTTGTACAGTATAAATCCGAAGACTCATGAAAGGCAGGTTCTCAGCGATGCAGTCTCCACCAGACGAGCCAAGAGCGCTTCCCCTGAAAGAGCAGGACTCGCGCTGAATGTGCTTACGGGCACCAGCATATCCCTGGGGGAAGGCTGCTGGAGAACAGAGGACTTGTCCAACAAAGGGTTGAAACAGCTTCTACAGAAGGTGGATTTCGGCAACATGGCACATCTGAAAGCTCTGACTGCCCTAGACGACCGAGCGACTCCTCGCGACTGCGTTATGTTCTGCGATATTCAAAGTTTCGCGTTATTTCAGGTGGACTATATCTTGAGGACCGGCGCGACAGCCACGTACATCCGGGGCGACCAGGTCTCCCTAATACAACGAGACAAAGTGTTTAGCGACCGCGGACTCAAAGGATTACGAGTCCTGAGGATGGTCCCCAGCTTCGAGCCCGAAAACCCGAATGACAAGCGCAAGTTCGATGAGTGGAAGAGGAAGAACGCGCCCCCGAAGTACGTGTACGACGTGGGGCAGCTGTTTGTACGGCGGAGCGGCCAGGGCAGACAAGAGCTTTTTGGAACACAGTACAACCTGACGCTGGATATCGCGAAGTCCCGAAAACCCGTCTGGCTGGTGATGCGCCCGGAATATACCCCGGTATTTATCAAGAAACAGACGTACACCGGTAAGCCGTTCTCGAAAGCCGATGGCGGGCTGAACGGCGTCGCCATCGCCAAGCTTGCAAACAGTCTCGTGGAATTAGACTTCTGTCGAACCCCCTTTGACGGAAAATCACATGCGATGTTTATGAAGGCCCAGAATCTGATTGCTAGCACGGGGTTTAAGGGGGAACTGGCTCTGCGTTTTTTCGAGCCCCAATTTCGACTACATGGAGGATAAGGTGCCAGCTGGATGGAGCGGAATTTGGGTGTAACACGCCGGTTTGATGCTCCAGCTTCGCATCTCTTAATTAAGGGGCATGCATCCGAGGCTGTCATGCTCGGTCGGTATGGCTATCGGGGGGTTGGCGGCAATACTGGCGTAATGGGGCTGTAGCATATTCTAGCGTTTTGTTTCTCGAGTGGTTTCATGCCTTCTAACTATATCAATTCAGACCTATTCCCTCATGAGACGTCCACACCTTGGTCGAAGCATAGTGACTACCGTATGTTATAGATATGGTAATCATAGACTGTCATCATCGTTGCTAATAGTACTTGTGCCGCCTCCTTCAGTCTCGGCCACCATCCGCGTCTTGACGACCTGCCCCTCCGGGGTGACATAGACATACACGACGATCTCCAAGCCCGGGAAGGGGGCGAACTCGTAGCCCAGCTCAAACTGCGTCTCCTTATCCTCGGTGGTTATTGTTCTGTTGTGCCCGGTGAAGGCCATATCGCGGCTGTAGTCGCCGACCAACTGGCGGCCGAGCTCGTTGCCGTTGTTGTCGAGGAACTCGTCGTAGATCGTCCCGTCCTGTGCCAAGACGCGATTAGTGTGTCTCGCCCCGGAGTAGTCGTTCACGGAGTAGAGGATGTTATTTATGAGGTTGTGGTCTGGCGGCACGTCTCGCTTGGAGTTCTCGGAGGGGTCCGTACTCTGTGTGGATGATGAGGAATCGCCCCCGACCACATCCCCGATGTCCCCCACAATGTCGCCCAAGTTATTGCCTAGCGTGGCGACGATGGGGTTCAGGTCGATGGTGTTAAGCACGTCACCGACCATCTGCACGACGTTCCCCAGGCGCGCTTCTAGTTCGACTCTTGCGCTCACATCCTCTATCCTGAGCGAGACCCTGTCGATGGAGGCATCCACGCCTGCGTTGAAACGCAGTAGGTTCAGGACCTTGGCGTCGAGATTCACCTTCGCAGTGATGTTCTGGACCTCGATGCTGATTTCTCCCACCGACACCGACGCATTCAGGTAGACGTCTGGCTCTTGGGGGAGATCAACGCCATGGGTGTTGGCAGTCGCGTAGTTGACGGCCTCGGGATCCCCACGCTTACGGAGGTCATAGCCGACATAGCCATCGTCTTGAGCGAGCGCGATTGACGAATGTGACAACAGAAGCAACATGAGCCCACCGGGCGAAATGGCCTTCATTTTCGATCAATATGGGTCATGCGACTCCCGAAACGCAGTGTCGGAGACAGGAGGCTGTCAAGGTGTGAACTTGCCCTGATAATCTAGGGGACGAAGGGCCAATTCGTGATATGGTGATAGGGGCTGGGAAGACTGACAGCCCGTGGGTGTCCCGAAGAAGATGCGGTTCGGGGCTTTGGGAGTACACATCTCTATGACCAAATCGGTATCCTCCAGTTATTCCCAGCGGGGAATCCCTGTGCCAGAGTCATTAAACAAGAACACGCCTTGGGCTGAGGGCATTACGATGGCGAGATATAGTTTTGACGTCCCTGGCAACACTTCATCGGCCCCACCTGACTGGGGTGCATTAAATCTCCCGACTGGCTGAAAACGCGACAACAAGGATGAGCCCACCCAGCAACCCGCGTCTACTGGGACGGCCGCATTGAGTGTAATTTCCCATACTTGAAATATCAAGTTTTCCTCCTTGTACCCGCAGCTTAATAGTTGAAATATGCATAAACTAACGGCCAAAACTGGCATCGTGAGCCGTCCGGCTCAATTGGCGTCACTGCCGAAGTCTTTATGCCAGTCAACAGCGGTGCAGAATGCCGCCAATGCCAAGGGTCATTAACTAAGAGGGTAATGCTCCCCAGGACATCTCAGCAATCGCCGGCTGGACTCTGTCTCACGACATCCGCCGCACGACAATCGAATCAAGTCCACACTCCATATCGTGCAGACTTGCGTCTTCAACCGCTGGCCTCTCCTCAGCGAAGATGCGCCATCATTTCTTCCTGTCGTTGGCATGCGGCTTGTCGCAGCTGATATCTGTGACAGCCCAGACAGCGTCATCGACGACTGATGCAGGGCCGACGAATTCGCCAACCGAAGTATCTTCGACGTCAGCATCGCAGCCGGAAGTGACCGCCACGGATTCGGCTTCAGACACAGGGACTCAGAGCACCACAACCTCAGAGCCTAGCACTACCACCGGCGGAAGCGAACCAACAAGATCTGAATCAGGGCCGCCGGACGTCTCACTGAGAGTGCCTGAGCTCCACGTGGGACGGATCGAGCTGGATGTCGACAATCTCCAAGCACAAGTGAATCTGGCAGCTCAGGTCGCCAATCTCGTAGAGCTCAACGCGGGTGTCTTCGTCGGCGTTGAGAAGGTCAACATCACGATCGCCGATGTCAATGCCGAGCTTGAGCTCGTGGTCCGCTTGGGCAACTTAGTTGACATCGTTAACCGCACGCTCGAGTCGCTGAACCTGAACCCGCTCCTCATCAACATCCTCAACGAGGCGACGGATCTGGTAGACGCGGTCGTGGGCGCCGTGGACGGGCTTCTGGGCTCGATCGTGAGCGGCGACTCTACAATTAACTTCCTGATTGACAACCTCGGTGAAATAGTGGCACAGACGACAGACGCGGCTGGCAACATCGTCAGCTCGATCGTGGGCAACTTCGAGAAGAACATGACTTACACCGGAGCCCAGGAGATATTGGAGGGTGGCTTGATTCAAAAGACATATAAGTACGACGCGTTGAATGCTCTGGTCAATATAGTGTTCAATGCGGCCAATCAAGTCGTACAGGCTGTCGTCGTCAAAGGAAACGGAGGTGGCGGTGGCGGCGGTGGCGGCGGGGGCGGAAGTAGCACTTCATCCGTTCCAACGTCGACAGCGTCCACGTCAAGCGCACCGACGGCCAGTGCAACCTCATCGAGTTAGGCTAAACCGAGGAAGAATAACCGTATAAAGATACATCAACCAGCTATAACCGGTAATTATATGAATTGGCCAGTTTAGTCATGAAAGGTAGAGAGCGTGATAGGATTGCAACGGCGAGCGAGGAGTTGATATTAGGATTCGTCATTTCCAGCCGGGCTTTTAACAGCACTCTCTTACCCATAACGTAAATTAGATTGCCGCTAGAGAGTCTGTACCTGTCAGATATCGTAGGCAGACTTTTTGCGAGCGGCTGTAGGTAGTTAGCAAGACCTGATTCCGAGCGGGTTCTCTATTATATTTACAGCCAAGCAGCTAGACGAATTGTCCATTCGCCGAGACAGTGCCGTAAACATTTCGTAAGCACCGTATTCTTTGAGCCACTATTTGAGTACAGAGTTATGGACATTCTGCCGGCGCTCTGAGCTATTGCATGCAGTGAAGCTCGAGAGCGTCTCGGCTGCATCATAGCTCAAGCTCTGGGGCGATATGTTTCGACCCTCACAAGCCGTCTCCTGTGATGCGAGGTTCCGCATACCAGCAAGATGTCAAGATAAGCCTATAGGAGGGTTAGAGGGAACGCCGAAGTCCGATATCGCCGCGGATACATGTGTTCGGTGAGAGGATATGCGGAGAACGGCTATCATTGATGCGAGTATCAACTTTTCTGGCAAAATATCTCGTTGGCTTCTAACCCGTTCTCCAGTCTTTGCAATTTTAGAGGTCTTTCGCAGGGAGTTAGATGTGCCAAGCTCATTATGGCTTTTGTAGCTTCTCCAGAGATGGGTGATTTACTCCACATTGCACATGAACTTACGAACCAAAATTCCCGTGGAAATCCACCAATGGTTATAGCCTGTCACTCCAGGGGACTGCGGCATACTTCCGCAGTTCCTAAGTGCCGGGACCATTGATTGCAATATCCAAGCCGCCTGGAGATTGCACATCACTCATCATAGGTATTGTCCCGGCATCTAGCATTGCCCGTTAGACTCACACGCCTTCCTTTACATAACTGACCGATGGGACGCAAAGTTCATATAACATGACAAACTGCTTACTTGTTACGCATTTGGTATATAAACGGTTATCAGTACTAAGCGTGGAGCTCACGGGACGAGTACCGGCCGATCTTCAAGTTTACCTTAACTACTGTAATCTGGGGTTATCGCAAGCTAGATCTTGGAGGCGGAGTCGGGCGTATTTCTCCGTCCACCAGAGCAGCGCCGAGCAAAGGAAGTTCGGAATTATGAACGACAATAAGTAAGGATACCGCTTGGCGTTCCTGAACCCTTAGAGATGATGCCTCGACAACTTGACCGAGACGGTCACGCCTATGAGTAGGATCTGGACATTTTTCGTCGTCCCTGCGCCGGGTGTGAATACAACGTTAATCCGCTGTATGTGATGGAGGGACCATACTTGGCAGTCATGATGTATTTAAAGCACCAGGCGTCCTCACCTTAGTAGCATTGTTGGCACACTACTTCTGAAGACCGTCGAGCGAAGTTAATCACCGTCCGGAGCCAGCATGAAGTTCGCGCTATCATTGCTCGTGGGCGCGGCAGCTGCCAAGTGCTGCAAAGGCTCTCCCTCGTATCTGACCTGGACAGCCGACTCCTTCATAGAGCACGGGGTGCAGAAGGACTTCCATTACACCCAGGCAACACTCTATCTAGGCTACGAGGCTGCCTATGAGCTGACAAAGAACGAGACCTACGCCGAGTGGTATCGAAACCAGATCGACGACGCGGTCGTCCTGGACGATGGCACCATCAAGGACTGGGACTATGAGTTCTATTCGCTAGATGACTACCGCATCGGCAACAACTTCCTATGGTGGTACGAGCGCACCGGCGAAGAGAAGTACCGGAAGGCCGCCGACATCATCCGGGAACAGATGAACAGGCATCCTCGAAATAAAGCAGGAGGTTTCTGGCATAGAAAGCCCGTCTACCCCAACCAAATGTGGCTTGAGTATGTGCACGCCTGAGGCCCCCAAAGTTCCTATCGAGAAACCAGAAGACCATTCCTAACAACGCCTCGGATCGAGGAAGTGTTGCCAGATAAAGCTGCTAACTCTAGGTGACTTAGTGGGATTTTTATGGCAGACACTTTTTATGCCAAATGGACAAAGATGTTCGACAATGACAACACCACCGCCTGGGACGATATCCTGAATCAGTTCGTTCTCATTGATGCTCATACTCGTAAGTGAAAGCTGTACCGTAGATCTCCGGACAATGCACCCGACTCCTAACCCTTTACTTTCTTAGGGAATGCCACCAGCGGACTGCTTGCGCACGGCTATGACGAGAGCAAGACGGCTGTCTGGGCCGACCCAGTTACAGGTACGCACAAGTCCAGTTAAGGGTCCAGGGGCGAACTCTACCCAGCCCTCCCTTGCAGTAGGTTAATAAGACCCAGGTTCCGCCCCGCTCGTCTGGGACCGCGCAGTGGGCTGGTATTTCATCGCCCTGCTCGAGGTGATCCAGTTGTTCCCCGAGTCCCACGAGGGACGGTCGATCCTAGTCGGGTTCTACACGGACCTCGCGGCCGCCCTGAAGAAGGCGCAGGACGACTCCGGCGGGTGGTGGCTCATCATGAGCGAGCCCTACCCGGGGATGGAGGGCAACTACATCGAGAGCAGCGCCTCGGCCATGTTCACGTACGGCTGGCTGAAGGGTATGAAGCTCGGCCTCATCGCCGAGGAGGAGTACTACGACGTCGCCAAGAAGGGGTACAACCTCCTGACCTCGCGCTTCGTCAGGGCCGACGACGAGGGCCTCCTCAACTGGGAGGGTACGGTCTTGGTCGGCTCCCTGAGCAGCAACGGAACTTACGAGGTAGGTTTTGCGAGTAGTGCGAAGAAACCGTATGTATAAGTCGAAAGCTGATACACTCAATTTCTTAGTATTACATCAGCGTACCTCTGGCAACGAACGACTACAAGGGGGTTGGCCCGTTCATGCTCGCATCGTACGAATGGGAGACATATTAGGGGCCACGTGCGGTGATCACGGAAACTGCGTTCTAGAACCTCGGATTATATAGCAGGTTCAAATTCAAATAAAGTTAGCAACGTGTGCTACTCGATGGATATGCCGAGTCCATATCATAATTACGTATGTGTGGAGTGAAACACTCTGTTATGATGATTGCTGTCAGGGTCTAGATAGCCAGGTGGTTATTTTGACAAGAAGGTCAGGAACGAACTCTGATCTTTCAAATGGTCGGTGAAGGCGCTGTTGGATCGTTTGGAACCTAACTGTTTGGCCAGTCTACGATACTATATAAGGCATAATTAGTTCGTACCCACAGGCTGTCCATTGTGTTACGAATCGTGCATAAGGAGGTAATTATATGTTGGCTGCACTGTCTCGAAAACTATCCCAGTTCAGCGTCGACTCTTACAGCGCTATCACGCCCTCGATTTCTCTGCTTCGACAACCAATCTCAATATCGTGATGGCATAACGATAGCATCATAAGCAGCACGCCCACTCCAATTAATTCTATATGAACGTCCAATCTAGCGGCTGATGTGAAAGCGAGTATACATAGGAGAAGGGTTATGTGTATGCATCCAATAGAAAGACAAACGCTCGACACTGAATCTCCTCGCACCAGCCACACACATCCCTCCACCCACCCAACTAGCTAACTAACGGAGCTCCTCGAAGCGCCTCAGCTCCTCCTCGTCCTGGGCCAGGAACTCGGCTGTCCACCGCCACAGGCCCTCCTGCTTGGCCTCGTCGTAGCTGTCCGCGTTGGACTTGATGGGCCTCAGGCCCTCGTAGTACTCGCCGCTGATGCCGGCGACGTCGTCGTCGACGGCGAGCCGCGCGAGCGCGGGCCCGGACTCGCGCGGCATGTGCACGTTGGGCGAGTAGACGAGGCGCAGGAGCCAGATGAGGCGGGTTAGCACGGTGGTGAAGACGATGCGTGCCACGGCGGGCGCGTCGCGCGTGAGCCCCGTCCCCGGCATCAGCCCCCGGGTCCGTAGCCGTGACGGTGATCTTACCGCGCAGGCGCCGGCTTAGCGCGTACTGTAGCAACTGTAGTCAGCCATTGGCTCTCTGAAATCAATTAGGAGAATACGCCGCCGCGAGTCGTCAGATATGCTCCAGGAGTCGTAGACTGTTATAAGTTCCCATCTGGAAAGTTGTGTGTCGTTGAATCGAGAAATAGGGGGCAGAACTAACAACTCTAGGAAATTGTGTACCGCCTAGAGTAGGTTGACGACCTTGCTGGTGGCGTAGCGCTGTCGCTCGGACAGGGCCAGCTCCTCGGCCGCGTCGTACTCGGCGTCGGGCAGCCCGGACTTCTGCGCCGGGTCGTGCGTGCCGCTGGAGGTGAGGACGACGCGGGCGCCGCCGGGCGCGAGGCGGGACGCCAGCAGGTGGAACAGCAGCGCGTGGCCCACTTGGTTGATGCCGAGCGTGGCCTCGAGGCCGTCACGGGTGCGCGTCGTGTCACCGGGGAACCGCAGCCCCCGCATTAAGGACGAGGCGCCTCGACCGGCGGGCGGCCCTCTGCGTCCCACTCGCGGGCGCAGGCCCGGACCCCGCCTCGGCCGCCGAGGTCCAGCGGCAGGTAGACAGTGTTGCTCTGCCCGAGGGCCTTGTTGATCTTGTCAGCGGCTTGCTCCCTGTCCGTCCGCGGGGACAGGACCATCAGGGCCTGTGGCCGTCTCTTGGCTATTTCTAGCCGCGGCCGGGTACGACGCTGAGTCAGTCTTCCGAAATTTACCAGTCTGGCTAGCCCCGCGAGCCCGGATACCGCCCTGCCCAGCAGCGCATGAAGGGCAGCAACGACAGGGCCAAGACAAAAATTGGAAGTGGACAGTAAAAGGTGACCGATGCTCCAAAAACATTAATTTAATCACAATCTGTCACAAAAGCGACGCCGCTATTGCGTGCTAGCAATAGTTATATGTACCCACGACACAATCATATACGTATTACGCTTGGGTTAGCCTTCAAGTTCGAATAGCCGTAGGAAGCAAGACGCCTTACCTACCACCGAAACCAGCAGTTCCACCGGTAATGAGGATAGTACTTTTTTATTGCATGGCGGCCAATACTTTACGGAATGCTAGGCTAGTAACCGGTCTCAGGGAATGACGCCGTAGAGAGTGTTTTTCGGTTGTTGATGCGGTAGGTAGAGCTGGGTTCGTCGTCATCGACCAAGGCCTTGATAGTAGCAAGGAAGGAAGCAGCAGTCGCAACGTTTACCGAGACTGTCTGTTATGCTCATCATGGTCTCCCCTTCCTCTATTCCAGACGACACATCTTATACGGTTTTCTCATGAGCGATATCCTTCCATTGTGTGAGTATCCAGAGATAGAGGCCGTCCACTGCGCAGGTGCCCGAAATGCCCGTCGCGGCCACGACGCACGATGCCACGGATGCGCTCCGGCACCTCGTAACTCACTCTCTGCTTCAATGGCCATTCATCTTATGTAAATATATTTCACCAAATGCTTAGGTCTCTTCGCAGAATGCCAGCAGGTTCCTGGCAAAGCGTGGTTCGGGCCAGGTCCATCACTGGTTTCCGCGGGGACCGAGTCTTCCTTCATGACTTTCCGTGTCGTGACCCGGGAGAAATTCCACCTCATGCTAAACCAACAAAAGCAAGACGCGGGTTTGGTGGGCAAATTCGTTAGCAAGGTGCCTAGCCGTGACAGGTATTGTCGAGCATGAGCTAAATCCCCGTAACGGTGTTCGGGCGGATTTAAGGAGTTATCAACGTCCACTTCACCAAGCCTACGAGGGTCTTGATTGCCTATCGATTCTAGACTTAAGGATGTAATAGGGGAATGATATGCTCTTAACCTGCATCCGACGGAACCTGGCTGTGCCCCAAAGGTGATGCTCGGACACGGAGTGTCAAGCTGCAGTGGGAACACTCCTCTTCTCCTGCCCCATGCCTTCGTAGGAGAGCACCAAGCCCATAACTCACTCAAGCGCGTCTGAAAAGATTGCATGCCGAGATCTCTTCACACTGATCCCCACTGGAATCGTCTCATAAGTGACCCATTGCTCCATGAGGCATCTCAAAGGCTTATCCTGCATCCATGATGCAGCATGGTCTTATACCCCAGGCTCCTGTGATATTTCATCCACACCACTTAACGCCGTCCTATCGCCCATAGTACGTAATGAACATTATCTGCGCTCGCTTAAGAAGGTATATAGAAGGCCATCCCATCATCGCATGTTCTATTGTTAGAACGTCCCACGTAAAGCACGTGTAGCTCATAACCCGTCTAAACCGCTTCCCCAGAAACAGCTTCGTACCCACCCCTCCGCCGTCCCAGGTTCATCTCCATCGCTGCTGGACTCTCGTAGATCTCCGTGTAGTTGATTTTCTGCCCGCCGAGCATGGCATCGCCTGTCTCCCTACGGCCGAACACGGGTGCCGGGTCACACCAAAAGTCGCGGCAGTTCTGGAGGTATCCTCTGCTGTAGGGGTTGCGCTTCCTACGCGACTTCTTGCTGCCGGTAGCTGCGCCGCGGCCTGTAGCAGTCTCGATGAATGTATCAACCCCGAGCAAGCGGCCCCACTGCTTCAAAAAGCCCCTATGTTTGTGATGGCCGCCGCTAGCCCCTAGAGGATCGTCAGCGGCGGAAGGCGGCACCCCCGCGTCGGGATGGTTGGGGTCGAGTGGCGCGCCGGTACTAGTGAATGCGGACACGATCGCCGATGCCGAGCCGTCCTGAACGCCGTACATGTTTTCGTAGGTCGTCATGGCGCGCGCTACTTGGATGAATTGTACGAAGAGCAGCATGCTGACCCATGTCAGCTGTAACGAAGCCCAGATCCCGAGCAGTACCATGTAGGGGTCGTAGTTGAGCACCTGACACAGAGACTCTGCCAAGACGAGGCACTCGCGCGAAGCTGACTCCGTGTTTTCAGATGAGAAGTAGTGATAGAGTAACCAATCAAATGTTAAAATGCCTATGGTAAGGGTGATTAAGTAGAGGAAGAAGTGCCGGTGGTTGTTGACGCCTACACAGTTGTTGACCCATGGACAGTGGCTATAGTTCCTCAGTTAGTTCTGGTCCGACAATCGCGAAAGTAGCTCGACTAACTGGTCATGTTTGGCCACACAGCGCTGGCATCGCTTGCAGTGCTTGCTTCTCAGTGGCGTGCGGATCATGCAAGTGACGCAGAAGTTGGATTCGTCAAACTTCCACATACCCAGCAACTCGTCAATGACGGCCTTCTGCTCAGCAATACCATTGAGCTTGGGGACAAAGCCGGGGTCAAAGACCATACAGGTCGCATAGAAGTAAGTAGTGAGACTATAAAACGTCAGGAACAGAAGATTGAGCAGTCCATGACCAGAGTAAGTGTCTGGATCCTTGGTCAGCCGCTAGACGTGTACTTGGAATGGAGTTTACTAACCAGGTAGTATAACCGTCAGCCATCCCGCACCGACCCAAAATAAAGATGCAGCAAATATCCCTGCAAGCCACGGCTATATACCTGTCAGCATTCTGATAGCAGCGCACCCGGGCCGAACGACATACCGTTCTATGGAGATGTCTCATGTCCGGCGGTGCATACTGGAGGACCTGGTTCGTAACCCATTGGAAACCGAAGCCCACCAGGAATGCCACGGGAATAGACAAGACAATGGGCAAGTACGCTAGGATAGACAACTCGATGAACAGAAGTGCGGTGGGTAATAGAAATAGGAATTTGTTCATGAAACCCCGTTTGTCCTTGAGGAAAAACGATGAACCGGGCCACCAGGGGGTCACAGGATAGCCGTTCTCGTCGTAACCGCACTCCTTAAGCGCCCGATGCCACGCACTGACGGTGTTCAGATCCTGCGCCGTTATCGCCGGAGTCTTTCCCGTTTCTGTCTTGGCAAAGCGATCGGAGCCGTATTCGATGAGCTTCAGAATGCATAGCGGCGACCCCTTGACAAGAGCCCAATGTAAGGCAGTGAAGCCCTGCTCATCGACGGCGTGTACGCTGGCGCCCCATCGTAGAAACAGGTCCACACATTGGGGGAATCCCTTGTAAGCCGCCCACATAAGGCCCGTGTGGCCGTAGGTGTCTGCCACGTCCACGGGGATCCCCTGGTGCAGTAATAGGACGATGAGCAGGACGTTGCCGTTGAAAGTCGAGATGTGTAGGGTGTTGTAGCCCTGGGAATCGGTAATGAGAGGGTCGGCGCCATGCTGGAGGAGCAGGTTGACTGTGTAGTAGTTGGACCGCTGAGCAGCCCATTGTAAAGGTGTTGCGACAGAATCGCCGCCTTTCTTATTGATGTCGGCGCCGTTCTCAATGAGGAACTTGCACATGGCGAACTGGTTGTTGATCGCGGCCCACTGGACGACTGCGCGTTAGACACTTAGAGAGGAGCCGGCGGCCTGTACGCCTTAGACTTACGTGTAGCGGGGTGATGCCGTCATTGTCCGTGTAAGTCGCATCGAGGTCTCCCGCCTCGAAGAGCTTCTTCATAGCCGGTATATCTCCTACCCGCGCCAGCTGCATGATGTCGGGTTCGGGCGGAGATTCGTCGCCGGTAGGGAGACGGCCCATCTCCATGTCTTCCGAGTTCAGCTTCGGAGCAGCAGCGCTGCCTTTCGAGGACGGCTGAATCGGGGCCGCGTTAAGGCCAACATCTTGTTGGACGTTCTGCGCCATACGTCGTTGAGTTATTGGTGACGGCTCGATTTCTTAGTGATTTGCCAGTACATTTGTTTCAAACGAGTATGTTAGATCCTATCGCCTCGACTTGCGCTTGCATTCGAACCAAGAGGGTGAATCGACAGCCGGACCTATTTTAAGCAGAGACGACGGTACAAAGTACGAAGCGGCCGTCGCGGCCGAAGAAGGCGACGCAATTCTGGACACAGAGCCGTAATTCCGGAAAAGGACTGTACGCCGATTATTTAAAAGGTTTTGTACATTTATGTCACGACTGCTGGGGTAATGCCTAACGCAAGAAGTAAAAGTCAAGGTCCCATCCAATATTCATTGCCTGTCGGCTTTGATGGAGGAGAGGGTGGATCTCCGCGTCCATTTTCAGCCCTCCCAGGAAACCACAGGCATCGCGTCCCTGCCATCCATGCTGTTGGATCTGAAGACACGACGCCCTTGTAACATTTTTGCCCAGGGTCTAGCTTACCTGATATTAGTAAGTAGCTGGCAGACCACGAGTTCGAGCTGTGGATATTATTCACTTAACACGTTATGTGCATGCCGAAGACCCGACAGGTGCTCCTTAGACTATATCTTCTTAAAAGAATACCCATTGTGGGGGTGCCTGAAACCTAAAACTCTTAGCTACACAGCCACGGCAAAGCCACAATGCCACGGTGTGGGGCTTGGCAATAAGATACGAAGTACTTACATGCCAATACCGAGAATGACGCCACTTGTTGGTTGCCGTACCCAGACTCCGATAAGATTACGAAGTACAACATGGCATTTTGAGGATGTGCTCGATTCTATCGCTTGTCGTACGTCTATCGGGCCACTTCCAACAAGACACCTGTTCTCCTTTCCGGGGTCCGGTTCTCCTTTTCAGGGGCTTCTTCACTATAACATAAGCCCGGAGACCCCGTAAGCCCTCTGCCACGATTCATAATCCTATCGCCGCTTCAGCGCCAACCTCAACCACCACCACCACCACTACCACCTGTGACGACGACGAACGACGCTCGACAGGCGAGAACACCCGACCAACCAAACAATATGAAGCAGCTCAAGGACGCGCTGGAGTACGTCCTGACGCCCTCTCCGGCGGTGTTCATAGTGGGCGGGCTCATCGTGCTGCTCGTGCCGATCCTCCTGCACATCCTCGTCGAGCGCGCGACGCCGTACGCCGCGCTGCCCTCCATCCTGCTCGTGGGGCCCGCGGGCGGCGGCAAGACGTCGCTGCAGACGCTGCTGGAGCGCGGCGGCGACGGCCACGCGCCGGCCACGCACACGTCGCAGACGCCGCAGCCCGTGGAGCTGACGGTGTCGCGGGACGGCACGAGCGTCCTCCCCTTCCGGGAGTCGGCGCGCGACGACGCCCCCGGGTCGCACAAGAAGTTCCTGCTCGTCGACACGCCGGGCCACGGCAAGCTGCGGAACCACGCCATGGGCCGGATCGCCGGCGCGATATCCAAGACACCCGGTAACAGCAAGAAGGAGAGCAGCGCCGGTGCGGGCCCCGTCCGCGGCGTCGTATTTGTGGTGGACGCCGCGGCGCTCGATGACGGCGACGGCGGCCTCGCCGCCGCCGCCGCCTACCTGTACGACGTGCTGATGGCGCTGCAGAGGCGCGCGGGCGCGGGCCGCACGTCGCGGGCGCCGAGCGCCATCCACGTGCTGGTTGCCGCCAACAAGCTGGACCTGTTCACGGCGCTGCCGGCCTCGCTCGTGCGCAGCAACCTCGAGGCGGAGCTCGGCCGCATACGGGAGTCGCGGAGCAAGGGGCTCTTGGACTCCGGCGTCGGCATCGACGATATCGGGTCCGAGGAGCAGGACGCCTGGCTGGGCCAGTACGGCTCGGACAAGTTCACCTTCGGCCAGATGCGCGAGTTCGATATCGAGGTCGACGTTATTGGTGGTAGCGTGCTGGAGGGCAATGTCGATAAGTGGTGGGACTGGATTGCTGAGCGGATCTAGTTCCTGTTAGGAGGCGGAGTAATTAATACCCACGAAATATCCCGTCAAAGGTGGCGCCTAGCGTTGTGTGAATGCTCTATGTCACTGGAGTAAGAGCTATTCGGTCTTAGGATAACCATCACACCAGGGGGGTTTGAAGGAAAATGGAAAAGGGATCGTCCCCCAGACCAGCTCGTCGAGAAGTCGTCTGCCAATAATTTATAGTACCTCTTGGTAGAGACGAGACCGATGATCCCAGCATCTCGGCATTCCTTACTAAAATAATCATGGCAACCCGGCACCTAAGGCGAGTTTGGAAAGTGTATGGCAAAACAGAAAAAGGCCGAAAATGGGAAGGGAGACTAGGGACGAGGGATATAGTACCTCTATTATAGTGAGACGTCAAATACTATGTTAAGCAGCACTCGACCATCCCACGCGTCAACGTCGACGTTGAGTCCATTCGTATAACGTTGAGGCCATGCAAATCTAGACACGCAAACTGAACCAACTTATGCCAGACAAATCCCTTTCCGCCGCGACGCCGATCATGCAAGAGGTGACGGCACACCTTACCATCCTAGGAGGAACCCACGTAGACCCAGTCTAAGCCTTGACCTGCTTGACCATCCAGGTCAGCAGGTCGACCTTGGTGACGATGGCGATGGGCCTGCTGAGCGCCTTGTTCCCGCTGCCCTCGCCGCTGGGCTCCGTAACAACGGCGGCGCTATTCCACTCGAAGAAGTTGCTGAGCTCCGAGAGCGGCGTGTCGAGCGTGATCTCGACGAACTTGCGCCGCCGCTCGCCGCCCCGCGCGCCCTTGCCGTGGCGCGGGTCCGTGACCACCTCGTCCAGCCGCCCGAAGTCGAACATGACGTCCCGGACGGGCGACTGGCCCGTGGCGCGCCCGCGCGAGATGAAGCTCAGCAGGTTGCCGAGCGTCACGAGACCCACCAGCTTGCCTCCCGGCGACGCGAGGACCGGCAGCTGGTCGAAGCCCTTGTCGCGGAGCGTCTCAATCGCCTCGGAGCACTTCGTGTCGGCCGTCACGGATGTGACCGGCTTCAGTCTCAGGGAACGGATGGTCGCGCCCGCGTAGGCGTCCTCTGCATTCTTCTCCGGGGCGGCACCGTCCGCCACCGCTTCCTTCGCCGCGGCGTCCGTGGTGGGCAGGAGGTCGTTGGCGGCAAGCCAATCGTCGTCCGCGAACTTGGTTAGGTAGCTGCGGATGCTGTCTGGGAGGACGGCCACTACGACATCTCCCTTTCCTAGACCCAGCTCCTTTACGGCCTTGAGAGTAGCACTCATTGCACTTCCCGAGCTACCACCGACCAGCAATCCTTCCTCGGCAATCAGCCTACGGGCAAGTTGGAACGATTCCCGATCGTCGGTCTTATACCACTTGTCCACAAGCTCACGATCCAAGACATCGGGAACGAAATCGTAGCCGATACCCTCCACCTTATACGGCTGATCGCGGCCTTCCTCGTTCAGGATCTCCGGCAGTGCTAATATGCTTCCCTTCGGATCGGCAGCAACGACCTTGATATCCTTCTTGTGCTTCCTCAGGCCTCTCGCGAGACCGGTTATCGTACCGCCCGTTCCAGCACCCGCCACGACGCATGTAATCTTTCCGCCGGTCTGCTGCCATATCTCCTCGGCCGTGCCATATTCGTGCGCGAGAGGGTTGTCCGGATTCGAGTACTGGTCCAGAATGTGTGCGTTGGGGATTTCCTTGACCAATCGCCGGGCAACGCCGATGTGGCTCTCGGGTGCGTCCCAGGCGGCCTGGGTGGGTGTTCGGATAATAGTGGCGCCCAGTGCCTTGAGGACCGAAACCTTCTCCGCCGACATCTTCTCCGGAAGCGTGATGATGGTCTTGTATCCTTTTACCGCCCCTACCAAGGCCAGTCCAATGCCAGTGTTCCCGCTCGTGGGCTCGATTAGAGTGTCGCCAGGCTTAATACGGCCGCTTCGCTCAGCCTCCTCGATCATGCGCAGGGCGATCCGGTCCTTGACGGAGCCTCCGGCGTTGAAGAGCTCTACCTTGGCATAGACCTCGCATTCGATGCCATAAGATTGCGGTATCTTGTTCAGGCGTACCAGCGGCGTATTTCCGATCAGTTCGGTGGCTGAGAGGGCCGTCGCGGGTGGCGGTGGACGATGCGGTAAGTCGGAGGCACCTCCAGCGGTGCCATTCGTCGCAGCCATCGTGAGATCAGATCAGATAGATCAGCAGCGATGCCTTTCTAAATTGTAAATGGTTGGGCCAAGGACAAAATAGGCGGGAATGAAAACACAACTCAAAAAGGAGTGTAGACTGCAATGATGACAAAGGGGCAAGAGGCGAACAGAACCGATCTCGTAATAAATAGACAAGCTTTACAACGTATATGAATGATAGTTCTACGACGTACACAGAATTCTTCCATCCAGCGGCATGTCCGGAAACCCAGCGCCCCGCCAAAGCCGACGGTATGCGCTAAATTACGTACTTGCCTGTTCATTACATGCATAACTTGGCCAGGGTCGCTCTCTGCCGATGAAAAGGAGTGAGAGAATGCGATTATCGGTATATGAGAGGGGAATTAAAACAGTTAGGCAAGATATGCATCTAGCACATCAACCAGTCCCTGACGCTCTTCTGGACTTATAGGCGAGGAGGTCTATCTGTTCCGACCTCTTTAAATCGCACACGATTGATTTTATCCAGTAACAGGCGCCTCTTGGGCATTTCAAAATTGGCACCAGCTTCAGAGCTTGGCTGCTCCTACATAAGCATTTTTGTAGCAGCCCAAATTTCGCAAGGTATACTGGTGGGTGCTCACTCATGCGAGAGGTTCTCAGAACATATCTCCACTTGCCCTGTTTACGTTGTTGAAGGACGGTTCTTATTACTATGCTCTCTGCTATCCTCGATAAAAAAAATCGTCATTACGATCCAGGTATTGTCTTTCTTTGTCCGCGGAAACTCTGTGTAAGTGCCACTGGGTTCTTTGACAGTTCCGGATCCGGAGGACAATAGCAGCATCCCCCTTTCTTCGAGGTTCGTACGAAAACGTTCAGCGAACGTTGTTATTGCACGCCGGTCCTCCAATATGTAGTTGCCCCGAAGTCCGAGGCCCACGCGGCCGCAGAGACTTCCTAATAGACGAAAATCATCAAGACCAGAGCAGTCAGTCGGCTATGGCAGACCCAGCACCCGCACCAGATGGAGCACCGCCCGAGGCTAATGGCCCCCCGTTTCCCCCGCCGGCCGATGACGGCGATGATTTCGGTTTCTGGTCCTGGAGGATGGCGCAGACCGTCCTGCAGTACAACGGAGTGCTTCCAGACGAACCTAATTACGCATTACATTGGACCTTCTACACGTTCCACACGAAGAGTCCGCCTTTCCCCTTGAACCTCGAATCACACTGGTACCTTGCCGGGTCTCTCGCCTTCGTCATAGCTGTCCACTTGGAGCTCGACACGGCCTGGTTGTCCCAGCTCCTAGCTGTCCGCTTGGGGGTTGCTGCGGACTGGTTGTACCAGCAGTATGGGTTTTGGTATATCCCGCTCAGGATTCTCGATAGCCTAATGCGGACCCTGTTCATCGCCCTGCTGAGTACGCTGGCGTACGATGGTTTTGGTGCCGCTTTCGAGGTCCTCAGGCGGATCCACGCCGGTTTCATTATGGACTCCATGGAGGATTGGTGGGCCAGGTTCGAGACACCCAACGAGCACGGAGACCTCTTGTGGCCATGGTACCTTCCCTGGGAGCTCTTCAATCTCCTCCTGAACGCCCTTATAACATCCATCGACTGGTTTTACATCGTCTTCCTGTCCCTGCTGAAAACAATTTGGCCTATAATATACCAAACCCTGAATTACTTGCCAAGCGACACGCTTGCTCGATCGTGGAGCGAGGAGGTGATGCCGACCCCTATCACGTACGGCGCGCTGTTCTCCGGGGCCTTCGCCTGGGAGGTCTTGCCCCCGGTAATTTTTCAGATATGGACTGCTTCCGCCATTTTCATACTGGCTCTCTTCTGGAGGGTTAAGGCAGAGGAGGCAGTCATACACAGACCGATGAGGGATCCGCGCTGCTGCGTGTACTACGTGCTCACCAGCGCGATGGCCAAGCACGTCATGTACATCACGGCATACCAGCTCCTTCAGCTGGCCCTCCTGATAATCGAGAAGACCAGCTTTCAGCACTTGCTGGACTGGCCCCTCTCCTCGGCTTTTCGGGTTCAGCTGCTTGGTCGGACCGTCGTCGACGGATCGACATTTGCCAGCATCATGTACTACGCCGTTTCTGCGGCCATCCTCTATGTCGCCACCGCCTTGGTCCTGCGCAGTTGTAGAATGCTGATATTTCTGCTCTGGCCGTTGGCACGTCCGTACTTCGAATGGCTCACGCTGTTCACTGATGTTGGTGTAGACGGCTGGTGGAAGGTTTTCCTACGGAAGATCGTGACAGACTGCACACCACTCGCAGATTGGCATGTCTATTCGCGCGTAGTGATGACATTCCTATTTGGGCCGTTCAGTGCATGGCCGGCGAGAACGTATATTGAGTAGGTGCTATGGCTTCAGCGGATAAACTCTTACGACTCTTTTGGTATGATACAGGAGTGCTGGAAGTTGAAGGCGCGCAACACACCTTCGCGTCGAATCCTTGGACAAGGGCATTACTACCAACCGAAAGGACTTTTGGGCTTATTCAAAACGCAGTCTTAGCAGCATTCGACGATCGATGTGCCTGAGCTTTGCAGCTCCTTCTCTACATGCGAATAAGTTGTATGCAAAAACGCCAAGGGCAGAGTATGTATTCTAGGTACGTGCATGAGTCGTCAAAGCTCAAGGCATGATTAGATTTTCTTCCGTTCTCAGATCGCCGACATTATAGGTATACAACACGCATTAAAGATCGGGCTTAAATTGTTGCAAAGGCATTTAAACTGCGGCGACGTACACACGATCAAATCACGAGCTAAGGGAGTGCATGAACAAGGAGCCTCGGTTCAAAATTTATTGTTAATCATTTATACAATAGAATGTAATCCGCAGGGCTGTACATCCACTACCCGAACGCGGCCCAAATCTGCCAGAACTATGATACAGTTTTGAAGTTCGCAAATGCGGAGCTATCTCGGCTCTCATGCAGGATTAAGAGGTTACCCGCACTTAGTTGACGCACTGGTAGTACCAGTCGTTCCAATGCTTGCAAGCTCCCTCGGCGCAAGCGGTCGGGCCATTCCAGTTGATGCCACCGCATTGACCGTACAACTTCGCCGCACCGACACCAGTGCCAGCAGTAGCGGTCGGCGCAGGGGCGGCAGTCGTGGGAGCCGCGGACGTGGCAGGGGCCTTCGTCACGGTCACCAGGGTAGAGGGCGCAGCGGTGGTAGTAGGAGCAGGAGCAGCGGTGGTCGGCACCGGAGCCGGGGCCGGTTTGCTACCACTGCCGAACGAGAAGACATCAGGGCCGGGAATGGGGTAAGAGCTGTAGGAGCTGTAGAGGTTGAAGACGACACCGGGCTCGTTGGCGCTGTAGCCCTTAACGATGTCGTAATTCTGGCTCGGAACTTCGGTACCGGAACCAGTGACCTTGAGCTGGACGCAGCTGTAAAGAACAGTTAGTAAAATACGATGCTTTTAGATTTCAGGTCATAACATACCTGGGGTAGAACTGGGCGCCACGGCCGGCGGTGGCGAGGGCGTCAGCCTCGTGGAGACCGATCATCTCCTGACGGACCAGGTACTGGCCGGGCGCGAGGGCAGAGGGGAGAGTGAAGTCCTTCTTGCCGCCGTTGGCCACGACCTTCTCAACGCCCCATTTGCTGCCGTCGTAACCATCCTCGTCGATCTTGGTCCAGATAGCGCCGGAACCATCGCCCTCGGTGTAGGGGGCGATGTAGGTGATGACCGGGCCCAGGTGGGACAGGTCAATGATGTCGTCGTTACGGTTGTTATGGTACCACTCGAAGCTCAGTTTGTCACCGGCGGCGGCGGAGACGAACTTGGGGGCCACCTTACCACCGTTGACGTTGCAGGCCATCGCAGGGCTCCCGAGCTCCTTGACGGGGCTGTTGTTGGGCGGTGATCGGATGTAGACGTTTCTGCCATCACCCTGGTCCTTGCCGTTGACCCAGACGGAGAACATGTGGGTGTGTGCCGAGGCGGTGCTGGCGAGAACCGCTGCAGCGGAGAGAGCAGTGAAGCGCATTTTCGCAGTAGTGTTTCGTGTCTAGGGAGATGGGTTTTTACGTGGCGAAGCTGTCCAAGCTGGATAAGCAGAGCGATAATGCAAGTGAGTGTAAGTGAAGGCCAAAAATGAACGACTTGGCGCTGCCAATTTGAACGAAGGTGATGCTCGAAAGGGAATGTAAGATCCGCGATGAAGCTGGTGATGGTGGAAGGAGTACGTTGGCTGCCTGGCTTCCTTTATATGGGACAGCTCTTGCCGCCCCTTTACGGTGTACGGCATATCGGGACTCCATGCCGGTCATTGCAACAGTCAAGCAAGCCATGGTCAAATTTCCGCGGTGCGGCGGTGGATCACTTTCTTACCGTTAACAATATAACGGACAAGGGCCCTTGGTAAGTCGGAAGCTGAGACAACGCACGAAGGAGCCCGCCTCGAGCCGCCAAGTCGTTACCAAAATGTTTAACACGCTCAACCTGGCCATACCATTGTGGGGTGTGTCAATTGTTTTGGCAACGACTTGGCCGCCAACCCCTGGCGGCAAAGCGGGCGTTAAACCAGACAAGAATCCACTTCGCTTGGTGGAGTCCTCTTGTGTGCTGCATAGAACAGACTCGTTCTCTACGAACTCAAAGCCACCACGATTACTTAGACGTAATCAGATACAAGCCTCGGATAAAGAAGCCGGTATGATCGCTACCTACACATAGAAGTGGTATAGCTGGCCTTAAGCAGTCATGTCGCAGTGGACATCCACGTTCGAGCCGGCCGAGGCCCTCGACGTCGACCTCTTTTATGACCCCCACGGTACATAAGATGGAAACGATTCGACGAGGCATACCGGGGCAGTGGCTCGGTAGTGGAGCCGAGCTTGTTTATCGAAAACCACTTTTACCAGGCTAGGCTACCGTCATCCCTGAAATAAATCATTCGGTTCCGGGCCGAAACAAACAAGACTGTTCTAGCGCCGGCGCTTGGCCCCGTTTAGAAGTTAAGGGGCTACACCAGCGGGAGTGCTAGCTAGATATAGTTTAGAGTGATTCACCATTCCTGTCAGATGTGGCGATTACGGTTGGTGATGCAAGTGGGCGTTATGGACCGTCAACCCCTTAACTTTGATTAAGCCGCATGCCCATAAACAGCCAACATATCGTGGCGGCAGCCTCAACAGCGAGTCAAGGGAGGAGGTTTGTTTGCTCCTCAACTTCGTATGTGACGTATACTGCCGCGTGAACGAGCGTATCAATACGCATACGAGATCAGGTACGGGCTTGTGGCCTTTTCCAGGTTCACCTGCTGTCCGTCTTCGGTCGAGTCAGACCCTTGCCCCTCTTCATCTTGTCACTAAGCGGTTCCATCTAATTTCAGAGTAAGAAGTATTCAAAGAGAATTTGAGCTTGCTCGCTCATCACCTTGCATGACAATTACTGTCAGACAGTCAACCTAAAAAGGCAGAGGCAATCCTCCCTTCGTACATTCTAGGCCAGCACTCATTCAATATCTTCATAGTCAAGTGCTTTGCTGCTCCCTCGAGCGCTATTGCCGCGTCCAAGACTTCGGCCAATACCAAAAGAACCAAGGAAGTAATCATATAAATATCAACTAAGAGGTGGATACTTTAGTCGGGGATCTACTGCCGCTAAGCGGCTATCGATTTTCTAGAATTCGTCATAGAACAAGATAGGATGCGGAATCTATGTTGCAAGGGCTAACCTTGCCGTGTTGGCCAAAGTGTAAGTGTCAATAAAAATAATCATTTCCTCCAGGTCTAGAATTAATTATAAGCTCCCGTCCGAGGCATTGCTTTTTTCGCATTTGGCTCCGTCGGCAATCTCGTCCGAAGGACAATATACAGCCACCTGAGCTCACCTGAACCCGCCTAGCCCATAGGTTTCATTCAGCTCTAGCCATTTCTTAGATAAGTTGCCAGGGTGTCTCCTCCTTCCCGGATGGTATGCTCAACTTCGGCGGCCATATTCAAGGATGCTTCCCTCACCGGGACAAAGGATGGTAGAAACCGACTGCCTTCGAAGCTGCCCTTTGCACATACATCGTGCTTGCTTGCGAAAGACTCACGAAATATTGGTAAGTCATCTTGTACCTCGTGGCATGGTTCATCTTCCTATGAGAGAACTTCTGCATGTTACGAATCTCGAGACCGTTGGGTGTACGGTGTACACCGAGGCCATGCAGCATTGTGACCGGAAACGACGGTCACTGTTGAAGGAGGCACGGTGTGTACCTATCATACTACGCGTACCAAGTAAGGAGCTGTATGGAAGTCAGCTCAGAAAGACCATGTCATCGTTATTCACTTTGCGCTAATAATACACCTGGACGTATTTTTCACGTGGGCACTGCTTGAACACCTTCATGTATTGCTTCTTCGGGTGTTATAGCTATCAGCTCTATTTACAGTGAGTACCAACAGGTTCCTTGTCCGAACTGACGTCGAGCAGAGTCCCTTGCATCTCTCAAGCAGATTATCCCCATCGCCATTAACTACCAGTGCCTCAAGTTAGCCCCTGCTTTTCCCTCTAAGTCAACGATCTGTAGCTGTGGGATCGGCTCACTGCTTGCTTCTTCGACTTAACCAGCAAACCATAGCAGACTCGAGCTAACATCATGATGATCGCCTACACCAGTGTTCCCTACTGGGACTGGTTGGAATATTCTCACGGGGGTACTCGTACCACTACCGAATGACCATCGTTGAAAATCAACCTCCTGCGACAAAGTGTTGGACATTCTGCGACAAATCAAGATGCCTTTAATAAGGCGTTCGTCACGGATGCCAGGTAAGGTCAGAGAGAAGTGCCAGTGAGACTCTTCATGTAATGGTTGCAGATAAAAATTCATGGGCGCTTTCAATCCTGTGAGCTTCCCGCTGGCACTCTATGTGTCGGAAGTGGATAACTATGGTCGAAATGTATCGCCGCAAGGTGGCGACAGTAACGACGTGAGAACATGGCCATTGCTGGTAATATCAAAATAAGGTCCGTCGTCTATCAACCCCATTGGATCCGTAAAGGGCGTGTCCGCAGCAAGAGTTGACCAACAAGTCCAGGGCTCATCAGTGTTCATTGACCAGCCGGAAAGATCATCTGCCAGTGGCAACGCCAACTCGTACGAGGTGTCAAGCTCATCTTCAAAGCTGACCTGAGCTGTAGGAAGGTGACTCGCGACGGGAACCTCATTTGGCATATCCATTGCCTCCGTTTGGGGTGCCATCTGTCTGGGCCTTTGTTGCCATAGCCCTTCTTGATTGCCCGCGTGGCATTGCACCTGGCCTAGCCCCTGTGTAGAACTATGTCCATGGTCATCTGGCTTGTTATATGAATGGTCGAGCCAGATTGCTTCGGTCTGTCCATTCCTACCGGTGCGTTGACGTTTCTTGTTTTCATTTCGCCAGGCCGAACTGCCACGATTGCTCTGCTTCCTGCCGTCTCGACCGTGTGCCGCAGGAGAGTAGACACAAGCTAAGCCGGCAGCATTGCATCTGTCGCAGCCCGATCTCTGTCCACTGCATCTAAGCTTGCGTTCAGTAAGTATTACTAGTTCTTGAGCTCCTGAGTCAAAGCTGCAACACACCTTTTTGTTTCGGCAAAAGTCGCAGGCTATCCGTAGCACTGCCGAGTCTCCTAGAATGCTCCCTGTTCGGTCGATGTACTGGACTTCGCTATTGTTTTGACTGATTCGCAATGTCCCGAACATGATCACAGAATTGCTTCTTCCTCTCAGTTCCGATTTGTCGTGATGATACACGCAAGTGTATCTATACTCACGCGTAGCCAGGTCTAGATATTGTACTTATGGATATCCCGTCAACTTTATCTGAGCGGCCTGTGGCTCTCCCCAGATCTACTCTCTTCCACACGTTAGAGATATGCAGCCACACGGGATACCATGACGCCGGTGGAGCTGCAAGTCCATGGCAGTCTTGCTTAAGTCCTGAGCTTATCCGCGCCACTTCTAGGCACGTCGCGCCACTCCTCTCTCCGCCGTAGGGGTCATTGTCCCGGATGTTAATCGCCGTTGAACGTCGATCGAGTACACAAGACACGTGGTTGGTAATCCGGCGTCAGCTGCAACGCCTCTTGGTTAGGCTATCCGCTGAGAGGAACAAAAATAGGGTCATGGACATTGTTACAACTCACCGTACTATTATTTCATACAGAAAGGCGTCGTGTTTGTAGATCCGATATGTCAGTGCAAGCCCCAATGCTACCGTCTCCAACCCGTTGTCCCGAAGCCAAGGACACGGCGCAATTAGATACCGTCTTACAGCGGATGGAATTGGTGTTCTGACCCTCCAGTGACGGCGGAATTATAGTGTAGTATTGATGGTAGTCTAGAGAAGGAATTGCTAACTAAGCAGTCAAACTAAACAAGGCCCCTTCAGCTGCGGAGGCTGGAAATCAAACGTTACACCCAATCCCTCACCTACAGACAGACTTCCGTCTTCTCAGTTAAGCTTGGATTCGTTTGCTTCGTGCTGATTGACCGCTTGGCATCCCGACATATTCAGCGCACAACTTCGCCCCCAATGCCAAGGAATCTTTTATGTCTATTCCCCATCCAAGTTCCGGTGCTACGCATATGCCGCAGCTATTTTGAATAGGGGCGCTAATCTCCCTCAGCTTAATTATATATACAGAAAGGAGATGGTAAAATCCCCAAGAGCCGCACTTGTCAACGCCTAAGTCCCGGGTTTACCCCTGATAAGCCCCAACCGTAACTGTGGGGTTATGACTTGCATGGACGGCAGCCGCCTTGGCAACTGGATACGAGAATAATAGCAGGAACGTTTTTGATGGACGTGCCTGGTGTTGACAGATAAGGGTCGGGACAGGAAGGTCAGAATCGGATAGTATCTAAACCGAATGCCGGGTCTTCCGAGTTGGGTCTCAATAACGACCAAAAGATTAATGAAGTCTAGAGTTTCTAACTCACTTGGCTCTTTGGCAACTTACCGACATATCATGTGACACAACAGAGAATCTGACAGGTGGTCCATATACGTGACTCGGAAAAGGGGTAATAAGTGATTCCGCAAGAGGCTTACTAGTCTTGCCGTTCAGCACCCGTAGTCTAGTCTGCCGAGCTGAGGCCTTGGATGATACCCTCTTCGACCGGTGCCCCTCCATTGGTGTAACCTAGGAAGTGTTCCACCGCATCGTATGACTGAGATATTCTGCGGTTCGTCGGTCAACGTGAAGTGAACTGACAACGTTGAAAACGCATAGCTGGGCGCCTGTGTAGCTTGGTCTTTTTGTAGACATAAATAGATGAAAAAGGGGCTAAACTTACCCTTGTATGTTCGTCTCATTGGTCATGTAATTCGGTATAAAAGTAGTAAGGGAAGAGCGATCATGAACAGGTACGCTCTCGTCGGTCGACTGCGGCGCTACTCCGCCCCTTCTGTTTTTCTGTTTGCTAGTCGCTTTTCTGGCCATTATCAGCGTGAAGCCGAAAGCATCTTTGACTTTATTCCGGGGCGGGTGGACGTTGTGGGAGAGTTCAGTGCTGGGTCGGGCGAATAGAAACTCGTGGATGTCACGTCCAGTAGAATACTGTACCGCCACATCAGTTTGAAACCATACAGCCACAATATTGACTAAGTTCCATGAATATCGGCAGCATATTAAATGTCGTTCACTCGTCAATCAGATATGATTCAATCTTGAATACTCCGGTCCAACTGCCTGCATGACCTGCGTAGTAGCCGTTGGCGACCTTCCATAGCCGTTACTCTGTACGAAGGATGCACCCATCCTATTTTTAAAAGAGCCAAATAAACCGCTATTCGCTATGACTCAGGACAGGTCGTCTAGTAGTTATATTCTCACGAAATATAACCAAAGGAATGCGTCCAGTTCCCAGCCTATTGTTTTCGATACGCGGGAGACCGGGCTGGGGTACTACATCCATGACAACATTGCAGGCCACATTAAGACGCTTATTGTAAGGAATTTCTCCTTACCGCTTACGTTGGGTATATAGGCATCTGGTAGTTTCTTTCTTTCTTCGTTTATTTTTATTCAAGTTCCAGCAGGAACTTGGTCCACTCAGCAAGGCCCCTTAATACCGCCCTGCCCGCCCCCGGTACCAGATGAAATAGAAGACTCATTAATAATGAGTTGGCTTCTAAGAAATAGAAGACAGTCGAAGACTTCTGTCTCCAAGATATCTAGCTAGTAGAGGATATCAATGTTTTTGGTACACCAGGACGGACCAGCCGTATTTTCTGGCCACCTCCCGGAAGAAGATAGAACACGACTGGGTCTTCGTTCAGGAGCATGCAATGTAGGAATGTCACACTTACTAGGGTGCAGCTGCACAGCTCTAGAGGTATATTGATGATACCTTAGAATCTAGAAGCGGTGATCCCACTTGGTGTGGGTGATCCACTGATATAGGGCTCCGGAAAGGATCAACGTTGTTCCGAATGATCCCTGAAGCTCAAGATAGGGGGAGGGGCTTTTCTGTGACAAGGAAAAATTGTCGATCCGGGCGACAAAGTCCATCAGGAACCGGGAGAGAGTGTCTCTTCGGTCGACAGATGCTTTCCTATAGCGGAAACTTCTCATGGGGGCTCATGTGCAATTGATGCGGCCAAATAATTCCCAAAGCAGGCGTAGTCACAGAGCCCCGCTGAGTTTCGTGGGACGGCTTTCCTCCCGAACTGGCGGAATAGACAAACAAGCGATAAACCCAGGTTGGTTAGGTCGTCCTGTTCAATCAGTTTCTATAACGACCGAGGATTAGCGGTGGCTTGTTAAGTCTCGTCCTGGATACCAGCATGCATCTAATAATAGGGTCATCAGTGCTGGAACACATCCCGAATGCCGTTATCAGTCTTGGGTTGGGGATTTCGGCGGTAGCTTCTTCTTCGTGTCCTTGTCGACCGTGATTGTGTCGAGTTCCTTGCAGATGCCCCGGACTTGAAGTGGAGCTTAGTTCCGATCACCATCTCCTTGATGCCCTGTCTTGTGCGCTATGGACGGCTTAGGAGCGCCCTTCCAGAAGTCCTGGGAGATGTTCTTCTCCTTGGTTGCCGGCTTCTTGCTCGCCTTCTTGACGCGATCGTTGGCCTCAGCGGCTGTGCCCGCAGACTTCGAGCACTTGGTGACGATGATTCCATTCAAATTTCGGCCACTATGCGCCTTGCCGACTGGGTGCCATCGACGTTCGTCGGGTCTCAGATTTCTAGGAGTTACAAGGGGTGCAGGAACAGACGAATCCCTAGTTGGTCAGTCGAGCATCCTGTTGTAATTTCTTGGATAGGCCGAGTCCTCCAAGCGACTAATCGTTACTTCTTCATCTCTATTGATGGGGTCCAGGGCGTGAAGGGTAAGTGCTGTTAACTCTCCGTTACAACACAGGTAGGCATTCGGGACGCAGCTGGTTGTTCATTAGAATTCATTGTCACGTTCTTGGCAGAGGTTTTACATCGAGCTCACATATGATCATAGCAGAGCTAGCGAGTCCCATGGCCTATCTCACTCCTTTGCCTTCAATGCCGTTGAACCTGGCAATGATCTTAAGACGTCCTTCGGACACCGAAAGCTGCTCTCATGCCGTGGGGCAGAAGGGACACAATATCGGTAGGACCAGCGTAGAGGCGTCCCAAAAGGACTTATGCTCCTGGTCAAGCTGCTGGATGTCTTCCAGGATATTCTGGCTCCTCGCGGGTCTCATAGGTGACAGCGTGGAACAGTATTCAGGGAGCGTCGGTGAGACGACGAAGAGGAAACGGAGAAGAGGCGCGGCGGTAATGTTGTGGAAGCACAGCGCTCGGAATAAATCCGAAGACCTTTGCTTAGTGAACAAGGGGCAAAAAGACCAAGTCCTCCGTCGGCGTCGGGACCAGGATTGATGACCACATTATGATTGACCACGTAGGCATCAGCCATCTTGTATGTGCAGTCAATAGATGGGAAGTGAAGAGATTGTGATATAGCGTTATGCGGTTTTATTGACCAGCAACACAGGCCGATCTGACGATGAAAAGTGAATGTGGGACTACTGCAGCTAGGACTGGGCACGTTTCTGGCAGACCCTTATGTCAATTACAAGAATCGAGCTATTTTAGGTTGATATTAGAGAATTTGATAAGGTGTGAGAATGAGAAAGGGAGCTAATAAGTATGACTAAGTAGGCACGGAATATCCATAGAGAAAAAAGCAGGCTAATGGGGAAAGGTGGAGGGTGGAGAGGAAAGTAAGTAGATGGATAAGTTACAGATCCAGCTTGGCAATGGAGAACAGCCCCTTTTCACGTTTCTTAACGCCAAATTGCTATGCAAGTTCCTCAACACATTCCAAGCCCTGCTGAGTCTTCCTTCGTTTGAATGGAATGAGAAATGAAATGCCACGATGGCTTTAAGAAAAAACGGCACCAGAGACCCTGGATGCGGACGACCAGCTACTGGGACCAGGTGTAAGAAATATGGAGGAATAGGATGCGCAAGTCCAACCTAGGTTTATGTTAAATGTTATAGATTTGAAGGAATACATATATATAACCACATAACGCTTGAAGTCACAGAGTTCAAGCGCCTGACCTTTCGCCGTAATCCAATATAGATAGTAATTAACTTGAAGACATTCAACTTAATTAATAAAGTCCGACTTCCATGGAAACGCAGCCTTCCTGTCATCTGCCTTATACGTAAACGAATGCCTTGAATGGCTGCCGTTTTACATAATGTGAGAACGCCGAAGCAGAAGCCCCCTTTGCTGTTTGTTAGAGAGGCCGCGAAAAGCATTCTACTATCTCAAGCATACGCTGTCCATTTCCACAGCACGTCTTCATGCTATAAGTTGCTGTTTGCCCTAGAGTGATCGTACGATAAACAATGCCGTATCCCGCGCTTGGATAACCTCCGCTTATCTCTTTAAGGAATTACAGAACGCTAAGTTTCAGACCGTTATCAACGGCGGGCGTATCTCCGGACTTGATTACGCCTACGGCCAACTAGGGGAATTAGATCATGGAGGTAATACCACATTACACAGAAGCCATCGCCGTTGCTGAGAATTCTGTACCAAAACAGAGTCAGAGCCGCAGGAGCGCTTATTAAAGTTGGACTGTCTCTTTCAACGCTTACTGCCTATTTCATGGCTATAGTTCTGACCAATCCAGAGAGTTACCGCGAATTGTACACTATTCTGTCTCATGATTTTTCAAGCCTTCATTCATTTATATATGCAAGTCCCTAGAGCTTGATGCAATGGGGTTATCTGACATTCGTTGGGTCGACCTCATCATGTCGAATAAAGAGAGGTGCTGCATTCTTACTTCGCACCTATGTGTATTAAACCGACGGTGTACAATCCACAAATGGTGGAGGGAAGAGTAATCTCTCTGAACGGGAATGAGGAGAGAATATTATACTGAAGCCCCACATGCGTAATGTGGAGAAAACCATGCTGCCTAGGACGTTGCGATATTCGTATTATAAGGGTTAGAGAAAGGGGGCTTGACGACGGTATCTGTGCTTTTAGCTTAGCGTTTAAGCGTGATGGCCATTTGAACGAACATACTTGGAAAGTTAAACGTCCGTGGTGCCTTGATCGGGAAGCCTGCGTGAATTACGGTTAAAGGCTTACTGAATTAATGCAAATTACTATACAAATTACTATACAAGTAGCCTATGACACCCAACGCCAGCAGAACTGTATCCATGCCCCGGTTGCACGTAATCCAAGATGCTATCGTTTTCGCAACGTCACCTCATATGTCTGAGTTCATCATGTCCATGCTTTCTATGCTGATTAATGCGCAGGTTGCTAATAGGGTTGTCCAGGAGCCGGCGTTCCCTGTGGGTTATACATTGGCTGCTGCTGCTGCTGCTGGGTCTGATCCGGGGTATAGTAGCTGCCAGTCCCAGCATACCCGGTGTTCTGTTGCTGGGCATGGGGGTGATACGGCTGGTTCTGCTCGTACTGCGCCGGTGTGGCCTGCTGAGGGTAACCGGTTGGCTGTTGCGCATATCCCTGGGCATGGACGTACCCCTGGGGCTGAGCATACCCCTGGGGCTGGGCATACCCCTGGGGCTGGGCGGGGTAGGTCTGGTGCTGTTGCTGCTGCTGGCCGAGGAGGGGGTTCAGCTGGTTAGGATCCGTCCCGGGAGCAGCGGCGGGGATGACAGGGGGCTTCTCGGCATCGGGGTTGTTCATCGCGTGCGCTTGGCGGAAGAAGTGTGCGACGTAGGCGAAGGAGGCGACGAAGAGCAGCATGATGATGGCGCAGAGGCCGGCGGTGCCGCTGAGGATGCCGAGGGCGCCGTCGGTGGCGACGGCCGCGCGCCGGTAGACGGTGCAACGGCCGCTGTTGATGGTGCTGCCGTCGCTCCAACACTGCGCCATCACGTCGACGGTGAACAGGCCGCGGTAGCGGGCCAGCGAGCCCATGGCCGCTAGCCAGAAGACGATCATGAGGCCGTCGAGTGCAAGCACCGCCCACGCGTTATACAGGTGCCGCGCAGTGGACACCTTCTCCGACGCGATGTTGTACCCGCTTATGATCCAGGTGAAGATGCACTGCAATCACGGGGTTAGAGAGGGTCTCTCTGCCATAGTCGATTGGCGGTGGGACAGTGTTGACTGGGAGGCACGAGTTATGTGCAAGAGGACTGAGTGACGACAAAATGGAATCGAAACTTACACAAACGATGGCGAATCCCAGGGGGTTTGCATATAAGCCATGTATCCACCACCCTGCTAAGCCGATGACGACGAGAGAGAGCACGATCTGGGCGATCCGGACGACCAGCACCCAGAGGGGCGTGTGGACGATCACCTCGCCGCTTTTCTTCACGGCTTCCATCGTGGTGTTCTAAGTGTAGTATGTGAACTGTCCTCGCTGGCCCCGCTAAAGCTCTGATTTCCGAAGTTGTGAATAATGTAAAGATAAAATCTGAGTAGAATTCCTGAGCGATGCCCACACGAGACAACGAGGTCTACCCCTCGCTGCATTTATACGACCGGCGACACAGACAGTCCCGTCGATTTTTCATCGAATGGACGACTGTGAGAACGCCAGCAACTCAGCCCCGGACCCGCATCGCTAGTCACGGCAGCCCAAAGACGTGCAATCAACCATGCCACTCAGACAATGATAGGCCGTACCTGACGGGCTGCAGTATGCCCGCGGCAGGTAATCTCAGTGTAGTGTGCGAAAGCGAAAGCCTGAGCGCCTTCAGCCGCACGCATTTCACCACGACTTTTCATTTGCCGGCGCAGACGGACAGGGTCTAGTGATTGCTTCCAATTAACCGTGTTCGGAATCGAGCAGTCGCCCATTGGCCGCAGACCCGCTGGTGGCGTTCTGCTAATGCGCTCAAATGTGGTAGTCGAGCTTGGCAGGGTAGAATTTCTGCCTCTTGGGCTTTCTCACCACCAAGGAGATCGCTCTTCCTGTCGAAATGTCTAGTGTCTGTTCGTCTGCTCTCTTCTAGCAAAAGCTGACGATATTATTGTACGGTAGCAGGTTGCGATGAAGCAGACGCGCTGAGGGACTTGAAACGCGCAGCCTGCATAATACATACGTTACACAGGACGAGGAATCCGACAGAGTCATCGACCGTGTCAACGTTGCGTTCTAACAGTCGTCAAGGATAATGCCCAAAAGGGGTAAAATCCACTGCATCGTCTTTTGAGACCAATGCTTACTAGGCACGTATGCGTGTCGCTAGGTAACCCGCCAGGGCTGAAAGTCAGTGGGCTTTTTGGGTTTGGGGAAGTGGACGGCGTCGCGATGCCCATCCATCCCTTCACTCCGGATTAGTATAAATAGGAGTAGGTTGAGGGGAAACGGTGCGTTGGCATGTATAAGACGTCGGAAGAAATATCACCGGGAAGCTTAACAGATCCCTCAAGACACTTGATACTGCCTACCGACTTGTTATTTGTTTGGCCCTGAGTCGACGCACCAGACCGACGAGTCAAGAAGATATCCCTACAGTAACTCAGCTGAAGCTGTCCGCGAAAAATTAATATAAGTAGTTCCCCAAGGGAATGACAAGCAGGATACTACTACACACATGAGCCAGCCGAGGATGTCGCAGCTCCGGAGTACGGCCAAGCATGGAGCCCAACAAACAGGCGATCCTCGCCAAAATCATCGCCGGTGTCATGCGTCCTAGCTAAGCGCGATGGCCGCGAACCAGAGACCTTTTAACTTGGAATACTCTGTTCTATGATCAACCCCGTGAGGAAGCATTAGCGATAGATGGCTGGCTTCGTGGAGCGGCGGATTAACACGCCGCATAAGGGACCGTCGCATCTCGAAAGGCATAAACTGTCGATTCCTCGCTGCCAAATACTGCACCTGATTCCGCTATATTATGCAAGCCCTAAGGCCACGCCCGATTCAGCTTAACACTCAACAGCACGCTTGAATGATCCCTTAGAGATAGGATCAGATATTGTCAATCGACTTGAACCAGCGTACTCCCCCGCAACAATATCCTCAGAAACAGTCGCCGCGCCTTTGAAATCTGGACGCAGGGCATTCTCCGTGATATAGGCGGCGAAGCCGGCGACGCTGCTGCAGGACGCCGCGCCGTACCCCCGCGTGACGGGACTCGAGTCCAGCATGGCCGCTATCCAATCGCGGCCGTCGGGGTCCGTCCCGAGCACGCTGCGCGCCATGCCCAGAGGGAACAGGTACAGGCACATCTGGTCCTCGGTCGCGGAGCACGGGTGGTGGTGTCGGGACAGCCAGTCGTAGGCGAGGCAGACCTCGACCGCCGGGACGCGGATAGACAGGGCGGCGCCGGGTCGCTCAAGGAGGGGGCTGAAGGAGGACGGCGCCGGAAACTCGGGAGTCGGAGTCGCTCGCCGTGCGCAGTTTGTGATTACGACGCCCGCTCTGCACGGCTCCACCTTCCACAGCAGAGCCAACAGCCACATCAGCGCAGCGTTGTACAGCATGACGTCGTTCGCGTAGACCGGACGGTCGAAGCGCAGGCGAGCTAACCTCCTATTCTTCCCGAACTTCCTCAAGAGATTCCATGCGGGATCGTCCGGTTGCCAACTTGATTCGTAGTCGATGGCGACGTATTGTCCGTTTTCGCGTTGCCAATTCCAGCGCCAGTGATAGAGCTTTTCTAGCTGGGCGGCGATGGAACTGCACAATGCTACACGGCGGGGATTTTGTCTGCCAGGGGTTGGCATCGAATCAACGAAATCGTTCAGTAAGAATGTGTCTTCTTCGCTCACGTAGCGCTCCTCTTCTAGTAGACCCGGTATTGTTACGAATATGTCTAGGACATGCGACTGCGGCTGTTTCGACGCGGGATCAAGCAACCATGGGACTGTCTGCCAGCGTGGTCCCTCGAGGAACAATCTCCGTCTGGCGAACAACGAAACAATGAGCTGAAGATAGTTAGCGGCGAGTCCCGGCTGGAAGGGAGTGCAAATTACTTACTAGAGTCGCTCTTGCTGCTTCGAAGGAGTGTCTTAGCGATTGTTGCTGAAATGCCTCGGGGCCACACATCTTCAAAACATTACGGATAGCTCCTAGGTGGTATTCTGCTGCTGTTCGATCTGCTTGTATGGACTGGGTTGAATTAGAGGCCGGATCTTGCCGTGCGTGATAAATCAGGGCGCAATACTCACTGCCACCATCAACAATACGAGGATGGGAGGAACCAGGAGCTGCCCACTATCCGCTGTCGCAGCGCCCTTTTCAAGCTTGTCCCTTAGGAGCCTTAGGCATCTGCCATATCGAGTACGCCCCTCAATCTGGATATCCAAAATCCGGTTCGACTGACCAAAGCTGAACTGAGAGAATGCCTTGACAGCATCCAGAGACAAAATGTCGAGCTCTCCTTGGGCGGCCCGGTCAAGCCAACCAGCACCGTACGATCTCCAGATGAAGTTGTCGAAAATACGGGCTCCGTATACATCCCACTGGAAAGCAATCAATCCCAGCTCCGGAGGAGGCGAGAGGTTAGGGGATATTGTCCTTTGGGGATTCGATTTTGGAGTGACGAGGCCACCTGTCACCGGTGGCGTGTCTGTGTGAATGTACTTCCGCCAAATCGTCGGTCTTTCGTAGCCTAGACATTTGAGTCTTGACTTGGTGCAACGCTGACATATCGGCCTAGTCTCGTCTGATGGCTTGTCAGCGTTGTAAACTCAAACGCCACTCGCGAACTATACGAACCACAACGAATACGGCGATTCCTGCATGTCTGGCAGCCCCTACTTCTTCCTGGAACGCCGACCATGGTCTCGGGTTGGGTTTAGAGATAGACAGCTCGGGTAATGACTCGCGATTTGGGTTAATGCGTCCTTGCGGGGTTGTTGAAGCCTTTATCAACGCAATCTAGTAACCATCTATATACGGCGTCGACCGTGCAATAATCGCTCATAAGGGAAAATAAATGCTTGGGTCATCCTTCTCTAGGTTGTGTTTCTGAGACTGGTTGTGGGGCTTGAATTAAGTGCATATTCTTATCTCGCCATCTCTGTGTAGGTTGTGTTCCACAAAGGCTGTCGTTTTAGGGGCAAGATGATGTCAGCGCAAGTTAGTTTCCAATACCATCACCTCGACGGGGACCATGTTTGGTACAGCTGTTAAAACTTGCTTCGACACAAGAAACTCACTGTTCTTCTCCAATGCACCGGTAAGGAGGGCCGGGAACTCGCGTGTTCTACTGCCCCTGCAAGGCAACTGGAAACAGGAGGAACCAAAGCGCCCTACCATGTACGCCGATGTCACTTCAACCCTCCAGAACACGTGTGGCGACTAGCTGATGATCAGGCAATCGGTCCCGAGCATGCAGGGCACACAGCTTCTCGCGGTTGCGCCAAAGGTATACCTACTTCGCCGGAGCCTTCTCGGGGAGGTGAAACAATTGGCTCATATGCCGACCGGATCGTTACGTTCACCAGACGGAGTTAAAACGATGGAGTTAAAATGATGGAGCTCCCCACCACGTATGCAGCCTTGGAGGGATCATGTACGGGCTAGATTAACGGGTGATGCGACAAGTTGCATACGATGGAGACTGATTCCTTCAGCCCTACTACCCAAAGAACCGGGAGTCTCCAGTCCTTGGCAAAGGCTTTATTCGCGTGTCATACCCGGCTGAAGGACATTTCGATGCTGCAAGGTCCTTTTGTGATAAACTCGTGGTCATAATTAGTTGCTCGACCAACGGGGACTTCAATTTGGGGGGATATTTTTCAGTGCGACAAAGCTGCAGCATACGCAGCGATTGGGCTGTCGCTGACCCCTTAGCTGAGATTCTGTCTCGGATCGCAGGCCAACTGGTGTTGGGGGCCAATCCGAGTATGAACACGAGATTGGGGAATTACTAAGACGAAAAGGAAAGGCTGGGCCTGTGAGTTATGGGCCTACAAATTGCGACACCGCGGGGCATGTCATGCAGTCGTCCAGACGCTGGCTTCGCCTTGCTATTATGAGCGAGAGCAAAGGCTGTACAGCCTGAGAAGGAGGTAGGAACCCAAAGGGTTATTTGTCCACCAGTTCGTTTGTACTACAAGGATAGCAAGGACCTTCGGAGTGGACTTTTCGGAAGGAGCCGATTCAGTGGTCAGAGTCCAACACGGTTAGAGTTGATAAGGTCCTAACAGTTCCGATTGGGCGGCGCCAACCCAAAGCAATCTATCATACGCATATTCAACTACGGAGTAGTAGTTCTATGTTACCTGCCAAGTCGTTATCAACAAAATTGACACACTAATAAAGCCACACCACAACACCCCGCGGAATTCAATTAAATCTAGAAAGCCAACACAACTACTTCAAAATAAGCTATATATATATCATTCAGTTGCCTGTTAATTGGCCTTTTCAATAAACTACATCACGAAAGCGCGAAGGCATAGATATAGCCCATTCGTTTATAGTTTCCTGCTGGGTAAGTCTAGGGGTGTCAATTCTTTTGATAACGACTTGCCTGCCTGGGCTGGTACAACGGCCCCCATCATTACTGCATCAGGCCGAACAAAAACATCCTTGTCAGGTACTCCCTAGGGCCACACCAACTCTAATCTCCATACTAATTAGGGAGTTTTTGCTCCATTAACTTTACGGATACATGATGCCGTCTATGACCCATACACTCGTTAACGTTACCGTCTAAATGCTTACGCTGTTTAATTGCTTCCGAATTGAAAAATTGACCGTTGTATTAGTAAAAGTAATGATATATTGTTGGCTCTATTAAAAAGCGTTGTATTTATATAAGAAACGCTAGGTCCTGGATAGGTCAGACAAGTGGGGGCTACCTGACCAGATGTTTAACTTACCCATAAGACGTAGTATCCACCGCACACCGTACCGGGCGGAAGCTCATGACACTGGTATGACAACAGATAGTCGGACAGTTGTCGGCTTCTTTAACACGTAGACTATACCTTGGAGGCCTCCGTCAACGCAATATACTGACTACTATATATAAACATCGACGCAACCTACCTGGTTATCTTACACATGCATGCCTGCGTTAATATGCATGTCCCGCTGCAATCTAACTATCCCCTCGGATGGCAGGTTAGGGAATCAAGGTCAACGACCGAGCTCGACAACTCCACGAATGGCTGTGTGTAGATCCTGATGCGCTCCCCTTATCAATCCATTGGCTAGCGGATATATATGGGACCCCTCCGAGTGGGAGCGAAAGACGCCTCCACTTACCACTAAGTTGATGGCTATCACCGCAACAGCTTTGATTTAGCTAATTGTGCATAGGCTCCCAACCGAGTAAGTCCAATGATGAAATTTTTGTATCCAGCAGCCCAGACAAAGATTTTCAATTACATATCAGAAGATGGAAGCCCATATTCTCCACTTCCTCCATTCACCGCGCTATCGATACAATGTGCGCCGCCCTCCCTGGCTTCAGGGCGCACTCTGGAAATCCCACTCTCCTTCAAGCCTTCAAGCAAGTATGGGATGGACATAGCGAATTATGGTAAGGCAGCTCAGCCAAATTACACTTGGCTGTGTCTGGGACGCTTGCGTGCACTCCCCGGCGCTGGGTGCATCTTGTCGTTTCGCTCCCGCTTGAGCTTCTCGTCCAAGACTCGGGCTGTGGGATGTCAGTTACCAATTCCTACGTTTCTAATCTTTGAAAGCAGGCAGACTTACTGAGAACGTCGTAACCGAACTGCGGGAACTCCAAGCATAGGCCACGGAACTCCTCTTCGGCCTCGGCGCGCAGGGTGTGACTGCGGGTAGCCCAGAAGTTCGCCACCGGGGCGCGGACGGTCGTGTCGTCTGTCCGCGTGTACTGGTAGACGTAGCGGGCGTAAGTGATCTCGCCCTTTGCTGTCGAATTGACGCAGTGGATCTTGCTGCTCGCCAGGCTCTTAAGCTTCTCTACGCCGAACTTCTCGGCTAACGTGTAGACCCGTGCGTGCTTTAAGAGCTGCTCTCCAGTCTCGTCCACCTCAGGCAGCGAGGGGTCGGGTTCGAGTGTGCGCTGGCCCGGCAGCTTCTTGGGGAAATAGTCGCCCGTATAGAGATACTCTAGGAAACAACCGACGGCATCCGTCTCATCATTGGTGAGCTCAATCTGCCGCGGCTACCATTGAGAAAGAGGTTAGCGCGAATCCTATTAGCCCGAGTGGTGAGCTGTCCTTTGGAAATGACAGCTGGGGGGGGCAGGCGACATACGCTTCCATCATTGGTGAAGGCGGCGCAAGCCTCGGCAAAGAATGGACTCTGCGTCAGCAGACCTTGGTGAGCGGTGAGGATAGTCTCGTTCTCGCCGCTACCGACAATCAGGGTCACGACAGGGCTAGTAAGATAGCTGATGAAGGTAGGACGAGGTTCAGCCTCGCCACCTTCTGCAAAAGGTAGTTCTCCAGCATCGACGCCATTATCAGCAGCAGTAGGCTCGCCCTCGCCCATGTCGACGTCGCCGCCGGGGTTGGCAGCCTGCTCCTCTATAGGAGCCGTCTGGTTGAATTCCTCGGCCATATCTGCGGGGTTTGGAATGTCTCGCTTAATTTTAGAAAGGGAAGTGGTTTTATTGGGAGGTGCAGCAAGAGAGAGGAAAGACACAGAGTCCGTATGTGGTGCGCGTGACCTATTGATGCTTAAATTATTACTGAAAATAAGAAAAGTTGAGACGAAGTACGACTCGAGCAAAGTCCCGTCTCAATTGAACGAGAGGACGACCAATATGTGCGTATCAAATGAGGGTATGTAAGAAGGCTACGACGAACTACTCTCCTCCAGTGCGTGTATGTTGGGGGGGTGTTTAGGTAAAGTTAAGTGGAAAGACGGCCACACCAAGGTTGGCCGGGCAAATCTCTGTGCAAGCTGATCTCTGTTATTAGTGGAAAGTCAGGAGGCTGGGGCCTCGGATGGAGACACGGGAAGGGATTAGCTGCGCAGGTACAGACATGCCCGCTGTAGCTAGTCCCTAATACCTACTAGGTAGGTACCCTTGTCCCTGTGCTTTGAGCCTAGCGATGCAGCTAACGTATGTACGATCCCAATAGCTTCAGGGTCAGTATATCCATACACCCGACATTTGATACCTTGTGATTCAGGCAAAACCACCTCATCCAACTGCAATTGCTATCACGACTTTACGTGCATATATCACTTGATTAGTTCAATTGTCATGCGCATTCACATTATGTCGCAGTAGAAGGATAAAGTCTCGAGATTTGACGCGGCGGACTGATCTGGGTAGAAGCAAGAATCGATTGCCTAGGTACTTCGCTACCCTCTTACCAAGAAAATGACGACTGCTTTCTTCAGCACACCGTGTAACTTCATCTGAACTGCCACAACCCCAGCATCGATACGATGTCCACCAAAACCGCGCTCAAGCCGAACCTCACATGCTGACGATAATAGGCCGGTTTTGAGAACGATAGCATACTCAGGCCGTGCCCAAGATGTTGTCCTCGTAGACGGTGGTCGTCTTGCCAGTGTTGTCGTTGACGATCTGTGCACGGGGCCCGTCAGTAAGGTCACAAGCTCCGACAAAGCATAAGAACGAGAAGAGGGAGTTCTGCTAACCTCGTATCGCGGCCTGTCCTCGCTGGCTTGCACGTTCCGTTCCGCTTGGACGCCGGGCTGGGTGAGCACGTCCGTGATCTTACCAGTGCTCTCGGAGGTGTTCGAGTCGGGACCTATCTTTTACTGAGCGGAACGGCCCTTCGACCGGTGAGTTTCAGCCACATACCTCCAACAGGCTTGTATCGGACAGTCTGTCCCTTCTGGTACTGAGGCGCCATGGTGATTTGGGTTTGTGGGTAGTGGTAGTTTTGGTGTGTTCAGTTGCTTGGATGCAGGATCAAGTTGAGGGCGCAAGAATGTGCGATGGTGTCGTTGTGGTTGATGAGTTGGGATCGGAGTCGAGAAGAAATTGGGCGGGCAAGAAGAGGTCTTTATACACCCGAGCGAAAACCTTCGGGAAGGAAGATGTTTGCAATTGTTTGACACTGCTGTTTCCCTATGATATCTCTATAACGTCATGATCACGGTTTGGGGATAGGAGCAAAAGCAACACTGAACGCATGCCGCGTGCCGAGGGGGTGATGAAGTGCCCATAATGACCCCAGATCTATGCACGGCCCCAGCCTACACGTCTCCGCGCCGTCATATATATCCCAATTGTAGCCAATCCGCCTACGCTGACATTCTATGATTACGAAATCTCAACCTCAGAATTCCGTCAGGATTTCGACGGATCTAAGGGCTACTTCCCCGGGATCTGGTAAATTCCCGATCGGTACATTAAGATGCAGACACAAGCTGGAACCCTCCTATTCAATCAGTATGTAATAACTTGGTAGCATGTGAAGCTAGTACGTGCAATTCGAGCTCAAGCGGGGGTTTTACGAAGTTGTTTCACGGCTTTCTCCAATAGCTACAGGTGACACAACAGCAGGTAACTGCATCTTGGGTAGCTCGGGATAAATGGGAATTTCGTACCCAGTCAAATAACACTAAATCGGCGTTTTATGGAGTACACTACTGTTTTTAAGTTAACGCCATAGCCGCTACTGGTTACTGTGTGACCTTCTGGTACGCGGGGGGGATATGCCATGTGGGGTTAGGATACAGATCTGTATCGAATATGGTATGGCTGTGACCTCGTTTATGATCGATCGATAATCTTGGAGAATTGGAACGCTGCGATAGCGGTAAGCATTGGCAGAACGGTCTCCCGTTGTCCAACCCCATACAAAATTGTATGTGATTCTACATGATTCTAGAGTGGCCCTACTGGAGGTAACTAACTGAATATACCCCTGTGACTCGCCTATCTTCCCGGAGCATAATGGCCGGTAATACTGTGTGCGCGGATCCTGTCCCCAGGGCAAACAGTCTCAGCACGGCCCCCTTCCCGAACTCTCAAGACGTCATCACCAAAGCCACCGCAGACAGCGCGGGGTCCTAGCAATCAGAAGACAAGCGGGTTGAAACTCACTCGTTCCGGTGACACACGGTTGGGGGATGGTATCGCAAGTTGCCGTGTCAGCATCCACTGGTTTTGCCTAGCGAGTGCACAACAAGCTTACCTACCGCAGTCAGCTCGGCCGTCGTTTCGTAGGCGGGGACATCGGCGCAATTCTCACGAATAAATCCGCGTCGCCTGGCGGTAGTGCAGGACATCGACGTCGTTGCCCAGCGGAACAAAGTACGGAGTCCGCGTCATGGCCCCCGGGGTCCTCCGTGCGGAACCGGGCCCACCATCCGGGACACATCCGTGTACAAAACTGACTGATGACTCGTAAGCGGATTCAAGATAACCGGTAAATTAACGATTTACTTGATGACTCGGTAATGTTGAAAGATAAATATATAAGGCCAACCTAAGACTATTCCAGATAATTCTGTTTATTCGAACATCCGGTTGCTTACTCTTAGAATTGCGCACAGCAAAGCGTTTAGTTTAGCTAGGACACTCCGCCAATTTTTGTGCCAGTACCTGATTGCTTATAATAAGCTGCTTCCCGGGGAGGGGCGGAGCCCACATATGGGAATGGGGATCGCGGAGATACCAGAAAACGCGACTACTTGACGGCGGAAACTCTGGAGGAAAGAATTAACACGTTTATATGCTTTTGTGCTTGTAGCAACAACTCACAAACACATGGTGCGTGATGTGATATTAAGGGCATGTGCTACCAACACGTTTCGACACTGATACTCTCTCTACCATACAATGCAGCTAGATATAACACAGCGCTTTTCGTAGCCGACCTGACAACCCGGACCAGCCAACGAACCAGCAAAGCAAGCGGCTAAATAACAAGGAACCGCTCCCCGAGGGCCCTAACAGTCTCCATATCGCCGCCCGCGAGACACAGCTGCTGGAGGTTAAACGCTGCCTCGCGCGAGAGGTCCTGGGAGCCCATCATAACGCCGCCTTCGTCATCCCCAGCCCCACTCTCTTCGCTGGGGACCTCCTCGAGGAGCGCGCGGCGGTAATACTCGGCGGCGAGGTGCGGGATGCCGACGCCGTGGTAGGTGCGCGCGAGGTTGTAGTGGGCCTCCTGGCGGAGCGCCGCGGGGTTGGGGTTCTTCTTCGTAGTCGCCCTCTCCGTCGCCCCCTCTGACGACGAAGCCGTTAGCAGGCGCGCCTCGTAGTACCGGTGCAGGAAAGCGAACCCCTGGGCCAACAGGTACTGCCGGTTGTCCGACTGCCGCTTGAGGCCGTCCTGGATGTAGCATTGCCCGATGCTGAGCGCGATCATCGTGTTGCTCGGGTCGATGCTCAGCGCTCTCAGGAGATAGTCTGTTTCACATTACGAGGTGTTAGTGGCCTTGCCGGACAGAAGGTCCTAGCACACCCACGCGGACCGTGGGTTGACTTACTCAGCGCGTAGGTGAAGCTGTTGGAGATGAACAAGACGTGCCCGTACAACATCAGCAGCGTCGCGTCTAGCTCCTTTCCGGGATAGATGGTCTGCTCTGGAGCCCTGTCCTCCCCCAGGCTTTCTTCTCCGCTAGCTAGCCGGGGCCTAAGTGTAGTATCCATGATTCTGATCTGCCGCAGCAGGAACTTCTGGACCGGTCCGGACGCATACCATGAGGCTGGAGAAGGACATAGCCTACTGAGGGCGGAGAACATCCTGAAAGCATCCGTGTCGAATTGGTACTTGCTCGTGAAGTAGCGGGCCATGGCGATGCAGATCTCCTCGTCTCTGCCTCGCAGTGCGCATGCTGGGGCGGGGGTCAGTTGATGTCTAGAACTCCAAGACGGCGTACCTACCAGCCCATGTCACATGTATAAGAAACAGATCCTCTTTCGAATTCGAGAAGACGACGGCGTCGCGAGCGGATTCGCACACTTTGTAAGCATCCTGGAATCTACCATAGTGGGCAAGTCCCATCGCATACTCGAGGAATAAGTCCAACCACTCGCTGAATGGGACACCTCGGTACCCTACGGCAAATCTTTCGCTTGTCGGCTTTATGGGACCAGACTCGCCAGGGGCTAAATCTACGACATGTGTTAGTTCCGGGCATAACCATGCATCAGACTGACTTACTATGGGATAGGCGTTCTGCCATTTCCACCAGGTTCCGATTCCGTGTCACAAGCTTCTGCTGGGCCTGTTTGATGCCCAAGTGTGAAAGATACTTGTCCCATGAATAGAAGTCTTTGTATGACCTAAAGTCGTCGACGAGAGCACCCGCTGCTGATATAAACGACTGAGAAGGCTCTTCTTCGCTTGATCTGGGTTCATGCCAAGAAGCGCGCACCGTCTGCCAGTGGCTCGCCAGTTCTGCCGCTCTTCTCTCCTCTTCCTTCTGTACTTCTTCCGAAAGCCCGAATACGCGCGGCCTCTGCCTCGGTACTCTTGGCTGCAAGGACCTAAGAGGTCTCTGGCCTTTGGGTTTCGGTTTATCAGGCCCGATTCCTGCAACGCGTCTAGAGGGTTTCTTCTTTTGTTGCTGCTTCCTACGAGGTTTTGGGTCCAACGACATGCTGGATGGGCCGAACTCCTCCTCATCCATGTCCTCGTCTTCTTCATCACCATTGGCGTCCATGTCGCCATCGAGGGGCTCTTCCTCCTCCTGAGCCTCCTGAAGTTTGAGAGCTTCGGACACCAAAATGTAAGCTTCCCTGTCCTCTCTTGCGGCCTCATACATCCTAGCCAGCTCTAGGCGAGCGTCGATGCAAGGCTGATAGTTCAATTCATCGACGTCTATGGCTGCTGTGAAGCATTCTTCCGCTTGCCTCTTGTCTCCTAAACTCAAGTAGCACCTGCCGGCTTTGAGAAGAGCATTGGCGTCGAGGGCATCAGGGACATTCCATAGAGGCTCATAGAAACCTAAGGCTAGTGAGTACTTGTTCTTATCGTACAGCGCAGACGCTGCCTCGAGAACAAGATGTGAGTATTCAGACAGCAGCTCAGGCACCCTCCCGCTGTTAGGGTCAAGCCATTCAAAGTGCCGCTGGAAGTAACCCCGTTAGATCATCCAAACGAAAGGAAACTGTAAGGTGGTAGCTCACCATAGCCTCATCTTCCTGATCCAATTCAAGACGACAGACACCGAGCTTTGCCCTTAGTTGTAGCGGAAGACCGTTTCCGTAAGAGGTATCAGGGTACTGGCCTTCGCGGAATTCATGGACTTCTGATCGGCGACTGCTATCCGCGTCCCACTCTCGATCATCGTCTACCCATTCGTCCCAGAATGACTCCTCTGAACGATTGAGAAGCCATCTTGAAAGGGACTTTAGTTCGTAAATAGCCTCCTTAAATTCCTTGACGTAGGCAAGGAGATCGACAATGATGTAGACATCTTCCCAATCGAAGGGATACTCGGGATCTATTCCATTATCTCGGAAATGCGAGACACAGCGACGGTATGCAGATATGGAAGTTTCGGGTGTATGTACGGGTTGGTTTCGTTTACTGTTCTCAGCGAGGAGAACGGAGGTTTCGGCCAGGCCCCTCAGCGCATAAACATCATAGAAAAGTCGATCTACGAGAAAAGCGTAGTCTTTGGCGGCTCCTTTGATGTAACCCCTATCAAGACTAAGAGCGGCTCGACCGTGACGAGCGCTCTTGGACTCTACATCGGCCCTCAGGGCAGCTGAATAGCAGAATATGGCTTGCCTGGCAAGCTCGTCGGCGTCATCTGGATACATGTCTCGTAATGCCACGGCTTCTTGCGCGGTACTTAACCATGCGTCGACATCCTTTGGTTCCAACTGGGCCGCGCATATCTGTGCAGTGAGACGCTTCTTCAATTCACCGCGCTCCTCGAAGAGTTGGGCTAGAAGAATCCAGGCCCGGTGAATCTCAGCGTTGATACGTATAGCATCTTCTACCAGCTTAATAGCATCGTCGATTCGCCCTTGAACATAGGCTTCGGACGCCATGTTGAGACGGAGCTTGACATCACCTGTTGGCTCCGCGGCCTTTCGAGGGCCTCTTTTCTTGGGGACACGGGCTCGACCCCGCGTGGGTGGTTGACCCGAGCCAAGGGTTCCATTTTCAAAAAGGCTGTCTGGCTGAATGTGGCTGCCAGTATTGTGTCCTAAACTTCCTTCGACATTAAATGAAACTTGTAGGGCCTGGTTGAATTCGCCCGCGCCCCGCTCCTCTGGGCGAGTATCCTTCTGCTGGGTCTCTTGTAGCTGTTTAAGCTTGTTTTGCTGTTGTAGAAGAGGGTCAATCACGATGTCCATCGGAGTAACCTGGCGTTCGGTGCCGGGTGCTTGATTCGCATTTAGGGCTGATGGAGTACTCCTCTGGCTTCCTGCTGGATTTGGTGTCTGAACAGCGAAGCTCACCCCGTCCATGGAATCATCTGCTGTCGGGGCAACATGACTGGTCGTTGTAGACCTGCCAGTAGCAAAGCCAAGATTGTGGTAAGGAGGATTTACCCCGCTGAGGCTAGAGGATGGACCGAACGGTACTTGATTGGAATCGATATTGTCTATAACGGTTTCACTAGACGGCATATTGTGATCGAGAGACGAGGGCCTCCCAGGATCGAAATGTGAGCCAGATAGCTGAGGAGGATTAGGTGAGTCAATCACCATCTTGCTTGAACCTAGATCACTGATCGTGGGAGTAGTCGGCCTCGCGAAGGTCGCGCTGACACCCCCAGCCTCTTGTTGGGTTGGCGATTGAAAGAGGGAGCTTTTTTCAGGACCTACGTGTTGTGCAGGAACATGCTGCACCGGACGTGGCTCCATCGTGGCAGGATGATTTGAAGAGTGTTTGGGCATCTGATCAGAAGCTGCATCTCCAACTGGGGGTGATGCGCCGGGGGGAACACCACTAGAACGGGCCTCTGTTCGCGTGGCCTTCTTTGTAAAGTGAGCTTGGAGGGCATCAAACGTGGAGGAGAAGGGGTGGCTCATGATGGACAACTGCGACGGTAAATGTTTAACACTTGGCGCCGCCCCCCCAGAGATCCTCGAGGACTCTCCTACCAAATAGAATAACAAAGTCTCCAACCTTGATACCTAGTAGTCGACGTCAGTCAAGATGATGCTGTCTTGTATCGGTCTCTCAGGACTAATACAGTCCCGAAATGGTAAATTTGGATCGCGTATCTCGGATGTAGTTAGTGCCTGCACTTGCTTTCATCCCCTACTGCGGAAAATCCATTCCACGAGAGGCCTTAGAAACGTAGGAAACTGCACCAGATTTGAAAGAGAGAATGGTTGCCCATGAATTGCGACTTGGATGATGCTAGAAACTTGAACGTTCGCTCTGGGTGGCTACGGTTGGAAGTATTGATATCCCAGGAATCTAATATTCAACAAAACGAATATGCGTCTATTGATGCAAGCGCGCCTTGCATATAGAACTTGGGAACGCTGCAGTAACATCCTCAGGACTATCCGCACTATTGAGTCGAAATCAACTCGTTGTTTTTTGATTCAAAGACACAGCATAAACCAGAGTATATTGAGAGCAACATATCCCATAGACTACATGAAGAGGGGAAGACATATTTTCAGGGTGCTGCGTTTGATATCTTTTATTAAATTGAGCAGCTCGGTTGGCGAAACTGTTTTATATACACTGATACTTAGTATCCAGGTTGTTAGGCGCCCTCAGTCGCTTGGGCTTGTTAAAGATGTCGCTTTTCATACGAATACGTGTTCGTCATCTCAGATACTCTCGTAATAGCAAAATCCATTTAGACCAGATGCAAAATTAATCGGACCAAGTCGCTTGATCCAAAGTCTTGGGCCTCCAAAGTATACGCTGTTGCGATGTGCTCGGTCTTGGGATCGGATGGGTCTAGCCCAATTTGCCTTCAGCTTTAGCTTCTGCAGAAAACATTAGCACGCTCGTATTTCTATTGAGTCCGTTCGTTGGTAACAATTACCCTTGACCTGTTCAAAGACCTTTAGCATCTTTCTTCTGGCACCAAGAGCATTAACACCCCGCTCCTCTAGAGCCTTGTCGTCGAGTTCGATCAGGTCAGTCCATTTCATATCCTTGAGATTATCCGTGTACTTGTGTAGGCGGAGACTTCGCAACCAAGCCGGAATATCCTGGAGGAGCGTCGGGTCAGTCGGATCCTCGGGTGGCTTCGAGGTACCACGACGTCCGCGCGGCGACCGGCCGCGGTGCATGTCAGCCGAGTTATCCGACAGGTACGTCGCGTCCGGGGCGCCCAAGCCAAGTTGAGCCAAGTTGAGGGCGCCTAGCCCGTTATTGAGGAGGGGGGTCTGCATTGGATCATAGGCACTCAAGAAACCATTGTTCTGGGGGGAGGCGAATCCCATGGGTCCCAAAGCTGGTTGGATGGCTATTCCCGGAGAGTTTGGCCGAGATCGATGTTGGCCAAAACTGCCCATACCCTGTTGGTTTTGCAACGCAATTATCTGATCTCGGCTCAGGACCTGACCATGCTCGTTGACCATGACCACGTTCGCGCCCGGGATGTTAGCTGCAACCTGAGCGGCCGGGGAATGGGGACCCTGGTTTTGACCGCCAGGGGCATCATTGGACCTGGCTCTGCGGTACTTGCGGACATCGTCGAGGGCAAAGCGGTTGTTGACCGTAGACAGTGCGGCCAGCTTCATCGCCGTGGCATTGGCAACCATGTCAGCCTGATTAGGCGCGTTCTGCGGGAACGACCCGACCATTGGCGTATTGACCATGGAAGCCCAATTTCCGCTACTAGCGTACGGAGAGAGAATAGGAAGATCCGAGCCGGATTTGTCAGGTGCGTTGAGAACAGTATTTTGAATGTTGGAATTACCTCCAAGCTGAGGAGGACGCGGGGATCTCAAGCCTGCAGACGGCGGAGGCTGAACAAACTGGCCCATAGGTGCTTGGCCAGACGACGACTTGGGCCGTGAGGCCCCTTGGTCGTGATTATTACCCCACGGCGAGGCGGGATTCTGACCGGACGACTCCATACCCTCGTTTGGCTTAGAGATAGTAGGCGCGGCAAGGGAATTGCGCGCATCTACAGCGGCACTGTTGCGATTGGAAGGGGGCTGGTTGCCCGTCTGTTGCGTGAACTTGGCCTTTTCAGTCGCGATAGCAGCAGCGGCATCGGGAAACATGGCGTTGATAGTCCCTTGATCGAGCCCCGAGTGTCTCTTCGCAGCGGGTTGCGGCTGGGAAAGAGAGTTCCTTGCCGAACCGACGCTGAGTTTGTTCATAGCATCACTCAGGCGGTTAGACATAGGATCTAGAAGGGCAAGGTAAGCTTCGAAACTCGTCAGTTCTGGTTGTCTGCTCGCTTACCCTTATCGAAATTAGCCGGCGATAGAACTCCCGACATGGGATGGTTCTTGCCCATCTGCTGGAGAACCTGAATGAAGAAGCGAATCTGGACTTGAGTCGTCTGCTGTAGAAGGGCATACAGAGCGGCAGTGCGCTCGGCTTCGGATAGGACGCGGAACCACTGTTCAATAGCACTAAGTTCATCCTTGAAGTCCTGATCCAGCGTAGCGGCTGCCATCTCTTCCAAAGTGGTCTCATATTGGTCAATGTCTGCGATCCACTGCTGGGTCATCTTATCCTGGGGATCAGAATCCCCACTACCCTGGCCTTGGCCCTGCTGGCCATAAAAATCAGAGGATGGCCGGATTCGGCTCGACGCTGCAGGACTGGCGAGGGCTGCCATGTCAGCGGAGGCACGCAGGTGGTGATTAGCCCCTACGGCTCTCGAGGAGGGAGGGCGCAGCGAGGAGGCGGTACCAGCCTCAGGCGTACTGTTGCGATTCATGTCGTATGAGCGAAACGACCTGTCGGACTACGGTGGAAGGGTGTTGTCGATGTTAACAAGTGCGAGGGGGCTGCGGAGCGAGTCCGACGTATCGTTTTCAGGGGCCGTCCAAGGAACTTCGATGTGATCACAACCCACGAGGTGGAGTGTGATACGTAACGAACGCGCTATGACCTGGTTGTGGAACTTGGGATCGATGCCGTACGATATAGATCCGAAGATGATACGAAGGTATTATGTTCCGTAAGACTGCAATCGGTGGGGTATGCCGCTAAGACGCTCGAGTCCGGCTGTCTGATTTTCGTACAGGTGAGACAGAAGCCTGTGCTCGACTGAGGCGTTGAAAACAGGCAAGGTCAGGACTTCGTTTAGGCTATCAAATGCTGGGTCGCTTAACAACCGTAATCAAACCGCCTTCGACTTCAACGGAAGAACGTAAGGATGTCGAGACGCCTGAGGAAGTATCGACGTCAACTCTTCGAATATTTCAGAAGCAAGGGCGAAAAGGCTTCCTTTCGAGAGAGCTCCTGCAGTAGCCTGCTGACCTCAAAGGAGTTTCGTCGGAAAAGGAAGACGTTTCAACCAACGCAGCAAAACGCTTATCGCATCGATAAAGTGTAGATTATTAGGTAGCTGGAGTCGACCAAGTGTTAGAAGAGGCGGTCGGTCAGAGAAGAAAACCACTTAGGAAGAGGGACGGGAAATGTGGTTTGGGATACAAATCTCACTGCCCAATCATGCCAGTATCACCCGTTGAAAGGGATCACTGGCGGTTGGAACAAAAGGAAAAGAAATGCTGAGTATAAGAACAAAAGGAGGTCTAGAGAAGGCTAAGGGCGACGGGAGAGAAAGAAGAAAAGGATGAAAATTGCCATCCATGAGCCCGGATAACACGGCGACTGGTCATCAATCCTTTCTTGTTTACCAACCCACTGTCTCCAACCAACTCATAGGGTGGGAAATTGTGCCGTGGGTAGTAGAAGAGATTCGGAAAGGGTATAAAGTGTAGGTGAGTTGGGCTTGAAATGACGGATCTTGCTTGTGCAAGAACTGTTCGTACTTACAAAATACAACAACTTTCAAGATATGCTTTCCAAGAGCATCTGGCGTTTCCAAGCCAAAACCAGTGGCAGCGAAAGCCGACAGGTCTTGAGTCTGGACGAGCGAGATGGGAAAGGAAGGGAGGAAGAAAGCAACCGACGGCCTGTGTGTATTTTTTTTCTAGTTAATAGTATGAAGTGAGACGGGCGGTTACGCTTGTCAAGGCTTCCTTGAACAGATGCAGAAAGGTCAGTCTACCAGAGACCAGAGCCTCGAAAAAACCCCCGAACGGACAGGGCGGGTCCAGGCTCTGAAGCGGGCCTTGAATGTTTCGGATAGCAGCGTGGCCCCCCAGTAGCTCGTACAAAAACCCCAACCCGCCCCAAGCTGTAAGCGTCCTAAGTGGCCCGGCCGACCGGTTATGAACCAATCGGATGGTCGTTGTGCAATGTCCAGGACTGCTCTTCAGGCGAGTACAGCACACCAAGAAATCCTTCGGTTCATCATTACTGATACATTGCCGTATTTTTCCCTGGAGCCGCCTGATTCAGTGGGGTTTCGCTTCTTTCGGCATCTGCAAAGCTAACGTCTCCTGGAAGCAGGCTATGTAGTCAAATTTACTGACAGTAACTGTTATAAGGGAGGCATTTTCAACTAAACTATAGGTTAAGTGTACGTTATTCAATTTACTCTGCGTGGATTCTAATGACTGCAGATGCTGCAAGCAAAGTAATTATCTATGTAGGTCTGCAAGCCTATCCTCACCGCAGTGCTGTTACTACCTAGCAGGGCTATATGTTTCGGTCGATACTGAGGCCGTTCGATTTCGATTTCTTGGTAGGCGCACAATCCTGATAATAATGCGTTGCGGGCAGTGAGCCCATATTCTGATTTAATATACCAGCGAAACATGCGGTATGTCGTACTAGCCACCCCAGCGTAGGAGACCCCGCGGGAAATAAATAGGAGAGCGGAATAGGAGCATCGCCCCCATCCAGATTTTGAGCATTCTCACTCAGCCCCAAAGTCGCTTCTTATGTCCTTTCTCAAGTAAGACTACTTACTGGCTCAGTTCGCCTAGGTAAGGCTCCGCCGGAATTTGCAGATTAGGTGACTTGCCGTAGAAAAATCAGCCGAAGTAGAGTTGTAGTAACCCTAATCCATCTTCAGCAACTCCTTTAGCCTTCGGTTCACCTCCTATAGCTCTCAAGGCCCCGCTCATAGGAGTCAACTGCTATCTTTCCCATCCTCCAAGTATAATCATGCTATGCTTCTCTGCCCCGGCAGTCGCCATAAGTAGCGGGTATTCCACAGTCGGAAGGAGGTGGTATTTTGGATTCATGATTCTAAGGCCGGCCAGTATCAACTCCGTTGAATGGGAATTCTCGGCCCGTTGATGCTGTGCCTTTGATGCAGAGGCCACCATCTTTATTTTCTACCCACACGTCCCACTTTTGGGAATTGCTCGAAGACCCATTCCTGTCACTCTTCTTGACACAGATACGCATAGGCTCATAGACATATAGCGGCGCTAGGTTTCGATAATCAATATGATATATGCCGCTGCCATTAGCAAGATGCGATTTGAGCACGGCAAGCATTAAAGTGAGAGAAAGCGGACCATGAACTAATAAGTTACGGTGCCCTTCTATCTCACGACAATACTCTGGGTTGAGGTGGATCAAGTGAGCGTTGTATGAGAGAGCACTGAAGTAAAAGAGGAGCATTGGCGTCGGTGTGAGGGTTATAGAAAAGTCGGCGGTTTTGGGTGCTAGGCGATAAATCAGCGCCAACACCCAGAGTTTCAATGATTGCAAAAGGGTCCGGCCTTCGAGGTAATAGAAATATTAGGGGCAGTACGAGATTGGCCTACCTTTGACAATCCTGTCCCTCCCCTCCGTTGCCTGCATCATACTTGCCTTTACTTCTTCAGGACTCCTTCGGCGCATGAAAACCAGAGTTCTTCTTTCTATAGGGCCCCGCGAAGTGGACTCGGCGCCTAGGTTTCTGCTAGCATAGTGATGTTTGAATTCATGTTCATCCATGTACCGGCGCAGCGCATCGACAAAAATTTTCTCTTCTCCAAGCGGGCCTTTGAGAGCGACTTGGTTTATGGTTTCAACGCATACTGCCGGCCGAGAATCCAGTTGTAAACCGTCTCCGAACGTAACAGAGCCGCCGGCCCACATGCGACGTACGAATGGGCCCCCTGGACTTTGGAAGGGGTCTGTACCATCGGGAAGCATATCCGATGCGCGTATCTGAGGTGGGAAATACACAAGGTGATGGCCTTCGGGTAGCCTCCATCTATCACTTCCAATCTGAAGTGCCTGGACGTCCGCAAGATCGTGCGCCCGCCCAACAGGATGAACTACACCCCCTCTTACCCAGTCGTCAGGCTGGCAGCTAGGCGGAATGAAATCGGCCAAGGCGATATTCAGCAGGTGTGAGTTCGTAGGCGACATTACATCCCAGCTATGCTTCGGCGGGCGGGCTAGCATTTCACACCGAATAGCTTCAAAGTCAACGGGAGGAGAGGCCTTAGAGCTGTAGCGGCAGTAGTAGCACCTGCCCCGGAGGGGAGAGTTAGATAAGGCCCGATGGTACCATGAAAGACTGCTGAGCCTCTGAAGGTACTGACGAGAAGCTGTCATGTTGTCATCGGTAGTCGCCCATTTGACTTAATTCCGATTTGTCGAACCAGAGATGAATTAGCTAGACTCGGGGACGTTGAAGGTTAAGAAACAGCTTATAACACGTCGTATTCGAGTGTCGAGGGATGTGTACTTATCCATAAAGCCAGCAGGGGAAGTTTGGTTAACGGGGTCATTTGCACAGTGCATTATTCCTGTTAAAGAAAGATAATGGACAATTTTAGGACTCTGCAGCACTGTGCACGCATTGCTGCGAACAGGTAAGTACCAGGTATCTACGCCAGCGACGCTAATTTGAATTTTGGAATTCGCGTTACCAATATACGCGGGTGTGTTAGGCAGGCGCGTCTCATGCACGCCAACACCCGCCGGAGAGCGTAGCTGCCTACTCGATGAAAAAGCAATATATCCAGGCCAAACATACCAAGTCCGAATCCTCCTGCTTCAAATTCATGCACATCTTCCGAAATATTCGCGACAACTTACCGTTGTGGCTTTGCGTCGCGTTTTCCCAATTGTGACAAGGACGTCACACAGACTACTCACTATGGCTCCCAAGCAAGGCACTTTGGGGTACGTCAAGTCTTCACAGACCACCATAGGGTGGGTGAAGAATCCTCCCTTCTCTTGCTCTTCATATTAAATTCCTCATTGGCCTGTCCAGTCAGGGACATAATGGCATAGATATGGGTTTGCTAACGCTACTTTTAATTTAGAAAGTTCTTTGGACAACCCAACGGTACGAAATCCGCCCCTCCCCGGCAGACCAAGCTCTCCTTCGCTACCAAGTCGGCAAAGAAAAAGAAGGATGAGCCTCAGGACAGCGCAGAAGAGTCAGAGTCATCAGCAGCGAGAGTAGAGACTGAGGCAAAGGCCACGCAGGATGGGGATCGGTCACCAGGTATGGCGTCATATCAGGGTCATATCTGAACAGGAGCATCCGTTAACGACGGCAGTATCAGAGACGAAGAAGCGATTGCGAACTGTACAGTCACCCAAAGACAAGGCAAAAACGACATCCACCAAGGTCAAGGTGGAAGAGGCCGACGAAGATGTAGAAGAAGAAGCGCCTGTGTCCAAACGGCCACGGAGAGTTCGCCGCCGTGTCGAGGAAGATGAGGATGAGGATGAGGCCATGGCTAACGCCGAGCCTATAAAATCTCCCAAGAACACCAAGCGCAAGAGAGGCCGGCCAAGGAGATCTCCAACTCCTCCCGCAAAGAAAGAGAAGGAGCCACCGCAGACGCAAAAGGCTGACGATGAGGTCAAGTCAGAGTCAGCAGCAAGCTCTGCTTCGGATGCCGAGGACAATGCGGAAGACGAGCTTGAAGACAAGCCAGATGTTACTGCAAAAGCTCGTGCCCAAATACAGACGAAGCTTAAGAGCAAGGCAAAGGACCCTTATCCCGATTGGGAAGCCGGCACGCCTGTTCCCTATGCTGCATTGTGTACAACCTTCTCGCTCATAGAGCTTACTACGAAGCGGCTGGAGATAATTGAGCACTGCTCGCTCTTTTTGCGACAGGTGCTCCGCTTGACACCCGACGACTTCCTCCCGACCGTTCTCCTGATGATCAACAAGCTCGCGCCGGATTATGCTGGTATAGAGCTAGGCATCGGCGAGTCTCTGATCATGAAGGCCATCGGGGAGACGACAGGGCGCAGTCTACAGGTTATCAAGGCAGATCAGAAGGATATCGGTGACTTAGGACTGGTAGCAGTCAAAAGCAGATCAACACAGCCCACGATGTTCAAGCCAAAGCCTCTCACGGTTAAGGCTGTCCACAAGGGGTTGATGGATGTCGCAACCGTTGCCGGTCACGGCGCACAGGGTAGGAAGGTTGACCTGATCAAGAAACTGCTCTCGGCTGCCGACTCACAGTCTAGCGGTAAAGTTGATATACATAAGGACAAGGGTGGGCCTAGCGAGGCTAAGTTTCTCATTCGTTTTCTCGAGGGAAAACTTCGCCTTGGACTGGCGGAGAGGACGGTTCTAGTTTCCATTGCTCAAGCCACGATATGTCATGAGGCGGAACAACAAGGACGAGTGCCTAGCACCACAGAGATGGAACAGGCCGAGTCAATCTTGAAGACCGTCTATAGGTACATTGTGATATTTACCTCACTGAGTTTCCTTTGCTAACAGTATCTAGTGAGCTCCCAAGCTGGGATGTCATTATTCCCGCTATACTCAAGCACGGAATAATGAAGCTGCGGGAGACCTGCAAGCTCAGACCGGGTGTTCCTCTGAAGCCTATGCTCGCCAAGCCGACTAAAGCAATCACTGAGGTTCTAGACCGCTTTGAGAATCAGACGTTCACGTGCGAGTACAAGTATGACGGCGAGAGAGCTCAGATCCATTATGTCGCCAAGGACCACTCAGACGAGTATATCGATGCTTTACCTGGCGCCACCAAGGAAGCCGCCAAGGGAGTTGCATCCATCTTCTCCAGAAACTCCGAGGACTTATCCAAGAAATATCCGGATATCCTCGAGAAGCTTCATACATGGATAAAGGAGGGAACAAAGAGCTTCGTACTCGATTGTGAAACCGTTGCATGGGACATGATCGAGAAGAAGGTTCTCCCCTTCCAACAGCTCATGACGAGAAAGAGGAAGGACGTCAAATCTGAAGACATCAAGGTCAAGGTTTGTGTCTTCGCTTTCGACCTGCTCTTCCTGAACGGCGAAGCTGTTGTCGAAAAATCTCTTCGGGAACGCCGTGAGCTACTCCATGGTGCCTTCACCCCCGTCGAGGGAGAGTTCGCCTTTGCCACCCACATGAATGGCCAAGAACTCGAGGAGATCCAAACGTTCCTCGACGAGAGTGTAAAGGCCTCTTGTGAGGGTCTGATGGTGAAGATGCTTGACGGCTCAGAAAGTGGCTATGAACCAAGCAAACGGAGTCGAAATTGGCTTAAGGTAACAATCCGAGATTGAAATTGCCACGCGCTCCCGCTGACACGAAATAGATTAAGAAGGATTACTTGTCGGGTGTAGGCGATTCACTCGATCTAGTGGTCCTCGGCGCCTATTATGGCCGAGGCAAGCGTACGTCCGTTTACGGTGCCTTCCTTCTGGCGTGCTACAACCCCAACACGGACGCTTACGAGACCGTGTGCAACATCGGCACTGGTTTCTCCGAACAGGTGCTCGAAGAGCTGCATAAGCAATTATCGGAGATAAAGATTGACCGCCCAAAGCCGTTCTATTCGCACTCCTCAGGCGGCCAGCACCAGCCAGACGTCTGGTTCGAGCCGCGTTACGTCTGGGAGGTGAAGTCGGCCGACCTGACGCTTAGCCCGAGATATAAGGCTGGCGCCAAGGAGGGAGTCGACCCGTCAGGTGAAAAAGGCATCAGTCTGCGGTTCCCTAGATTCATCAAGATCCGAGACGACAAGAAGCCCGACGAAGCGACAACGAGTCGCCAGGTCGCCGAGATGTACAGGAAGCAGGAGAGCGTGACGAAGAACAAGGGTCCCGCGGCGGATGATGACTTCGAGTATTGAGATCAGCGGCATGGGACGGTATCTATGTTTTGCTATCCATTGCGCTTTACGGACGTTATGGTTAGAATTGCTCCCATCCATGGGGAAAAGAGCTGCTTCACAATGTACATGGCGTTACGATGACTTAAAATGAACCCATCTTCCGCACCGACTCCTCGTATGGATCCGCAATTGACCCCTTTCTCAGAAGCCCAGCCCGGCGCAGCAGTTATGTGTATGCTCTACGTCATCCGCCCCCGTCCCCCGCCATTCTGAGCGATCACAGTAGTAGTTATTAGCAAAGAATTCAACGCTAAGCAAACAAGCGAGCGTTAATTAGATCATCACCCTTGCGCTATGAACATATGGCATTCCAGTCATACTATGGAATAACAATGCCACTTGACCTTCTGAGTGAACACCCCTCGGGTTCGTTGTCGTGGATAAAACACTTCAGCGCGATGAATTTGCCGACGAAGGCGATGACCGTAGCCCGATAATTAGAACGCGGGGGGGGTTCACCGAATCAGCCACTACTTTGGTATGCACATGCATCGCTTAGGACTTGGCCGCTTCGCTCTCGCCTGTTACGTGCTCGACCGTAGCCTCGACCTTCTCCGTCATCAGGTCCTTAACCCCCTTCATGAGGGCCACAGCGACGATGGCAAGGGCGACGAAGGGCACGACGCTCGCCCACGCCAGGCGGTACGCGTGCGCGTACTCGGACCTGCTCGCGGTGAGCGCGGCCTCCCACGCGGCCGGGGTCAGGCCGGGAACGTCTCCGCCGCCGCCGCCGCCGCCGTGGCCCGAGCCGAGCACCTCGAGCAGCGCCGGGACGCCGGCCTCGGGCAGCCCCGCGCCGACGGCCGCGGCGCCGACGGCGTCCGCGTAGCTGCGCCCGAGCCGCCCGCTGATGATGGCGTTGAGCACGGCCGACCCGAAGGCGCCGCCGACGGCGCGCGCCGAGAACGCGAGGCCCGTCGCCGTCGACAGGTACGCGTGCGGCGCCGTGAACTGCGCGCAGGCCACCAGCAGCGTCAGCGGCCCCGACTGCCCGATCCCCGCCAGCACGTTGAGCCCGATCTGGGCCGCGTCCCAGGAGGGCCGGATGTTCGCGTAGCAGATGCTCCTTTAGTAGCAAAAGAACATGTGTGAGCCGGGACATATTCTTCATTTTTAAGAAATTAAAGGAAAAGAGGTTGAAGAAAATTGACGTAGATAGGGAAGTAAGGAAAGTCGGGCTAAGGGGGAGCGGGGAGTAGATAGCGAGATAAAATGGGATTTTGATTGATTTCAACTTACACCACGAGGAAGACGGTAAAGGTCACCAGCAGGGGCGCCTGCAGGTCCTTGTACCGCGTCGCGTACCATGTGACGGGCGCCGAGGCGGAAAGGACGACGAGCTGGTAGCTGAGCTGGCGCACGGAGATGCGCCAGGCGTCGTCGGTTTCGAAACCCAGGTGCAGCACGATCTGCGGCACGACGGCGTTGACGGCACTGTAGAAGATCCATCCCTCGACCGCGAACGCCGCGACGGCGTACGCGAAGTTGGCGTTGCGCCGGAAGAAGACGTGCGCGACGAGACCGTCCCGGCGACCTTTCCATTCTGCGGGGCGGGGAGAGGGGAGGAAACCAAGTTAGCCAGTGTATACGATTCCTCGTGAAGTGAAACGCAAGTCCTAAATGCCCGTACATACCGTATAGAGCGAACAGGATCAGCAGCCCCAGGCCGAGGGCCAGCGGCACCGCGACGCGCGGATCGGCCCAGGCGTACACGCCGCCCGCCCAGTCCAGCGCGAGGAGCATCAGGGTTGCGCTGCTGACGAACAGGAAGGACCCGACGGGGTCGCAGGCCCAGACGCACTCCCTCAGCGACATCCTTGGTCGCCGCGTGTCCTTCTTCGGCGGCCAGTAGAAACAGAAGAGCCCGAGGGCCGTGATACCGTGGAAGGCTGCCTGCATCCAGAATATGTAGCGCCACCCGCCCGCGCTGGTGTGGGTGACGGCGCCAGCGCCGATGCTACCGATTCTGCTTCGAACCTGGTTAAAATTTCGGCCGCAAACATACGTGGTTGACCTTAATTCATATCCTGAGGGGAGAGACTGCGGATGAGGGAACGGAAAGAGACACCATAAAGAGAAGGAAAGGCGGGGGGGCAGGCACCGGGCGGGGGAAGACTCACAGTCCGCCGATGGCACCCCCCACGAACGCGAACCCATTGGCGAGGGCGCGGAACTTGAGGGGCAGGATCTCAGACGGGATGGCCTGCACGACGGAGATGGTCGCGAGAGTAGTCCCCACAAGCAAGCCACCGCCAATGAGAACGTCCATGCTGGGCGCCGTAGCGCAGACGACGGCACCGGCGAGCGCGACGAGCGGCGGCACGGTGGCGAGTGCCTTGCGGTCGAGCACGTCGGACAAGCGGCCGACGACGGGCGCAAGCGCCGCTTGCACCAGCACTTTGCAACAGACATCCGGAGTCAGCCATTCATTCATACATTGTCCCCTCTCTGATCGCCTTATAAAATAGGCGAATACTGTGGGTTGCCTCAGAGTCCCCGAAGTTCCCCCATTTGGAAAATCTGTGTTGTGAACTAGCTAGGAAGCAACGGGAGGGGGGGGACAAAAAAGGGGAAAATGAAAACTCCGGAAATCGGCTTACGGGGTCCCTGGATCACCCAGCCGCTGAGCGCCGCGTCGCCCAGGTCCCGCGCGATGAAGGCGATAACGGAGCCGGCGGCCACCACGACGAAGACCTGAGACATGATGCTGTTTGTGATTCAAGTTCGGCATGTCAGTCCCGAGTAGCCGTGAGAATGCGAGGAAGGGGCGCTGTGATGGCGAGCATGGAACACACTAAACTCACGCGAAGCAGCTGATGAACACGACCAGCTGGTTTCACGGCTGTTAGCTAGCTGGCCTGTTTGTTGACTTGAGACGTGTATGGCCCCGCGATGATAGGTGTTGATGCTTGCGTACCCATGATCGCCAGCCGAGGTGGACGTGATACGCATCCTGGACGGCTTCCTCCTCGATCGGGAGGGCTGGCGTCTCCTTCTGTTTCCGAGCGGGCTCGTGCTCCGCCTCGCCGACACCTACGGCGCCGCCTAACTTCTCAGTGTTTTCCGCCATATCCAGTTCCGGGCGCTTGAGCCGCTGGTGCTGGTGATATCAAAGTCAGACGCTCCTCGGGATGCTCCGCCGGTTCCTTCTGGATGCGACCCTGATCTATCTAGGTACCACCGACGCTGTTCTCGATTTCACGGTAAATGGTAAATGGCAGTAATCTTAGGTGAAATGAATTTCTGGCAAGGGCTTGCCCACCCAGAAGTGTGTCCCTGTGTCATAGCGGCAGCCCCCCGCATGCAACTCGAAACTCTGGAGCCGGCAGTTGGGCCAGGCATCCTTGTCAATCCAAACCCGGAAGTGTGGAGAAGAGGGCGATGCGTAGCAAAGGGAATCCGTTTGCTGATTGGATGGGGCTCCCATCTATACTTAAGTGCTTAATCATCTTGTGAGCTGACTACTGTAGTATGCTGGGTGCTGTATTAAAATCCGGGGGAGCAATCCGGGCTTCGTGAAGATGCTATATTGCGTCAATTGACATATAGAACATATTCCCACGATGCAGGTACGTGGAAAGCCTGCAGGGCAATATCCATTCCTCCCATATATAATTCCTCAGGCCGAGTTTACCCGGAATAAGGATGTTACTGCGCACTCAATTTTCCATAATGGCGAAGGTTCGCTCCTTAAAACCATTTTGCAGAGGCTTTTGGTTCGGAATCTTAGGGCGTGAAGAATGTAGTAAGTTAGACCAGTTAATTAGTGCTACCGCTCTAAATATATCCCGAGTGCCATTATGAGGCGAGTAACGTATTCAGATCACCGGACACTACCTGGAAGCGGCAGTGGTTTGAAAGCTGCACTTGGGGAACAGTTTAAGTCTTTGTGGTATGCACTTTTAACGGCCGAGTCTATCTACCTAGAGACTATGGGGCAGTATTGACTTGCGTATTTACGTCAATCAAGTAGTTTCAGTGAAGCAAAGTGAATGCACCTGTCGATTGTTGTAGCTTTCTCGAAAGGTGTTGACTCGACGTCAAGGTTGCACCCTAGAGGAGGAACGCGACAACAAGAGTGAGGAGAGTGCGCTCGAAGACACGACCGGCGACTGACTGAGCAGCACCGTTAGGTTCGACGCTCGTAGCCCCAGGCGTGGTAGCCGAAGCCCGAGTTGTCGTAGTGAGGGTGCCGACTGAAGCGGTAGGTGCCGCCGACATGGGAGGCGGGGTCGAAGGCGCCTCGACACCCGGGGGACAGTGCCAATGGTCTATGTGCGGCTCACACTCTCCAGCGGTGGCCGTTGCCGAGTTGGCGGCATCCACAGGAGGGGTGGTAGGCGCCTCGACGCCGGGCGGGCAGTGCCAGTGATCCTCATGAGGCTCGCAAGTGGCCGTCGGCTCAGGTGCAGTGTCATCGCCAGTGCTGGTTGCCTTGCAGTGCCCTGTTATCAACTACGCGTCAGCACTGCCTCAATTTCCGAGCCTCGATGTGAGGAGGACGTGAGAGAGGGTAAGCAGATTAGCCTAAAGATTCCGGAGTCACTTACAATGGTCGCCATGTGGGCTGCAGAGGGAACCAGTGGGAGACGGGGGAAGGGACTCAGTCTCGGTCTTCTCGGCGGGAGTGGAGCAGGACGTGATAGTGGCGGTCTCAGTGATGACGCTGTAGCCGGCGCTGGTCAAGGCATTGGAATCGTAGACGCCATAGGCAGTGAAGCTGCCGCCGGAGTACGTCTCGACAGTGGTCCAGATGAAGACAGTCTCGCCGGTAAAGGGAGCTCCAGAAGACGAGAATCGGTGATTCATGGAGTCCAAAAAGGCGCTGTAATCAGCAAGTGAGGTGGCGATCGCAAGCTGAGTGGTGGTAGAGGTTGCGCACTGAGCCTGGCCGACAACCAGCCTTGCTTGCTGAAGCAGCAGGAAGAAGGCCGCGAAGAATGAGAATACTGCCGCCATGATGTACTTGGTTCTTCAATTTCCTTGAAATCTCCAGTTGCGGGTGAAGAAAGAAGAACGGGAAGGGGAGGGAGAAAAAAGGTGAAATTGTGTTTCTGGTCTGAACTTTGGTGGGACGAGCTTTTATATTCAGATACGTGTAGAAAAATCCTGTCCAATCCTGAGTGTAAATATTCTGCCTCAAGTAACACGGGCAAACAACAATAATCTAGCTGGGTACCTTGATGGATATACCTAGGTACACTCATCCTAATTATCATCTATGAGGCCGCTCTCGACCACCAACATGTGTTTGTCTAGACCAATCGCCACAGTTCATATCTTCGTCAGCCTTATGAGATTATAGGAAGGTGATTTCACCCTTTCTGCTTGTTTTCTCGCTTGTTCTGACCTCAACCAGCCAGGCTGAGATCATTGGTAGCTATATATCCTGGTGAGCAATATCCAATCACAACATATAATTAGAGGGTAATACTCGAAACATGCCAGTCTTGTTGAACCCCCCCTAGAGAAGAAGAAGCTTGAGACGGCAAGAGTGAAAATTACTTCACCAATGGCTTCTTCCGTCTGATCAGCAGCGAGACAAACTGAGCAGGAATAAGAGGAAGGTGCTACAGTGCTTTTAGGTAGCAAACATGACCAGAGAGGTTCCCCAAAAGAATCCAAACCACTTACTGCTCTTCTCTATAAATTTGTAGCAACCCTGCCTCTTCACACACAGCCCTGACAGATCTTCACCAAGCATCCACCCCCCTATCAAGATCTCAGATCTGTCTCTCCATCTACCCAAAAATTTCCACATACCCATCAATTCATCCACCCACAGACACACAACAAACAAGATGTACTTCGTCAAAGCCATCGTTATGGCGGCTCTGCCCTTCACCCTCGAGGTCGCTGCCGCGCCCGCCCCCGCCCCAGGCGAGATCTTCGGGGTCGAGGCCAGAGCCTGCGTGGCGCCCACCAACTGTGGCGACCCCGTCGGCAACTGCGAGTACTGTTGCTCCGTGGACGTCAGTCCGAACAGCGCCACCTGCCACTCCCACGGCGGCATCTGCGCCAACGGATCCACGAAGTGGCACTGCGACGACACCACCCAGTAATCCTTCGACGAACGGACGGGCGAGCGGCATCCTATCTCGGAGAGCGTCAGGAATCTCTAACAGCCTCGCAACATCATCATCACTACTACTGTTACTGCTACCACGACATTCGACTTTTGTGCTGTGCAAAAACAAGGAAAGAGAAGGGCAATGGGAAGGATTCGATCGTTCTGGCGAAAATGTCGGAGGAGATGCCTGGGACAGACAGGAAGGGAAGTAAGAGAGCCTTGGCCCATCAGAGCTTCCATGAGGCTATCTGCAGATGAATAAACCACGGATTTATGACTATCATATCCATTCCTAGTCTTCGTTGTATGTGAATATGAGATGCTTGCTTGACTTCCACGGATTGGCTAACGCTCGGCTCCGACGAAGAGCACGTAGCCTTTAATCATACCGAACCTTGTGATAACACGGTAATACTCTCTTTGGTGTCCATAAAAGGTGCAACAATTGCGAATGCAAGCACTAGGACCGCTACAGACAAGACGGTGCTAGGAGAGGAAAGGGTGCCACCCCAGAGGTATGGGCTAATACTATAAATAATCATATGAAAACAGCCAATGCAAGATCCGTGGTAATCCTCCCACAAGATGATAAATAGCTACTTGTAAGGTCCTGTCTACCATAAAGCAGCCCGGCTGGCAGCGGGGAAAAAAGACCGGCGATATCATCACCGCGACTCTCAACTCCGGCTCGCTCCCCGCGGAGTAAGGGGGCCATTTACTTCCCATCACACACTTCCGATCCCCCCCATTCACTGTCCCCAGAACTGTAATTATGTCCCACGTCCTAATTTACATCTCACTTAGGCACTTGGTTAAGACATGCTCCGGCAAACTCTTTATCCGCATCCCGAGAGCGGACGGCGGCAGCAAGGGGGAGCCCGGCCTTAGGTGCCTACCTACCCTAGCATCTTTGTATAGACAGGCGCCTTGGTTATCGAATGATGAAATTCTCACCGCCACCAGGCCGGGATTTCGAGGCACATATATTGTGATGGGGGGGAGGTAGGGGGCTGCCGATCACGGTATGTGTGATGTCAGACGGAGACGGGAATTCTTCAATACCCTCTCCTAGCCGGCCTACCTAGGCAAGACCGCCTCATACCGCCTTTATTCTCATAGCGCAGCTGGAGGTTGGCCAGGGAATCAGAGTAATGCTCACATCTGCCCGCGCTATCAGGGCTGGGGGTGCTTCATAGCTACATCTACTTCTCTATGCTCAGGCCATCATATGTAATAGGTAAGTAATACCAGAGTGCCCGGCCGTTTCGTTGCGCCGATGAGCGTTGCGGTCAGGAATGGTATGTCTCTGGCGAAGGAGCTACAACGTGTCACGCCGTGGCCCAGAACAGGTTTCTAAATTATAGGTAGGAGGTCAAGGCTTTTACTACAAATGGTGGCCAAGTTGGCCGATAAGAGGATAAAGCTATAATTCCTATTTTGTATGCAGGGGCGACCCCGTACTTAGGTGTTGGCCGCTGAGGATTGTTACACTGACGCCTCGTGGCCCTTCGTGGAGTAGTCCCATGTCCTCCTCCCCATCTTCAATGCAACGGCGGCCATACTATTCCGCTTATGCGCAACCAACCCCACCTATGTCAATTCCGAAAGCACCTGCATGATCAAAATTTTCTCGTCAACACCCACGACTACGTGAATACGATCACTCGGCACCGGCAGCCTGAGCCGGATCCCACAGTCACGTTGCAGCCATGACGGCCCGCCGGAAGAGGCCGTGACCCAGATGAACAAGAGCCTGTTGAGGAGGGCGGCGCACAGGGCCTGGGCGCAGTAGTCACGCCAGGCCCTGGTGAGCGCGGCGTCCGCGGTGTCCATCCGAGGCCAGGCCATTATGGCCGGATTTGCCAGCGCACGCAGACCGTGCGGTCCACGGCCCCACGGGCCAGGTAGAGCAAGTACGAGATGCAGCCGAGGTACTGCGCGAAGCGTGTCGTGAACGGACGCTGGAGGAGCGGCCGCTAGGTTCACCCCGCCTGGTCTCCACGGCCGTTGATGATGGCGGCAACGCTGCGGAGTCGAGGCCTGCGGCCGCTGCTATACCTGTGGTGATATTAGTGTTTCTTCGCCACCAGGCTATACGAGGGAGGTTGAGGGGTGGCGAGAATATGAGGACCACGATGAACAGGATCGAGCCGACCGAAAGCTCAGCCAACAAGAGTCCTACACAGAACAACACTTGGTCGAAATCTCCGAGTTGGACCAGCCAGCAGTCGAGCGCCAGCATTCCCGCTAGGCGTACCTAACGCCTCGTCCTGGCGAAGGCGAGAATCAGGGTGAACACCGTGGCTGATCCTTTGAATTCGACAGGGATAGTCCACAGATGCCCATGGTACGGTGGACTGTACAGAGCAACTCAACCTATTATCACCGGGAAGAGGTTTATATATACACAGTGTGCTCATACCAATGATGCAGCTGCTCCTGAAGGGTCTCTGCTCTCGGAGGTGCACAGTGGCCCGTTGGATCCGGTTGGAAGAGGTCGAACCGGATCAGGGCTAAGACAATGAGTGTCGAAAAGACGATGGGGATGTATAGCCGCAAAGAGCGCCTGAACAGGGGACCCCAGAGTGAGTGTAGGACTTGGTCTAGTTGTCTTTTGTGGATCTCCGAAACTGTCTTGACCGCCACGAGGTAGCCGGACATGATGAAGATGACGGTCACGCTTCCCCGACCTGAGTGCAGCACCCTGATTATGGGTGGTTGCCAAAACATGTTGGCGTCCGGAGCCGACCCGTAGCCATCCCTCAGAAACGGGAACCAGAGGCATCCGAAGAAGACGTAGACGACGAGTGCCGCCATTCCTCGGAGCCCGTCGAAGGTATGCGGTGGGGTGTGGTTCCGAGTGACTGGTCGTTTTCTTGGTGTTTGTTAGGAAGGGAGGCAACAGGAAGATGATTGAGGTCCAGATATTCTTCGTGCGCCGTAACAAAGACTCGACCTGTGATGGGTTTTCGGGGCTCGCCATCTTGTAAGCAGCTCGGCCGATCTTGGTCGTCGTACTGTCTCCTTTTTCTTCCTCCTTAAAGGACCTGGACCTGCAGGTAGAGCCGGGGTGGCCGTTTTCTATCAGGACATGCGACTCCTCTCTCGTTGATATTTCAGCAGGCGGGGAGAGCCAGAATATCATGAACTCCAAGGGACAAAGCCCCGAAAGGTGTTATACAAGGGACCCTCAGTAGGTGCTGGTTGATCCAGTTGGCCCATTGAAGAACGCTGGAGAAAATGTAGCTGGCCTACAGAGGGGGTGCCAATGTGCTCCCCCGACCTTGATGCGTAAAGCAGCCCGTGGCAGGGCACTGACGGAATTCACCCTTCTCTCAACATACTGACGAAGCGGGTGCGTCCGACACCCCCGGAACGACCCAGCGGAATGACGCCGGCGTAATCCAACGTTAACCGATGCTGCTGTCCCATCAGTAAATGCGAATGTCAATAGGCGAGGCACTTCAGACGGTGGCGGTTGTTTTCGCGGTCCAAGCTTGGTACCCAGACAACCGTGGTGTATATGCATGTGGTGGCTTTAGGTGCATACCTGCATAAGTACCTACCTAGACTACGATGATGCCTTGTCGAACATCAAATATCCTACCCATGGGTCGGCGTACCTATGTGGCTAGATGTGTGCATTGTCTTGTTGATTTCTATCAGTTAAGAAGCCACGCAACGCAATGCGCCGAACTAGCGCCAGGCGTACCTGAAGTATGAACATCGTGTGAGATCGATGTCAAAAAGGGAGGCGGTGCAAATTGTGTCTCTGCGTACCTTAACGCCGAGACAGTTCGGAAGTACGAGTACATACATTACATTCATCTAAGCTAGGTGCAGGGAACAGCAATATGCGAAAACGAATACCCCAAAAACGAAGGGTCACGGAGACTAGGTGTAACACCTGATAGGTAATCTCGGAGTCAGTCGGCCGGGCCGTTGGGGGGACCCGAACCGGACGGTGTTGTTACCCTTACCAGCACCGCATACATGCCGGAGCTAGCCTCCGCACAACGTCTACACCGGACCACCCGCACTCTACCTAGAGGATAACTTTTCTCAGCGGTGTAAAGGTAGGTTTCGTTCGTCCTTGGTTGGGCGACAGACATAAACAGGTGCCTGGCACAGTATGAGCCTGCTCGAATGCAATCAAGACTAGGTGAGTATTGCCTCATAAAGCGCAGGCTCTAATCGCCGATCCTGCCGATATATCCACAGAGCATCTTCCAGCTACAGACCCGAGCTCCAAAACCCCTATAATTTCATCCCTAAATGTTTCCCTTAGGTGTTCAGCGCGAGTCGATACCGGTATCCTCGCAAGCCCGAGTGTGCCCAGAATACAAAAGCCGTCCGTAACGCATTCCCAGAGCCCTGCATACTCCCACCCAACCAACGCCTTGCCATGCTAATAGAATACGCCAAATCGTTATCCCCGGTGAGCCCTTTAGTGCATGTTCAAGATATCCCCAACCAAATCCTCGTGTCGGGCCAATAATCCGTGCGATCCACTCCCATGTCTCCCAAAATCAAATCGCTGAGATCAAACACCAGGCCCCGAAGGCAAGCCACGCGGCGGGCGCAAACACCGACGTCCTCGCCAGAGTAGCCGCCGCGTTCTCGTCCCCACCGCCGTCCTCCCCCGCGATTCCGACCCCGTCCCCGTCGCCGCTGCTAGCGAGCCCCACGCCGGCGGTGGCCTCGACGGGGTCCGCGACCCTCGTGGCGCCGGGGACCGCTCTGGGCCCCGTGATCTCCCGCACGCTGGATCTCGTGGCGTTGAAGTTGGTCTGCGCAAGCGAGACCTCGTTGCCGTCGAGGTCGTAGACGACGTATGCGGAGCGCAGGAACGTGTCGCCGAGGACATTGGTCCCCGCGCCGGCGGGCGCGATGCCGAAGAGGCAGGCGTCGACGCCATTGGAGAAGGTGGGGCGCGTTCCGTACGCCGTGTAGATGTCGAGCACCAGCTCGTTCATGGCCACCGAGATGCGGGGCTCCGAGAAGGTGAAGTCGAGCGTGTCAGACGAGCCTACGAGCGAGCACGGCACGTACGCGGCGCCGTCGGTCGAGTCGTACTGTGCCCCGACTTGACTGTAAATCTTCCTGACCCACGTCTCGGGCAGGTAGGTCAGCGAGGAGCCCGAGTCCAGCAGCACGGCGAGGGCAGCGTTCTCGGCTATCACTTCGCCTCCGAGTACAAGTGACGTCAACGTGATTTTGAAGTCGCAATAGACACCCCCGTCCGCAAGGACTGGAAGCGTATGGAGCGGGCCGACGTATCGTTCCGTGTCGACGCCCCCGAATAATATGTTGCCGCTATTCGCATCCAAGTCGTTTAGCCACAGGCTGTAAGCATTCGACTGTATCCGACCCGCCGAAACCATCTTCGCAGGGAGGTTCTCGTACGGCTCTATCCCGGCCCTGCCGACCTGCACCTCGTTTACCGGGTAGCCAATGCCCAGGATTCCTTGGTTGGAGGTGCTGCTGTAACCTATGCCGAACTGGAAGTCCTCCAGGGTCGTGCCCCCGATGGAGATGGTGTCCGATACGTAGTCCCCACTCGAGCTGGAACCGTCTACGTACGATATATTGAACCAACTCCCGATATACGAGTAAGTGGACGAAGAATTCGCATCATATGTTCCGGAAGCTGCACAGGGTTCGTCTCTCCGCATGCAGAAGGCCGACGACGGCGTGTTCACCCAGAGATCACTACTACCGGTATCCAGTTGGATCAGAACTTGCTGTGGTGGTGTACCTAACGTCATATTTACAAAGTACAGAGTCGCCTGTAACGTGATCAGCAAAAGAACGGGGGGTTCTTGGACAAGCTGGCGGTGGCTAACTTCGTTGCTCAACGGTACGCCAACGGTATTCCTCCTGCGTAACCGGTCCCGTTGTACCGGGTCCGAGAATGCCCTTCTCTGTGCAGTTAAGCTAACAACTCTAGGCGGCGACCCATCACTACTCCTTTTCTGATGGCTCAGCGCATCGACTGATGGTGACAGTATACTCGCCGCAAGGGCGAGCAACATTGTCGATATCATCATGTCGGAAAGGCCCCGGATCCATGGACTGGTGGTAGAGCCGCGCGCTTCGCTAGGCTTATCCCGCACTCCCCAACCGCATAGGACGAACGCAAATGCTACGATTTGGACACTGATGAGACAACATGGGGATTGAGTAGCATCGGAACTCGCAAAGCTTTAAGCCGTGTATGAGGGCCCGAAGGCGGGCGGAGTGGTGCGCCCGTTATCCTTAAGATAGCTGTCGTAAGCAGCTGACTGGACTAGTGGATAGATTCGTCACAAGGTGCGCGTACTGCATAGGAGGGGAATCCAGGGTGGATCGTAGCGAGTGAAGGAACAGAAAAATGAATTAGGGAAAAAGAAAAAGAAAAAGGACTACAGGTGAGGCTACGACCGGTCAAAACGCTACGGTTTAAGGGATAAGGGTTGCCTGACACGTTGTTGAACAAAAGGGAAGAAGGATGCTAGGATCTTAATGGAAAGAAGGGCGGACCACAGCAGATACGGGTCAACTACCAGAGACGCGTGGTTACATAGGAAAAGAAGAGATCAGCACCGGCCGAGAATTGATTGCCGTCTCCATCCAGGATTCCCGTATTGAGTTGCTCGTCTGAACTGCGCAACCCAAGCTGTCTAAGCGTCTTGGAGGTCTCGATCGTTTCTCGCATGGGGAAATGAACTGCGGGATCATCGAGGGCCTGGCATTCGCCCAATGAACGACCAGCCGTGCTGTGGTGCATTGCCGCCCTTGCCCCATTTGACGCGCGGCCGTAACGTAAACCGACCGGGATCCGGCCTCGCGGGCTCAAAAGCAAATACCGACCTACTGTCACCTCTGTAAGAACTAGCGTCTAACAGTTACCACCACCTCGACGATTTCTTCGTTGCCGCAGAAGAACCTGCACAGTTTGGAAGGTGTCTACTTAGGCGTGTACTGTAACGCTACTCTGAAGAGGGAAAGAAAAAGCACCGACATTCTTTCAAGGCCTCGAGGACTCGTGCTACTTGCGCGCTGGCCGGCCTATGACGGGCTCAAAGCATAGGGAGTCAGTCGCCAATGTCTCGGAAGAAAAGCAGACGGGCCATTTCAGGTGAGACTGTTGCTCTAGAGTAGGGTAGGTAACACCAACTAGATTGGCGCTCTCGGTAGATTCGTTTCCTACTAAACATGCACCGAGTCTTCGCCCCAAACACTTACCGTTGCAGGTTTGCGACATGACTGCGCCGCCGCGATGGCGACCTTAGCCCGTTCAAGCCTAGCGGGTCCCATGGAAAAAGATGAGAAAAACTCCGTTCCCCCAAATAGAAAATCCGGCGATCCACATACAGGGCGGGCGAGCCTCATCACAAATGGCTTGCAGGTTAGCCAAGGTTCTAGGCGGGCGATCATATCTACATACTATCGTGCATTAGCTCTAGGCGACCATTTAGTGTACGTACCGTAGAGATATCTCCGTGCTCTCTTCTGTGGTTGCTTGCTTCGTACGAGAGGGGGCTTGAAACTTCGCATTTATGTATGAGCTAAAGTAGGAGAGAACCGCTGGCGAAGAGTCTTTCTCGATTGAAACGGTGTGCTCTTCTTGTCTGTTTGGGATTATCCGACCGGTCGGGGTTCGACGGAATTTCCCTGGTGAAGCCGCCACCATGTGCACGATTCGTATAGCCTTCCACATCATCTGCAAGTGGGTTTCGCCTGTCGGTACTTTGCTCAGTTCTGTACTGTACGTGTCTTCCGCTCCTGGGAACCCACGAAAGAGTCAAGTCTTGTTGTTTGCACAGGCGGCGAATGGGCCACGATGGCCTTCGGGTGGGTGATAAGATTACCTATTTGGTCAGTGGAGGCCTCTTGACGCACGAACCACCTTGCGCGTACTCGGCGCTACATATGTAGAATCGGCCATGGCCTCACCCATTGCGCCGGATCACTACAAGGCCCTTTGACAAGGTAAGCCGTATGGCTGCTCTGCGGAAATAAAAATATCTAGCAAGAAAACTCGGACGTCTATTAGAAGTTATATCACCACGAAGACTTATTAAAGCAACACCCCCGTCATTGTTCAGGAAGGGAGGCCGTCGCCAAACCGTGACTTGTACCATGGCGGTCGGATACAAAAGTTTCTGCCTGCGGCTGGACATAAGTATGCTTTATAGAGTGGTAGGTGAGGCCAGAGTGCCGACTACATTAATCAATCGAGGACCGCGAGGTGTTAAACGCCATCATTGCTGTCCTAATTCACATGGTTCTGGTAGAAACGCTTAGACCGGTAGGTCTTACAGACACTGTTACGTACAGGCCTGGGGACTAGATGTGTGGCCGGGAGCTCACGTGACGGCCGAGACGATAAAATTAGGTATGCAACACTTCTAACCAAGCGCTACTTGGCCGATGATTACAGTGACCAGGTACCTCGCCCGAACAGGTGCCTACCTCCGTAAAGGTAGTCCAAGGCGTGACGAGCGCAGAGCGTGCTAAGAGCACAGCTCCCCTGAACCATCCAATACTAGTCACAACTCGCGAAGGAGACGGGACCTTGGGGGGATCTAATCGATAAGACGCCACTAGCTCCACTAGGGGAGTTTCTGCAGTTCGGTTCAGGGAGACCCGGGTCAGCGGTCCGGCTGGGCTTTGCGGGATGGCGGGGATCATTGGTGCACAACGCCTGGGGTGGAGGTTTTCTGCCGTCTTACCCATTGTTTCCCCATTGTGTACGAACCACCCGCTATACCTATGCCCTCCATCCAATTCATCCGATCCACCTCCCCATAGCTAGGAACCTACCCACGAGGTGTTGGGGCTGGGAGCTTGGGGCTGTCGGGCGTCAGAGGCCGCCAGCACCCTGATCGGGCCAGAGCGTCACTGAGTAATCGTTTCGTTCAACTACTCTCTTAACTGACACTAGACTAAGCTAGGCGGACGGGTGGGTGGGAAGGTAGGTAGGTAGGTAGGTAGGCCACGTGTGTGTGCGTACTTGCCTTCGCGTGAGAGGGAACTCACAGGGTTAACGGGAAGACGCTGATGCGTATCGCAAATGAATCGTAGTTGGGGGCGATTCCAGTCTGCTGCAAGTGTCAATAAGGTGGCATACATGCCTAGGACACGACGCGTTCGTTTCTGTGCGGGGGCTACACCATGAATCAAAGGGCTGCGGTCGTGTCTGTCTTAACTGTTTCTTTAGTTCATTCGCATCAATTACAATACGTTATGATACTCAGCCGCATATAAAACAGGCGCTGTAAGATGATTCTCAAGTGGATGACCATATAGTCCCATCTAGAGCTGCGCAGTACGCCTCTAACTCATAGTGCTTAGCCGGCTCAGTAACTCCAACGCATGTTTCTTCGAGTTCTTCTACGTCTCGTCAATCTTCTCAACCTCAGCCTTGGCTTCTTCCCACTGCTCCTTGTTCTTCTTTGCCCACTCGATCTGGCTCTTGGCGTAGGCAAGCTACGGGGTTATTGTTAGTGAGACATTCGCGGATGCAGGGACCAGGCAGCTTACCATATAACGCTTCAAGTCGTCTTCCTTCTCGCCCTGGAATCTCTTCAAATCCTTCAATATGCTGGCGCTGGCATCCTTGACATCTTGCGCCGCAGCCACTCGAGCCTGCTCCAGATGCTCGATGCTTTCTCGCGTCTTCCCGATCGTGTCGCGGCGCATCCGCTCGGGGTCGACGTCAGCAACGCCTTGAATTGCATGCCGGATAGGTCCGAAGATCTTGTTAGTGATGGAGGTGGTGCTAGGGGCTTTCTTATGTGTCGGCGGCGGCGGTGATCGTTCTGGGCCCCCGACCCTTGCCGACGGTGCAGCAGAGAAGTCGCCATGCGTCGGGGGAAAGTCCGAGTCGATCGATGCGGTATCCTCTCCGCTGCCTTCCCTATGCTGCTGCGTCGAGTTCTCCCTCATGCTAGAGGACCGTTTCGGTGGTGAGACCCGTTGTGTGGCCCCAATCTGCTGGCTGCTAGTAAGATACTGCTCGATTCGTTGGGCCTCAGCCTCGCTCCGCTCTAACTGATCTAAAAGAGCTTTCTTCTTCAGGAGATCATCATTAGTCATCTCCTGCTGAACTCTCTTCTGCACTCTATATCGGAGTACGTTGCGGACTACGCCAGCAAATTGAGCATTCTCGCGCATAGGCTCTGCGAAGCTCGAACCCAAGGAACTCGACAATTCCTCAGTCGCAATGTAAGATGAATCCGCCGCCTGCCCGACCCGCTCGATAGCTGCAGCCAAGGACGGTGATTGTTCGGAAAGCGCGAAGGCATTGTATTTGGAGCCCAGATCGGCCAGATCGGAGGCTAGAGAGGTCAGATGACTGAGCGTTCGTCGGTTTACCTTCTCCATTGGGCCCGTCAAGAGATTCTCCAGGTCCTTAATAGATGACTCGAATGCGATGAAATAGGGGTCCAGTTCCTGCTCGGTCAAGTTGTGAGCATCCGGAGGGAAACGACGAAGTACCTGGGAAGCCACCGTCTGCGAGCTGTCAAAGACAGGGGCAGGAGGGGGGTTAACCGGTGATTTTAGCTTAGCAGAAGAGGAGGGGATGGGAAGATAAGAGTGTGCGGGTGTAGGATTTGCGGTATCCAAAGGCGGCGCTTTCAGGACAGATTTTGGAATAGACGCTATCGGATGGGAATGTAAAACCTCGCTCTAGAAGGTTGTTAGGTTCCGATGTATGGAAGTAAAGGAACGGCTAGCTCGTGGACGCACCCAACTGGCATTAGGATCCAGGAATCTCCATAATACACCATCATCTCTAACTTCCTCCATACGTCGGCACCGGTTCAGGAAAACGGCCAGCATCCGCTTCCGCAGGTCAATGATCTGTTGATCCTGTTTTGCGTTGGTCGGATTTGCAGCGTAATCTGCCATGGTGTGTTTCTCGGGAATTGGCGGGATGATCAGAGTAGGGTGCAACCTAGTGAGAGCATCGCGCAGCGACGCAAACTCCGAGTATCGGCGACGAACTTCGAGGTCCTAGCCAATTCATGAGCAAATTAAAAAGCACCGAGTCATATCGTAGTTGCAGCAGCCATACCCCGGTCCTGATGGTGTAGACGATATATCTACCACCGGTCTCCATGCTCTTTCCCGCATCTGTTATCAGGATGGGAAGCTCGGGGTTCTCGTAGAGTATCTGCTCGACCCGACTGTTGTAGCCTCCGGGTTTCCTTCTAGGCGGTTGATGACCGCCAGAGTTGGCCCCATAGTCTTCCTCGCTATCGGTATCACGAGAAGGTTGTTGGTGGGACCGAGGCGGCGCATCTTCACTGGTTGAGGATGGAGTATTAGGGACATCGAAGCCTTGCTGGTCTATGATTTGCCAATCAGGATCAGCTGCGTCAGAAGGATCATCCAAAGATATTGATTCCATTGAATTCCGCATCATGTCTGTATGCGCAGGAGCCTAGGCGACGCAAAGGAGACATGTTACAGACTTACAGCCTGGAGAGGTAGGGTTTGCTGAAGAAGATGTTATAGAATCTTGGCGATCAAAGCTGGTGCCGTATGGGTTGTTGTCTTCCTCATCGTTCCACATCTTGCGCTACTTGCACCTCGAGTAGTGCGCGGACAGAACCCTTATAACCTTTTTAAACTATTAACTTCTAGTTGTATCGATCTCGAACCCAAGTGACTCAGATCTGAGCCAAGTCGCGGTTGATTTTCGGCTTATATCTCTGCAGCATGCGTAAGGAAACGGCGACGGTGGTGACGGCGGCGGTGGTGAGGATGATTTGAAGCAGCGGCGTGAAGCAGCGACAAGAAGCAGCGACAACAAGGGGGGGGGGGGGGAATGACGGCTTGGGCCCCGGCAAGGATAAGAGAAGTCTAAAGGGTCTACGTTAGGTGTAAATAAATAAATTGGGGAATATCTTCGGCAACGCGACAGCTCAATAAGATCAAACAGTCTTCGAGTAGTGGATAGACGCCGGCGACGTGAAGTGATTAAATGTGGTATTGAACTTGGTACTGACAGCTCCGTACGAAAGGGTGCGGGTGGGTCTATGGAAGCCTTGAGGCGGCGATAACGAGCATGAGATGCTCGATGTCCCTCCAATGACGAAGCATGACGCACGGACTCCCCATCTGGGGAGCAGAAAGCGGCAGTGGGTGGATTCCAGTGGCGGTGCAGTGGCCCTAACTTTCAGTGGATGGGCTGATGAGTACCTAACTCGGAGGGAGTAGAGAAAAGCTCCGGGGGAGTAGAAAACGCGAAGCGCATTTGCTGCAAAACTATTCCGACATGGCAATTGCTTAGCAAATGCTACTGTGCGGCTAAGCCGTCGCCTCCGAAACTACGACGGAGGCTAATTTATAAGTACGTGCCTATCAGTAACTTCGCATCTGCCGAGCAAGAGAGCCCTGCTGATACCGAAGGAGTGATCGAAACTAAGATGGATGCAGATGAGAACGGGCTGGATACCATTACCGAGCCTCTCGAGAAGAGCAAGTTACGAAATGGTTCCGTTAAAATGACCACCTCTAGCTGTAGCCACACGTGAGTACGGTCGCCCACCTCCTGCTCGGAAACCCATCTATGCAATGTCTTGCAAGGCGGGGGAGTCCAAACAACGATTGTCGACTGACAATAGCAATGGATCCGTTGGTAATGGGGCAAGTCGTAGGGCTACGGGGGAGAGAACTGGTGGAGGACTAACTGGGCACCAGGAGACAGTGACTGGACAAATTTTGGTATTGTAGTGCCATCTATCATACGATTCCATTGTCTGGATGACGTTTGCATGGCTTCACAGGGAGGTGAAGAGCTCGGATCGTCGTGTTGCGAGTATTGCCAGGAAGCGATTGTCGAGTTATCTGCCGCTAAGGGAGGTCAGCTGGGGGTTTACCAGTCATCCTATCGCCCTTGCAGTCTGAGGCCCCTTAACCGGCCGACGCATTACTGAACACCAGACCGCATCTCTGTCCCTTGGGAATGAGGGTAAAGTGATCCGTCATCTCCATCTCCTCATGAGTCTTCAAACCCGCTAGCCTGATCGTAAAGCGTTCCACTATCCTACCCAGCAGCATCTTAATTTCCATCGTCGCCATGTGCTGACCCAGGCAGGCACGAGTGCCCTTGCCCCACACAAGCATCATTTCACGCACATTAGGCGATCCAGAGCTAATCTCGTCTCCGGAAACCCACCTGTTCGGGTTGAAGGTGTCTGAATCAGGGAAATATTCCGGGTCCCGTTGGGTCGTGAAGGCTTGCATAGAGACGAGCGTCTGGGAAACGTCAGTAACGCACAAACGTGTCGTACAACGAAAAAGCGCCATAAGCAAGAGTCTTACGTTCCCAGGGACCCACATCCCACCGATATCGCATCCTTTACCTGTCGTGATCCGAGGCAGGGCGCTGGGAGCGGCTGGATGTAGCCTCAGGGTCTCCATAAGGATGCCGTTGAGAATAGGTAGGCTCTGCAATGACTGGAAGGAGAAGCCAGCTGCCTTAGCTCCAGAGGCTCGAAGCTCTGCTCGCAGCTTCTCCTGCCACTCCTGATGGCAGCACAGACGATAGAGCGCATAAGTCATCGTGTTGCCAGTAGTGTCGGTGGCTGCGAACACGAGGTTGGACACCTCAACACTGATTTCTCGGTCCGTCAGAGGTTCTGTGCCTGTCGATGGGTCTCCAGCAATTATTTTGGTCAGTAGCGAGCGCCGTGTTGACGAGCGGCCGTAGAGTTTGAGGTATTCTTTCAAAGCATCGTCGCCGTACTACCTAATGTCAGAAAAGGTGCTGCCTGGCAAGGTTGGCGTCGACGTAGACAGCGACAAATCACAGTACGTCGCAAGCCATTTGCACAGTCCCACACACGACGACAGCAACCTGCCCACACTCACTTTGTACACGTAATCTCCCGCGGCCATGAACTGCTGCAGGGATTTAACGGGCAGCCGCTCGAGGGCCTTGCACAGCAGCGGTGCTAGACCGAACAAGGACCAGACCAGGTACGCATTGTCGAGGTGATGGACGTAGGCGGGAGCATCTCCGTCTGAGGCGAAAGCACCGAATGACTTCCCCAGCAAAATTTCGCCTCAGAAGCATCAAATGAGTATAAGCATAGGCCACCTGTCGAGGAGGGCAGCGGTTGAACTTACCAGACACGTCAAGCGCCGTCATGCGACACCAATACAATGCATCGACTGGCTTCCCGAGACCATTCTCGATGGCACTGACCAGCTTGTGAAGGACACCTTGAATCAGCGGCTCCATCTGCTGCAGCGAGCTTGGAGCAAAGATGTGCGCGACGCGCTTCTGCCGCTCCCTGTGCTGGGCCGGATCCTGCATCTGGAACATGCCCAGCTGGCCGAAGTTGTCGTACGCCGATGACTTGATGCAGGTTGTGCCTGGACCATATATGGCCTTCACAGACTGGAGCGAGGCAAAGGAGAGCTCGTTAGGGGCCAGGCGCACCACAGGGCCATATTTCTGGTGCAGGTCGTGGATGGTGCGAGCACGCGAGCCCGAGAGATCGACAAAAAGTATCCATTTCTTAGTTAGCCTGGCGATGACCGGTCCCGGTACAGTGGCTGGAATTGGTGAGAGCAACAAGTTTGAGGTCAGCTGGGATATGTGTCAGTATCGTCGCCGGCTTCACATTTATGTGAGATGGCCAGCGCGTTTCCTCGTTTGTGCCTAAGGCACGCGAGGAAAGAGAGACACTCACCTTCCAGAATATCCCGGCCAGTAATGCGATCGTGATGGCCGCGACTGTCGTGCCCGAGGTGAGATAAGATGCTGACTCCATGCCAGCAACCCCCTTTCGTGTCTGCGGTTAATCCAGTCGCAGAGTATGGAGTTTGTAGTGGACCCCGATCCTTTAAAGCGACCCAGCGACCCAGCGACCGAGGCAGCGGATCCCGCCAGATCCCGCCCTCGTCTACCTTGCATTTACGCCCTTTGTCTTTGGGCAACCACGTGGCTAGGGCGGCGTTCCCAATACGTATCCTAAAGGGGCCTACTGCAAGCATATCCAAAAGTCGCCTAAACATATCCCAAAGGGCCCTAAACGCGACATTAATGTTTAGCTGCAGCTAACCATCGGCTAATTGTTTGCCTCCGGATATCAAGCTGGCATACTTCCGGCACGCTATCGCATCGTCATGCATCACCTTACTTAAGTTAAGCCCTCCTTTTCGGATTATGGCTGCGCCTGTGACGTAGCTGCAGTTTAGGCTTTGAAAAAAGCTGTAATAATATGCATTTGCTAAACTAATTAGGAAAAGGCCTACAAGGATAACGAGATTTCAAAGCAAGGCTAACTTCTAAGTTAAGAATTTTTGTTTTCGTTTTATATAGCTTCATAAAGATTTAAATCAAAAATTTTCAATTTGCATATATCTTTTAACTGGAACGCTTTTATAGCTACAACGTAATAACTCCAACCCGTATAGCAAAAAAAAAAATTAACCAAATAGTTTGTTTTAATTAAATTATTTTTAAACGGCTTATAACAAAACAATATACGTTATTATAATTTTAAAATATTTTAATTTATTAAATACGAATCTTTTTCAAAGTTATAATATAATAATTATAATTTATATGGTTAAAAATTGTTATATAAAATGAAAATAAATTCAAGCTTTATTTTCTAAGCTGAACCAATATATAGAAAGTTATTATATTATATAATTTATATAATAAATATTATACTAAGTATTTTCAAATATGTCAATTAATTAAACAGTTTTAATAATTAAATAAAAAAAGTTTAAATAGGTTTTTAAACGTTAATAATAAATATTAAGTTATTACTAAACATGGGTTTAGCCTATTTAGATTATATTAACCGCTTAAATTATGTATTTAAGGCGATTGCTACAGATAGGATTTATCTTTTTAAGTATTAAAGAACTATTACATATAGATTATGCTAACTTTTTGTATTTAATTATTATAACTGTTAATATGATAGCATTTTCTAATTGATTAGTAATCTTAATACATTATATAAAATAGTTGATTACGAAGTTAAGTTATTAATAAAAAAAGCAAAAAACTTAAAAAAAGTCGTTTAATTAACGATTCGAAAAAAAGTTTAACAGTTAACGATTGCGAATAAAAGAAAGAACCGTAGGAAGCGTCCTAAACAAAGCGCCCTATCCGATAATAGCTTCCTTTTCCAGGAGGGCCAGAAGTATACAAAAAACCTTTTCCCATTTCTTTTTCCATAATTTAAATTTTTTAATAATCAGGATATACCCCAAAAAAGAGTTTTATAATAAGGAAGAAGAAGAGGTAAAAAAGAAGGTTTTAATATCCCAGTTATAGTAGCCGGAAAAACGATTTAAAATCTTTATTTAAAGATAATTACCCGAGGTTAATTTAAGTAATTTTTATACTTTTCTAGGCATCAAAATAAGTAGTATCAGGCAGAACGTTAAGGTATAAAGAAATAGTTATTAACAGGTTTAAAAAGAAGTTATAAAGATGAAGTAATAAAATAAGAAGCTAAAGTTTCAAAATTAAAAAACTATTAATATAATAAAGCAATTAAGTGAAATAATGATATAGTTTTTAGATAGAATAAATCCAAAGAAGCCGAAATTGCCAAATATAAGTGTATAACTTAAAAAGTTAAAAAATATTTAGCTTAAAATTAAGGCGAATAGCTTTAAAAAATTCTTATTGCAATTAAAAGTATTGTAAAAAAGATTAACTTACTTAGGAAAAGCGAAGTAAAACTTAAAAAATAGTTTATAAAAAGCTTAACTTTTTAAAAAGATAAAAAAGCAAAAAGAAGAAGTTATTTAAAAGAAAAACTATAGCGCGTAGTAATCTAAATAATTTAGATAGTTCTTTTTTTTTTTCCTTTTAAGCAGATTCGTTTATAGGTTTTCCGAAATATAAAAGAAGCTATAGCAGCTTTTCCACCAGTTTCTTTAGCAGCTTGAATAACTCTAACGTAGGTGTACGCCTAAAAGAAAAAAAAGTTTAGTAATAAAGAAGATTCGAAGTTCCGTTAGAAGCGATTCGATTTTACTTTCGATAAGAAAAATTACCTGTTAAGTTAGGCTAATTAAAAGTTTTAAAGCAATGTTTTAAATCTTACATTTAAAAATATTAATTACGAAAACGATATAAAACTAAAACAATTAAATTAGTTACGTTTCGTTAAAACCATTATCAAAACTTGCAAAAAAGCGCTTTTAAAGTTGATTATAAATATTAAAAAAAGGTACGAAAATATTAAAAACTTTATAAAAACCTACGTCGTTATAAGTAAGGCTAAGCAGAGGTTCCTTTAGAAAAAGCTTAGCAAGATTATTTACAACGGTAAAGATTTAGTATAATTTACTACTAAGTTTTAGAAGTTTTTACGAGAAGTTAAAAGTTGCGGAATAAAATTCCATAACGAGAAATATATTACTATGTTTCTTACCGTTGTAAAAGACCGAAATGGTAGCTGGTGCAAAACTATGCAATTAATATTACGATAGACGGATTATTTTTTTTAGGAACTAATCGATAACTTTAACAGGAATTCTATAAATATTTTAATAAGAAGAAAAGTTATAAAAAGTTTAATAACGCCTAAAAAGGTAAAAATAAAAGAAGTAACAAGGATTTTCAAAATAATAAGCCCGTATGGAACAAAAATAGAAAACCATTTTGTTTTAATTATAGCAAGTACGGCCATCTAGTTAAAAAGTACCTTAAGTTAAAAAAGAAGAAAAGCGGTAAAAGAAAAAAAGGTAAAAAAGGTTAAAATAATGATTAATATTAAGGTAATAATAACAACAACAGCTAAGGCACTAACTTTTGCAATACCCATAAAGGTAGTTAAAATAAAAAGCAGTTTATCTTTAAAGGCTTGAAAAACCTATATCGTTCCAGTAAAAGAACGTTTAACGCTTACGTTAACAAATAACAGCTTTAAAAACTTATGCAATAGTACGATAAAATGATTAAAAAGAAGTTCTAGAAGTTATAGCGATTAAATGCCTTAAAATAGTGGCTATAGCAGTTAAAAGCACTAAAGCTATAATGGCTATCTGCTTTAAAACGATAGCCATAGTAGTTGAAAGCTTTAAAGCAAGGGTAGTTATAATAATTAAATATATTAAAGTTACAACGGTCGAGGTAACTAAAGTAACTAAAGCAGTTATTATAAAAAATACCATAATGTTTTTACGGGTTTATTTCTTTATAAAAAACGATAAAGATAAATTACTTTAAAACTTAGAAGTTAACGTTAATATTACCAACAATATTAGAGATTTCGAACGTAATAACGTTTTAGATATTAAATTAAAAAAAAATACAAATTTTAACAAAGGATGGCTTAATAGTTACCACCTTTATAGAAATAGTAAAGTAGCTTTTTAGAGACCTTTATAGAGAAAAGAATAAAATTACGATAAAATATATATTATATATTAATACGTTTCTTTTAAAAATATTTCCCGGAAAGATGTATTACAAAAAGAAAAGTTACTTAAATAAGAATATCTTAATAAACCTTAATAGGTTATAACTAATAACAATTAACGTTATTCGAAAAGTTTTTTTTATAGCTTTACGGTAAGCCGGAACCTATTATTAAAGCCTTAAAGTTAGAAAACGATTAATAGAAGTATGGGTTAAGGAAAGCATTTAGTTAAAACGGCGATAATTTAAAAAAGGGGTTTAAAGCGCTTTTAAAATGGAAAGACTTTTATAATTAAAGAAATTATATAAAAAATATTTTTTTAGCATCGCTGCCTCTGCCACCTTATTACAGAACGATTAATTTAGACTATTAAAAGATTTACAGAGATAGATTTAGATTTTAAAAAGTAAAAGAACGTTTTTATATAGCGTATAACGAAGATAAAATACGGATAATCCTTTTTATAAACCTTTAAATAAAAGCAACCTTTGTAAAAAAGATTATTTAGTATAATGTAAGGTTTATTAAGCCTGTCAGTATTAAGAATAATAGTTATTTCGGTTTTATTACAACGATCTTTTGCGTTACAGAAACTATTATTTGTTTAAAACTAAAAACGAGGTATAGAAAAGCTTATACGCATATGTTACGCAAATTAACAAACGTTTGGAAACGATTTTCCTAAAATGAGAAAAAAAAATATAAATCTTACGTTTTAATAACGATAAGGAATTCGGTATAACAATTATTAAAAAGTTTTACATATTAAAAAGCATTAAGCTAGTAATTTCCAGTTTTTATAACCAATATCAAAACGGCGTTGCAAAAAGAGATATATAGTTTCTTTAAAATAAAGGCCGTATAACGTTTACGTAAATGAAAACATTTACCTACTTTTAAGATATTATTATAAAAACTGTAATATATACGATTAACAGGATTAGACAGTTTATAATAAAAACTATAACATTAATTAAGTGTTTTAAAAAAAATATTTGACTTTAACTTTAACCGTTACCCTGGTATTAAAAGATTCTATAAACCTAATAACAGCTACCTTAAAATCTTCGGCAGCATATGCATAGTTCTAATCGATAAGAATTATAGAATTAGGTTAGAGAAGTTAACAGCTTGTAAAGCAAAAAATATATTATTAGATTATTAGAGTATTTATAATTATAAGATATAGCTGCTAGAAGACGGCAGAATGCTTATTATACTATATATTACAATTTACGAAAACTTGAAAAACCAGAACAGCTCTTTAACTTTAAAAATATCATTCGATTGCTTTTACAGCCTGTCCAAAAGCGTCTAAAATACCGTTAAAAGCAGAAGGGCGTTGGAGTGAAGAATAAAGACGATAATATTATTTTGGAAGATAATACGGACTAGGAGACCAAAAAGGTTAAGCGTAATAAAGAGCGTTCCAAAAAACGGTTTTGAAGCTGTACGCCCTGGAAACCCTAGACGAAACCCCTAAGTTAATACGCGAATTAAAACTAGCTTTGATTTAAAAAGGCGATTACGACCTGGATTACGACTTGGATTACGACCTAGAAAGCTTCCAAAACTTCCTATTACTAAATAACAACGATAACTTTGTTAGAAGTTATGGATATATTATAATAAATTACGACTCGTTATTAAAAAAAGGTTATAAAAAGCTTAAAAGAAATATAACTTAACGTAATTTTTATAAAAATTAGAAAAAGTCTTTTATATAAAACCTTTTATTTTATAACGGCTAATCGGGTTTATAAACACTTGTTTAATATTAAATAAATATTAAAAATAGTATATATTTATAAAGAATTAGGTAAATATAAAGCCCATATCTGTATTAAAAGTTTTACTTAATAGAAAGATATCGATTATAACCAAATAACAATAAACATCGCAAAAGCTATATATTGGAAAATATTAATAACCTTTATTATATAAATCGATTTTATTATAACGTACCTAAATAATAACTTAAAAGAAGATATTTATACAAAATAAAATATAGGTCTAAACCTGGAAAATAAAGCTGAACCAATATATAGAAATTATTCCACGATTAATTTCTACGATAAATATTATACTCATTATCTTCGAATACGATAATTTTTTAAATAATTTTTCACGGTTTGGATAGATTACACACCTTAGTCCCGTGCTTCACTCCGATTCCGACTGGCGGTTGCCGATAAGCTTCGGCTCTAGGGAACTTTATGCCCGCTAGGGTTCAGCAGAGTTCTTAAAAGCAAACAATAACCTTGCATAGTCAACCTTAAAAATAAATCAGCTAATTATAATAATGCAACTAACATTATTTACATTTAATAATTAATTATTTTTCAAATATTTTTCGATTTTATTAATTATAATTTTCGTTAAAAAAGATAGGAAAAAGTTTATATATTAAATTAACATTTTTAAAGTTTATCGTACAAAATTATTATCTTTAGCAGGTATAAGGTTTATTAAAGTCGAAGCTTATCAGCAACCACTAGTCGGAATCGGAATAAGGTATGTAATTAAGATATGCAATCTATCCTAACTGTAAAAATTATTTAATCAGTTATCGTGTTCGAAAATATTAGGTATAATATCTATCGTAGAAATTAATCGTAAAATGATTTCTATGTATTGGCTCAGCCTTATTTCTAGGCTTGACCTATATTTACCTTGTTATAAAAGTCTCGGTTTTGTTTTTATAATCTATATTTTTTACTACTATCTTTATATCTTTATTTATACATTTTTATTAATTCTTATAAAAATTACTAACGTATTTAATAACTTGTAAATAAATATATTACGAATAACGTATCACACAAGCAAGTCGGATATATAAGCGAATCGGATAGTTTGTAACACCTTGCAACAACAAATCTAAATAACTCAACCATAACATATCAAATTAATTAAAATCAAACGTATTTTTTATCGCAAACCGTATTTACAGCTTTGGAATAGATACACGCATTATATTAAAACTTATTACGGACGCTATATCGCTATTTCTCTTTTTTAACCTGCTTGCAATAATTAATTTAACAGCTATCAACAATATTTTTTCACTACCACCTTTTCTGTCGATTAAAAGGACTTGTTTATCCGGTATAATAAATGTTTTTCTTTATTGGAAACATTTGTTTTAATAATTTAAAATGCGCAGAATCGAATTATTGCTCCGACAAGTCCTACGATACCGCGACATGCCCTACGATACCGCAACATGCCCTACGACGCGCCCTGGACCGTGCCCCATAACAAGCCCTACAGCCTTGCCCCACAGCCTTGCAACGCGCCCTGCAGCCTTCCAATACGACGTATTTTACGAATATCTTCCACGTATTAAAACCGGACAGAAAACGCTCGCGTATATGGGTTGGGAATTCGGTCGGTAATCGTTTTCTTGTCGGTCGGCTTTAAATACTGTCGAAATGGGGGTAATATTAACTTGGATGCGCCAGGAAAAAATCGATCGCATACGGGTTAAAAAAACCAAGAAACAAAATTACGTCCGCCATAAGCTTTAATATAATGCATGCATTTATTCCAAAGCTGTAAATACGGTTTGCGATAAAAAATACGTTTGATTTTAATTAATCTGATATGTTATGGTTAAGTTATTTGGATTTGTTGTTATAAGGTGCTACAAACCATCCGATTCGCTTGTATATCCGACTCGCTTGTATAATACGTTAAAATAAATTATATTAGTATTTTCTATATTAACTTTAAATTGCAAATATAGTGTCGATTTATATAAGTATATTATTTAGTACATATTTACTATAACTTTTAAAAATTATATATATATAATAATTGCAATAATAATAAATAAGTTTAATACTTTTATAAATTACGAAATAATTCAAATAACGGGTTTTTTACGTTAAACACGTTTTTTAATAATTTCTAGATGATTTTTAGTAAGCTTTAAATCGGATAAATATAAGAGTTATTTTAGTATCTCTATCATGTTTGTTTAAAGTTATCTTTTAACAATTCGCGCAGTATAAACAGAATTATTATTTTATATAAAAATAAAGTCTTTTTCGAAGTATCGTAAAAGTATTCGTTAAAGTAATTACGATAAACGCGGCTGGTTATTCCATTTCCGGCGGCTTCGGGCTTGTTATCGAGAATTATTAAATAACCCCTTTTTAATACCGGAAATTATTTTAAAACATTTGCGTTTAGCCGGGTTTTTAATATTAGGGCTGTATATAGTTAGATAAGAAACAGGATTTTTTTGGTTTTAAAAGGAACTGTTAGTAAGTAACATAGTAAGTAAATTAAAATAAATGGTATATTAAGACGCTTTTTAGCGAAAAACTTATAATACCCGCGTGCTGTAATTATAGTCTATATTTCTTTTATTTTTAAATAAAACATTTCGGCATTATTTAATAAACCTATTACGATATATTAAAATTTTAAATAATCTAGTTTTTTATATATTCTAGAGTAAGAAATACTCCTTAAAATACGCATTAATATATTATACCCTTTTTAGAAAATTATCGCGTTAAAGTTTGCTTTATAATACAGAAACAACATAATTCAATAAACTTAATAACCGGTATAAAAGTATTGAACTTAATAAATCGTCATAAATATTTTCTATAAATCGTCCGAAGCTTATATAAACGGCCCAAAAGTAATAAAGATTACATACGTTCTAAACGGTAATAAGAAATATTCCGTATTTTTTCTTAATTTTAGCAAAATTTTCGTTTAAGTCTTTTTCGGACTTCCATCTTGTTCTCGTATAAGACAACTATTCTTTACGCGAAGCAATTAGACCTAATATAGATTATCTACTCATAATTAAAACACAAAAGGTATTAGTATTAAAGTGGAAGAAATACGCGTTCTTATAAAATGTATAGAAATCTATAACACTTTTATACTCCTATTGTATATCGGTGTTAAATGGGCTTCGAACTTTATATAGCGATAAAAGAAAACTTAAAATGCGTTTAAATCGGACAATCCATTATTAAAAAAATATTATGCGAGTATTAAAAATGTAATTTGGAAGTAGTTCGAATTGGCTGAGATTATAATCGCAATATACGATATCGCAAAAAAAAGTATTTATAATTTCGACAAAACGGGTTTTTAATAAGATTTTTAATAGTTTACGATATAATAATTACAACTGTCGAAAAACGTAAAAAGTTTAAATCAACCGAGTAAAATAATGAGAAATAAATAATAATTATATAAGTTATTAATTTATAAACTTGTAATATATTTTTTTTGTATCGGCTTTAACCTTTCAACGTATTCTACTTTTTGTTTTACAACGTATTTATTCGGTTGATATTGGGAACCTAGTACGAGGTTATTATATTTATATTCGAATTTCTTTTTTCGGTTTTTACAACGCGTTAAAGTTGCTATAACGTCCGATAATATCAGATCCGGGTTTTAAAAAGCCGCATGTATTCTATTCGATTTTGATAACGTTTTTTTCCTATTAGAAATTTCTCTAGTTGTATTTAGGCTGACCGTTTTTCCATTTATTGTGTTCGGTTTTGTTTGTTTCTTTGTTGTAAAACTCTGTCGAAATATTAAAGGAAAAAAAAACGAAAGCATTACTTGCCTTAAAAAAAAGAAGTTACTAGCGAAAATCGGAAAAAAAGAAAAAAGCAGAAGTTGGTTAATTCTTTAATAAATGTAATTTAATACTTTTATACAAAAACGTACTTTTTGAAAAGAAGTTATCAAATTACGCGAAAATTGCTATATTTTTAACAAATATTCAAAGATTTAATATAAACATTTTGAAAGAAATTACAATATTTACTATATAAGTAAGATAGGTTGTTTAATCTTAAAAGAACATAGCGATAAAAAAGTATAAGAAATAATAGTTGAAAATAATCCTTTCAAAAAGTTTAAAATATAAAAAAGAAAATATAACGTTTTCAGCAAGCCAGGATATAATGCGTATATTTTTTTAAAAAAAGCTGTAAATACGTTTAGTAGAAAAGAAATTAAATTTATTGGAGTTAATATATCGCGTTTTAGTTGTTTTGTTTGAATTTACAATTAAACAGTGCTAAAAAGTATTCAATAAGCTTGTTTATTCTATGAACTTGTTTAAATTGTTAAAAATATGCTTTAAATAAAAAGTAATATAAACATTGTTTATATTTTCTATAATTTTTAAGGCTTTTTTTAAATTTTCTAGTTTTGAAATTTCGAAATTAATAAAAATGCATTATATAAACAGGTTCGATACCGTAATTGTTTATAAATTTCTAACTATTAGGTTTATATATTTTAAATCTAATATTATTCGAATAATATATAATAAAACATATACTTTAAAGTATATAAAACTTCACAGTATCGATTAACTTAATATAATATTATATTAAAATAACTCTATAAGATTAAATAGGCCGAAATTCTATTTTTCAAACTGATCCAATATCCTAAAAATCAATACATAATATAATTTACAAGATAGATATTGTACCTAGTATTTTCGAATGTAAAAATGAATTAAATAGTTTTTACGATTATTAGATTAATTATAATATATAAAAATATATATAATAAGTGGAAATAGTTATAATAGTAACGTATTACGTAAGCGAACCACTTATATAAACGGACTATTCGTTTTTCTTAGCATTTTAAGTATTTAAATTTAATTATTTAAATTCAACTACCTATTTCTTAATATTAATAATATAAAACGGCTTATAAATAATTAAGAATAAACTAACGTATTTAAGTTTAAAAAACTCAAATTTAGTTATAAATCTTTTTATAAAATATATAACGTTTTCGAAATTACTTTAAAAATTAATGTAACGATACCGTTTTCCGAGCCGATCTAGTTGTTAATTTGTTAAATTAACGTCGACCTGAAAGAAATCAATTATTGAAATATCATTTAACCTATATATACGACCGTTTCCTATCCGGCTTTAATATATTGAAGATATGGCAAATTTGCTGCTTACTTAGCGCGTTACAATATGCTTAAAGATTAACTGGGCGTCGAATTTCGTTCGATAGCAAAAAAATTTAAATATATTTAAATCGAAATACTACTTATCAAAAGATACTTTTTAAAATTCTAAAGGTATTTCGCAAGTAATTTAAACTGCTTCGGGTTATAATTGCAAAATATAGCGTCATAAAAAAGGTTATTTATCACTTTAACGAAATGGGCATTTTAATAGACATTTTAATAATATGTAATATAGTAATTAAAATAAGTTATTAATTTGTAAAATTAAATTATATAGTTGTTTATTACTTTAATTTTAAACATTATAACAATTTATTACCAGCCGGTTAAGAAATTAATATTAATTGTAATAATTAAATAATAAACGATTTCATTTAAAACATATTTAATAAATCGATAAATATACTTAAACGTATACGAAAAAACGAAATAGATTTTTATTTTCAACGGTTACGAAAGTTATGGTTCGATAGAATTCGAAAAATATTATATAAATATCGATATTATTACGCTTTATATATATTTTTTATTTTTGTTATCGATTTTAACTTTTTAACATATTTTGGTTTTCCGTTTAAAAAGCGTTTATGCGTTTTATATAAAAAATTTAATATAATATTATTATACTTATATTGAAAAAAGGTTTCTTGTCGTTTTTATAACCCGTTAAAAACCGTTATAATGTTCGATAATATTAAGTCCGATTTCGCAAAAACTAAACTTATTTTATTCGATTTTAATATTCTTTTTTAATTTAGAAATTTCTTTAGTTGCATTTACGTCGACCGTTTCGCCGTTTATCTTTACCGGTTCTATTTTCCCACCTTGTTTTCGAAAACGTTGTAAAAATAAAACAAAAATATAAGAATATAAACCGTTGTTTGCAGAAAAAGATTAGAAATTATCAGAGAAGTTCGCCGATAAAAATAGTTACATCGGTTAACTTTTTAATGTAAGGTAACTATATAGGTCCAAGCCTGGAATATAAGGCTGAGCCAATATATAAAAATCATACTACGATTAATTTTTACGATAGATACTATACTTAATATCTTTAAATACGATAATTTTTTAAATGGTTTTTTACGGTTTGGATAAATTGCATACTTTAATCCCGTACCTTATTCCGATTCCGACTGGTAGTTACCGACAAGTTTCGGCCTTGGTAAACCTTATGCCTGTTAAAGTTCAGCAAGGTTTTTGAAAACCTTATAAACGATAACTTTGTACGGTAAACCTTAAAAATAAACCTTAAAAGCGCATGAAAAACTTTGTAAGCCTTCGCCAGTTTTACGGCTAGGAATTTTAACCTCGATCGTTTCTATAATACGTTTTTAAGTTCCCATTCATTAAAATAACAGCCGAATATAATATATTACGCCATTTTTAGTATATAATACCGGTTTTTCGTGATAGAAAAGCTTACGTAAAAACTATTACGTTTACAACAATTAATCCTAATAAAAATACCGGACTTTCTAAAGCCGTCGACGTTACTGTCGACTTGGAAAATTTTTTACAAAAAAATCGAATTCGGCTCCTTATTTTCAGATATTACATAAATTTCCAAAATAAAAATAACCAACCTTCTAAACAGCTTATACGGTATAATTTTATTTCGGTAAAAGTACTGCTAATAAAATTATAAGCGGATAATAATAACGGGTTAAAACATTCCGAAACTTAACTGCTAAAATATTATACGTTAAAAAATTACGAACGTTAATTTGTTCGGTTATTTAAAACTGCAAAAAACTTCCAAAATTCCGAAAGGAATTAACGTAAATAAAAACACGACTAGGCAATCTGGAATCGCCTTGAAATAAAATACCTGCAAAACGAAAAAGGGTAATAAAGTTAGGAATTCAGGTAATAATTTATTATTTTATCCAAGTGTATATACGGTTACGTCTTTTTAAAAGAGAGTTAATTTTAAAAAAAAATAACTTAATATTTTTATACGAAAACGGGTTTTTTATAAATAAAAACCCTAAATTATATAAAATAAACTATATTATAAATAAATGCCGAAAGATTAAATACGAACTTTTTTAATAAAGAAATATTTATTATATATAAAAAGTTAACTTTTTTAAGCGAAAAAGAAAAAAGTCGTAAAAAATTGCAATTAATACTAGCTAAAAATAATCATTATAAGAAAATTAATATAAAAAAACGGAAATATAACATTTGTAATAAATCTGGACATAATACGAGTACTTATAAAAAAGCTGTAAAAACGTTTAGCAAAAATAAATAAGTTAAGTTAGTGTAAATTAATTTAATATATTATTATTAATTAATTTAAATTTGTTATTTCGAGATTTTAAAAAACAAGCGTTTTACTTATATAAGCTGTTCGTTTTTGTAATACGTTAACGTTAATATATATATAGGTTATAGATACGGTATTATATATCCGTAATGTTAATAAAGCAAAAGCTCCTATTTAGCATGGAAATTAGCGTTATTGTGGCCTAGGGAGTACCTGATTGGGATGTTTTTGTTCGGCCTGGTACCCAGAAGTACTGGCCTTGACTTGACGGCCCACTTAGTTGGCGTGGAGGAGAGGGTGATAAGCGGTGGGGTTGTTAGAGAGCGTTCAGTATGGTAGAAATAACGATTTGACGAGGTCAACCTAACTGGAGCGTGGATTTTCATGCGCCATCAATTTTCCCACCGCCTGACTACCTAATCGATCGTATATGCCCTCGCCCGAACTGAAAGTTCTGTGTCCAATCGTTTTCGTACCGGCGGCCTCTCCCCCCGACTTCACAGCGAGGGAAACAACGGTCGAACTATGGCGGAAAACACCACGCAGATAGAGGCCGACGTTGTGGTGCGCCCGTCCCTTTGAAGCATGAACATGTATCTTCTGGCTGACATTGACGAGACAGGCGGACGACCAGGACTCCGTTCTTGATGATGAACTGTACGGAACCACGGGGACACAAGCCACTCCGCAATTTAGCTAACGAACCGGTGATACGGTAAAGCTCGACGTTCACGACGTCTTTGACGTCTAGCATCGTCAATTATCCGGTCGAACATGGTCGTCGATACCATGCCTTTCGGTCTGGCGGTTCGTGGACCCCAACCTTCTTTCTTACCAGCGTTGCGCTACTGACCAGAGCTGCAGTATATTGCCTGCCTAATGACGAGGTCCGTACCAATTATGCCATCCGGAAGGTCAGATTTGGACAGCATGTTAACTGTCTTCTCTGCGAAGCCCGAGCTTGACCGGCTTGACTTAACGCACGTCCTCATGGTCAAGGGCATCGGCGAGAAACTGTACCTTGCTCCGATCGAAGGGGAAAAGCTGCACCGTATTCTTGACATTGGTACCGGAACAGGCATATGTACGAGCGCCGGTGACTCTCCTGTGGCTACACTCTTCATCTGACATACCTACAGGGGCAATGTGCATGGGTGACGAATTTCCAAACGCGGAGGGATGACTGCCGCCTTCTCTACCTTGATGTGAAGGAACTCCAACTCCTATAATGATACTAACTGCATGGCAGATTTTGGCAAATGATTTGAGCGCCGTTCAACCGACCTGGTGCGCCCTCGCCAACCTCTGCCTGGATCCCATGGACTCGGTGAGCTGACCTAGCATGTTAGGGTTCCTCCCAACGTGAAGTTTGAGATTGACGACATGGAAAGCCCTTGGCTGTACAACAATCCGTTCGACTTTATCTTTTGTCGCTACATGGCTGCTTGTATCAAAGACTGGCCCAAGCTCGTGCAGAACATCTTTGAGTTCGTCTCCAACTGCGACATCACAGTCGTCTAAGCCTAAAGCAAAGGGCTTCCAGACTGACATTCAGAGTAACTCAGTAACCTGACTCCGGGCGGCTGGGCTGAATTCCAAGACTTCGACCTGCAGTACTACTCTGAGGACGGCTCGCTAACCGAGTCCCATGACACCATGAAGTGGATCAACACGCTCCTGGGAGCCGCGCGTAAGATCGGCCGGGACCCGTGCCCCGGCGTCTCGCTGGAGAAGTGGGTCAAGGAGGCCGGCTTCAAGAATGTGACCCACCACAGGTTCAGGTTTCCGATCGGGCCTTGGCCGAGGGACCCGGATATGAAGGAGATTGGTATGTACAACCTGTCACAGGTCCTGCAGGGCCTTGAGGGCTTCTCGCTGCGGCTGTTTTGCGACGTGCTCGGCTGGCGGCAGGAGGAAGTGCTCGTCTTGACCAGCAAGGTCCGCAAGGAGCTGAAAACTCGGACCATCCACGCGCAGTTTGACTTGTAAGTTACAGCCTGCGACCAGCCCACCACGCCGTGGACATTCACGACGCCTCTCATGCCTTGGAAGACTGACGGACATTGAAGTCACGTGGTTTACGGCCAAAAGCCGTGAGGCGACCCGCTATATCCAAATTCGGGATGTAATTCTGAATCCGTGATCTACGGCTTAAATGGAAAGGTCGGAGTATGGTTGGACGATACTTTCACGCACTGTTTCATGTTTGAGACAGCGCGGCATAGCGTGGGCTTGTCGTGTTATACGTAATAACGTAGCAAAAAAGATCTGTAACTTGGACGTTGCTATTCCCAACATCTTAGCCCGTCTCCTGCCAACTGCTTGCACTTTGCGTCTCCTGTCAAACCTGTGATGAATATTGAAAGGTGAGCCCCGCACTCACTAGTCGTAAAATACCCAGTGGATATGGGTACGGAATCTGAGGGGGCTTACTTTCGAAAATTTACTAAACCACCCTTGGCGTACTAGTACAACACTAAGAAATTTAGCGCCAGCTACCAGTTACGTTATATTTTCATTGGTTAACTTCCTCCTTTTGAAAATTGCGCTAATTATAGCAACCCATATACCAGTTAGTGTCAGATAAGTAGCGCAAGAAGTGCGCACTTATCGACACAGTCTTTTGGTGCAGCGGCTACTTGTCAATTAGCGTAGCCTTCTTAGTAACTTGATTTAGCTAGATAGTAGTATTACCTTAGCTAGCTCAGACCTCCGCTAGCTCGTTTTCCTTTTTTCTTCGAAGTTTTTTCAAGTATTGCGCCAAGGTGCTAAAAATTAACCAATTAAATGCGGTATGCTCATAACGAGCCAGCGAAGCCTAGAAGGGTAGACCCCTTTCTTGAATTTACCCACTTCCTGAATTGGAACTTTTAAAAGCAACGAATTTTAGAGATTCGATAACAAAACCCTCTTAAGATATAAAAACGAGCTTTATAATATTGTATAAAGTAGTTTATTAGTAGTTTAATAAATATAAAACGTTATTAAATTATAAATTTAAATTGAAAAAATACCCAAGGTTAAAATATATACACTAATATATTAAATTTTTAAAAAAAAAATACTGAATGTACTATATAAGCGAACGATATATATAAGCAAACGGTACATTTTTATTAACATTTTAACCATCTAACTTTCATCACTTACTTTTTAATAACTATAATATAGAATAACTTATAGAAAAATAAAATAAACTTAACTGCTTAAGTTAAAAAGAAAAATCTGAAACTTAATTATAAAAAGCTAAGTTCTATTTACGATATTCTATATACCACTTTAAAAGCGCGATTTAACAGTAAACGCGCCCGAAACGGTATTATTTCCAATTTGCGAAACTTAATTCCGATTGAAAAGAAATTAATTATAAATTTTTTTAACTTCATTATGCGAACGTTTTTATCCGATTTTACCATACTGAAGATATAGTAAATTTGTTACTTACTTAATACGTTACGATACGTATTAAAAAAATTGTGCGTCGAATTTTGTTTGATAGTAAAAAAAAATTAAAACGTATTTAAATGGAACAATTAACTATTAAAAAGTATTATACACAAATTTTAGAATATTTCGCAAATAATTTAAACTTATTTAAGTTATAATTCTAAAATATAGTATTATAAAAAATGTTAACAATTTCGATAAAACGAGCTTTAAATAAAAATTTTAATAATACGTAATATAATAATTATAAATACCGAAAAACGTAAAAGATTGTTATAAAAACGTATTAAAATAATTAAGATAAGTGATAATTATATATATTATTGATTTGCAAAATTAAATTATACCGTTATTTATTATTTTAATAAAAAAATATATTTTAATTTTTAATACTATAATAACTTATTAATATATTATATAAGTATGCTGGCTATATAAACAAGCTGGCCGGATTTTAACATTCCGCTATAACAAATCTAAATAACATAATTATAACGTTATAAATCAATTCTAATTAATCGGATTTTTTTTTCGCTAAACGTATTTGTAATTTCTTTATAGAGATGCGCATTATATCCGGGCTTAACGCAAATGCTATATTTTCGTTTTTTTTGTTTTAATCTTTTTGTAACGATTACTTTTAATTGTTATTAACTGGGATTTTTACTACCTTTTTTTCGGCTAGAAAAGCTTTTTTATATATATAATAAATATTTCTTTTTCTTAAAACCCTTATTTTAGTTTTTCGGCATTTATTTAAAAAAAAAGATTGATTTCGCATAATTTGACAGCTTTTTTTTTATAAAAAAAGAGCGTTTTCGTACAAGAGTATTAGGTTGTTTTTTAATAAAGAATTAAACGATTTTAATAATCTTTATCAGCGAGCTCTCCTAGTAATTTTAATCTTTTTCTATGAATATTATCCTTATTTTCTGTTTTTTATATATTTCGAAAGATTTTCGAAAATAAGGAAAAAAACAAAACCGGTGAAGGTAAGCAGCGAAACAGTAGACGTAAATACAGTTAAAGAAATTTCTAATCGGAAAAACGTTATTAAAAATCGAATTCAATTTTAGCAAAGCCGTATTTAATATTATCGGACATTATAACCACTTTAAACGTATTATAAATGCCGGCAAGAAAATCTTTTTTCGCGATATAAATATAGTAACATTATATTAAACTTTTGATATAAAACGTATAAACGTATTGTAAAACGGAAAAACAAGATACGTTTAGAAATTAAAGTCGATAGGAAAAATTAAAAACTATACAAAACGTAATAATATCTTTATTCGCGTAATACTTTTCGAATTTTGTCGAATGATAACTTTTATATTTATCGAAAATAAGAAGCATTTCTTTTTTTATACGCGTTTGAATATATTTATCGAAATGTTAAATTCATTTTAAACATAATTTATTCTTTATTTATATATTATAATATTATCGATTTTTTATTCCGTTAATAAGAGATTATTACAATATTAAAAATTAAGATAAGCTTTTTTATTTAATATAATAAATAATAATATAACTTAATTTTACAAATTAATAACCTATATAACTGTAATTTATACCTGATTACCTTATTATATTTATTAAAGGTTTTTACGTTTTTCGCTATTCATAATTGCTATATTGCATATTATTAAAGACTTTATTAAAATTTATTTCGTTAATATTATAAATACTTTTTTACAATACCGTATTTTGCGATTATAATTCGAATTAGCTTAAATTATTTATACAATACTCTCGGACTTTCGTACAATCTCTTTAATAATTAATTTTTCGATTTAAACACGTTTTATAATTTTTTTTGGCTGTCGAACAAAGTTCGACGTCTAGTGTTAGGGATTATAGGTCCTATTAGCTAGAAAGCTGCTAACCTTGGCAGCGCTCACATCTTTTGGCTCTTTAGCTCAGTGGTACCTCCTGATCCGTAACAGGTGGTGCCCATTTATTCGAATACCAGGTTGCCTAACCTCATTAGGTGTGGAACGTAGCCGACCGAGTCTTCTAAACTATGCTAAGGCTACAATTAATCCGCTAAAACGGCACGCGCGGATTAAGTTGGAAGATGCAAGGTTACAACAGGTCGATTCGATCCCCGTAAAAAGTTACGTAATATATCATATCTTCCAGTGGTTGGACTGTTAATAGTCGTGACAGTTAATAGCTGGGGTCAGCCATTTTAAAGAAACACTTGTTAGGGATTATAGGTTATTAGCTAGAAAGCTGCTAACCTTGGCAGCGCCTACATCTTTTGGCCTTTTAACTCAGTGGTACCTCCTGATCCGTAACATCTAGTTAATTCTAATGCATATCATAATACGTTAAGAAAGTTATAAATTTGCTATATTTTTAATATGTTAAAGCCGGATAAATAAGGTTTACGTATTTAAATTAAAGATTTAATTAATAATCGATTTCTTTTTAATTGGCGTTAATTTTCGTAAATTAAAGAAAATATCGATTTAGTTAAATATATCGTTATATCGCGTTTTTAAAATAAATGCAGAAGTTTTATATATATAAGGTAAAATAAAGGTTTAAGCCTGGAAAATAAGGCTGAGTTAATATATAGAAATTATTCCACGATAATTTTCTACGATAAATTTTATACCTAATATTTTCGAATACGATGACTTTTTAAATAGTTTTTTATGGTTTAGATAGATTGCATACTTTAGTCCTATGCCTTATACCGATTCCGACTGGTGGTTGCCGATAAGCTTTGGCCTTGGTAAACCTTATGCCCGCTGGTTACGGTTTAGCAGGGTCCTTAACGGCAGAAAATAGCTTTATATAGTAAACTTTAAAGATAAACCTTAAAGATAAACCTTAAAAACTTATAAAAAGTTTTGTAAGTTCTCGTTAATTTTACGATTATAAAATTTAACCTGGATCGTTTTTACGGCTTTTTAAGTTATTATTAATTAAAATACGAACTAAAATAATATAATATACCAGGTAATCTTAAATATTGAATATTTATTATCCGTTACGGAAAGGTTTCGATAAAAACCGTCATTTTTTTAGTTATTTATTTTAAAAAGATGGTTTTATAATTTAAAGCGATCGACGTTACTGTCGATTTGAAAAACTCTTCTTAAATAAACCGATTACAGTTTTAAATTTTCGATTACCGTTTAATTATCAAATATAATAATAACTTATTTTCTAAGTAATAATAGTTTATAAGGAATAATTTTATTTCGGCGGAGGTATTACTAGCAAAACTGAAAAAGGATAATAATGATAAGTTGGATAATTCCAAAATCCAGTTACTGAAGCATTATACGTTGGAAAGTTACAAGCGATAGTTTGCCCGGCTGCTTAAGATAACGAGGAGCTTCCAGAATTACGAAAGAAATCGTGGATAGGAGTACGATTAGATAATTTGAAGTCGCGTTAGAATAAGATACCTGCGAAACGGAAAGGGGTAATGAAGTTAGAAATTAAGGTAGTAATTTATTATTTTATCTAAATATATATACGGTTACATCTCCTTAAAGGCAAAGAGTTTTATATATATAATTAAGTTTCGTATAATTAAGTTTTGGAGTTTTTTTTCATACCGAAACGGCTAAATTTATTTTAGCTTTTTATATAAGCTGTTTTATATGATTAATATTAAAAAATAAATAATTAAATTAAACAGTTAACAAGTTGGAAAATCCGACCAGCTCACTTTTATACCCAGTTCGCTTCTGTAATATGTTACTAGTTAATTAAATCTTTATATATTAATTAAAATAAGTAAATAACGAATAAATTAAGTTTAAATTAATTAATTTTTCGACAAATATATTCGAACGCATACCGAAAAAATGAAACGTAGTTTTATCTTTAACGGTTATACAAATTATTACTTAATAAAGTTCGATATATATTGCGTAAATAATAACATTATTACGCTTTATATATATTATTTTATCGGCTTTAACTTTTTAACGTCTTTTGTTTTTCAGTTTTAAAATACGCGTATATATTTTATATTGAAAATTTAATATAACGGTAATATATAATAGAAGCGAACGTGATATATAAATAAACGGAACACTTTTTAGCATTTCGTAATAATATATCTAAATAAAACAACTATAACCCGAAAACTCAATTTAAATTAATCAGATTCTTCGTCGCTAATTTATATCCACAGCTTTTTAATAAATATGCGCATTATGTCCGGGCTTGCCGTAAATACCATATTTTCGTTCCTTCGTTTTAATTTTTTATAACCATTGCTTTCAACCGTTATTAGCTGGGATTTTTTATTATCTCCTTTTTTCAGCTAGGAAGACTTGTCCCTTTTATATAACAAATATTCCTTTTTTTAAAACGTTTATTTTTAAAATGTTTATTTTTAATCCTTCGGTGTTTGCTATAAAGATCGTTAATTTTGCGTAATATAGCGGTTTTTTCTTTAAAAATACATTTTTATATAAAAATATTAAATTACTCTTTATTAAAAAATTAACCGATTTAATTATTTTTATCGGCAAGCTTCCTTGGTAATTTTTTTATAAGTATTGTTTTTGTTTTTTTGTTTTTTATATATTTCGAGAAATCTTCGACGGTAGGGAAAAAAATAAAACCGACGGAAGTAAACGGCGAAACGGTCGGCGTAAATATAGCTAAAGGAATTTCCAAACGGAAAAAACGTTATTAAAATTAAATAGAACAAATCCAGCTTTTACGAAACCGGATTTAATATTGTCGAACGTTATAGTAACTTTAAATAGGTTGAAAAAACCAGCAAGAAAATCTTTTTTAGCCATATAGATATAATAACGTCGCATTAAATTTTTGATATAAAGTATATAAACGCGTTTTAAAATGGAAAAGCAGGATACGTCGAAAAGTTAAAACCGATAAAAAAAAGAGAAAACATATAAAAAATAATAATATCGTAATTCGCGTCATATATTTCGAATTTCATTAAATACTAATTTTCGTAACTATCGAAAATACAAATATAGTTCGTTTTTTTCCTACGCGTTGGAATATATTTATCAAAATATTAAATTTATTTTAAACCTAATTCGGTCGTTATTTAATTATTATAGCTAATTCCGATTTTTTAATCAATAAATAAAAAGCAATTGTAATATTAGGATTTTAAATAGGGGTTTTCTATTAATTTAATAAATAATAGTATAACTTAACTTTATAAATTAATAATTTATATAATTATAACTTATTTTCGATTACTTTAATACGTTTATTTAGGTTTTTACCGTTTTTAAACGTTTATAATTACTCTATTATATATTATTAAAAACTTTATTAAAAAACCCGTTTTGTCGAAGTTATAAATATTTCTTTTGCAATGCTGTATTTTGCAATTATAACCCGAACCAACTTAAATTATTTACGGAATACCTTTAAACTTTTGTATAATATCTTAATAATCGATTTTTCGATTTAAACGTATTTCAAACTGTTTTTTACCATTAAACAAAATTTAACGTTTAATTAATCTCGACGTATATCGTAACGCGTTAAGCTAACAATAAATTCGCCATATCTTTAACATATTTAAGCTGAACAAGAAATGCTTATATATTTAAATTAAACATTCGGTTAATAAAAATTTCTTTTCGGTCGGCGTTAATTTTCGCAAATTAAAAATTCTATCGGTTCAGGCATATATATTATTAAATGCCGTTTTTAAAGTAATACGTAAAATGTTAAAAATAAAACTAAGCTTTTTATAACTAAGTTTTAAATAATCTTTTTAACCTAAACGGCTAAGTTCATTTTGAATATTTTTATAAATCGTTTTATATTATAATTATTAACAAATAAATAATTACAGTCATATAATTGGAATATTGAAAAAAAAGTCCGTTTGTTTATATATCTCGCTTGCTTATTTTATACGTTATTATATTTATATCGTAAAAAAAAGAAATCTTTTTACCAGTTTTTACGGCGTATTTAAAGTTGCTATAACGTCTGATAATATCGAATGCGAATTTGCAAAAACTGGATTTCTTTTATTTAATTTTTATAACGTTTTTTTAAATTAAAAACCTTTTTAATCGTATTTATGCAAGGTAAATTATAGGTATAAGCCTGTAAAATAAAGCTGAGCTAATATACAAAAATTATTCAACAATTAATTTCTATGATAAATAATGTTACGGTTTTGGTATAGATGGCTCGTGCGCCTTATCTTATTTGTACGTATCCCTGGAAATACGTTTATAAATCTTTTTTTTCTTATTTTAATGTATTAAGCCTTTTCCTAATAATTAATATATGCGCCGCTTTTTCGTCTTTATGCTATAATATTATATTAAGATGTCTTGCCGAAGGCTTAGCGGTTTTGCCGTTATATTTCCCATTTTTCCCATTTTTCGAATAACCTAAAAACGTATAGTTATTACAAATCCATTATTAATTACAGCAAAAACCTGATAAACCTGTTAATCTTTTAACGAAACGACGATATTAATGCTTACTTTCCCGTTTCCGTTTCCGTTTCCGACTTTCCCGATTTTCTGAACAACTTTCCGATTTACCTTTCCGTTTCCGTTTCCGTTTCCAAAACAATATGGCCTTAATTATCGTTTAAAAGGTTTAACTAGCTATTTAAGTTACGGTATAAAGCGTTTGTAATTAATTAATTTCGGAATTTAACGCTAAAATTGAATCGTTCCGGAATTAAGTCGCCCTATTAACATTAATCGTTATAAAGCCTTTACTTTTAATTTACCCAAAATTTAAGTTTTTTAATATTATAAAACTGGATAAACTTTTTATATATAACGTATAGCTTTTTAAAATGCAAGGCAAGCTACGCGTTAACGGCGAAGCTATCGGCGATAACTGCACGAAAACTTATTATATATACAGCCGGCTCGAATTTAAAGTTAAAATTTTCGTTATATAACAAATTCGGTATGTTAAACGTATTCCCGATTAAAGTAACGCCCCGAATCTTATTTTTCAAAATTTTAATTATATCTACAACGACCTTGATAAAAAAAATTTTGTTAAAGCGCGTTTTAAAAAAAATTAAAAATAAAGGATAATAATTCGTTCCGTTAATACCTAGCTAATTAAAAACGCACGTTATACCAAGCCCGTAGCGAAAACAATATAAAGGATATTTAACGGATTCGAAAGTTTCGTCAGGATTTTCTGGATAAGCTCTAGGCCAAATTAGCTAACCGAAAGTCCATTCCTACCATCTACGTTTTATTCGTCAAGCTTTTCCACCGTCTTTTTTATCTTTCCCATTTCCGTAACGGCTATCAGCAATAATATTAACCGGAAACCATGGATACGTTTATAGGAATTATCAACAACGTCGAGGTCAACAACCGTCAAGTCCTTAAATCCAACCTAGCAAAACTATTAACTTTATTGTTAACCTAAGCTTAATGCGATAAATAACAACGTTTTAACCGTTATTGCCGTTATTGCTGTTATAATAGCTCTAATCACTTTGTTCGTAACTGTAATATGCTTTCGGCCATTTCCTATATACGTAAAGTGGTCTATAACTGTTCTGATATAGAAAATACGTCCGATTCGGATAAAAGTAACCTTAGAAATAGTAGATATATGGTCTCGGCGATAGCTAACCTAAGACTAACGCCGAAGAAGATTCTTTAAAAGTTAGAATAACTGCAAAGCTTTAGGACGTAGCTTTTTGCAAAAAGGGGGTAATATTACGGTCCTAGTATGGGTAGCTCGTGCGTTTTATTTTATTTATACGGGTTCTTGGAGATACGTTTATAGGACTCTTTTTTCTCTATCTTTATATATTAAGCCTTTTCCTAATAATTGGTATATGCGCCGCCTTTCCGTTCCTATGCTATAACAAATATTATACCTATTACTTTCGAATACGATACTTTTTTAAATAGTTTTTTATAGTTTAGATAAATTGCATATATTAATCCCGTACCTTATTCCAATTCCGACTGGTAGTTGCCGACAAGCTTCGGCTCTAGTAATCCTTATACCCGCTGGCTACGGTTTAGCAGAGTTTTTAAAGGCAGAAAGTAACTTTGTACGGTAAATCTTAAAGATAAATCTTAAAAACGTATAAAAGGTTTTGCAAACCTTCGCTAGATTTACGATTAAAAAGTCTAACCTTAATCGTTTCTACGGCTTCTTAAATAATTATCAACCAAAATACGAACCGAAACAATACAATATACTATATAACCCCAAGTTCGAAATCCTTATTAATTGTTATAGGAAAGTTTCGATAAAAACCGTCTTATTTACAGCTATCTATTCGAAAATAAATACTTTATAATTTAAAGCGGTTAATGTTACTGTTAATCTGGAAAACTTTTTCTAAATAAACTAATTCTAGCTTTTAATTTCGGTTACTGTTTAATTGCCAAATTTGATAATAACCGATTTTCAAAATAATAACAATTTATATTAAACAATCTTCTTTTGACGGAAATATTACTAGCGAAACTAAGAAAGAAAAAAATAATAACGAATTGAAAAATTCCGAAATCCAGTTACTAAAGCATTATACTTCGAAAAGTTACAAGCGATAATTTATCCGGCTGCTTAAAATAACGAAAAGCTTCGAAAATTCCAATAAGAATTAACGTAAATAAAAGCGGAACAAAGCAGTTTGAAATCACGTTGGAATAAAACATCTACGAAACGAAAAAATATTAATAAAGTATAGGAATTAAGGTATTAATTTATTATTTTATCTAATTTTATATATACGGTTGCGTTTTTTCGAAAGAGATTAATCGTATTTATATTAACCGTTTCGCCACTTATTTTCGCTAATTCTATTTTTTCTTTATTTGGGAAAATATTTAAAAATATCTATAAACTAACAAAATAAAAACGTTTTTATAAAAAGAAATCAAAAAATACTAAAGTAACTCGCCGACAAAAATAATTAAATTGGTTAATTTTTTAATTAAAAATAACTTATTGTTTTTATACGAAGTTACGCTTTTTTAGAAGAAAACCGCCTAATTATATAAAATGAACGGTTTTTATAACAAACATTAAAAAACTAAAAACGAACATTTTCAAAAAAGGAATATTTATTATATAGAAAAACAAGTTTTTCTAGCTTAAAATTATTTTTTCCAGTTAACAGTAATTAAAAGTAATTGTTATAAAAAGGTTAAAACAAAAAAAGAAAGTATAACGTTTATAATAAGCCTAGATATACTACGCGTATTTATAAAAAGCTGTAAATATATTAAATGAAAAGAAATTCGATTAATTTAAATTAACCTTTAATATTATAATTATTATATTTAAGTTTGTTATCGCGGAATGCTAATAATATAAACTATTCGCTTGTATAATACCATTTATTTATGTGGTATATGTCGGATATAAGAGATGTTAGTTGCATTGTTATATTCAGCTAATAGCGCAGCTTTTCAATGCGCGTACAGCTTTTGTGTTGCCTAGCAACGAAAGAATTATCTTCTGATCAAAGCGTAGCTTTTTATAGTTAATGTACTACAGCACACCTGGCTAGCTAATAGTAAATTAGTTAAAATTAAAAAATAATAACTTAATTAACGAATTTCGAATTACTAATATCTAAAAAATCAAAGCTTTTATACAAAAGCTATAAAGTAACAAAAATCAAATTTATTAAAAAAAGCTTTTAAAAAGGATATTAATATTACGAAAAAAATATATTAACTTATTAACTTGAAAATATAAACAAAACCGTATTACTGTGTTTTAAAAGTAAATTATAAAATTTAAAACAAATTATATTATACTATATATTTCTTGATAAATTCTACTTATTATAAAATATAACCTTTTATACAATCTTCCGAGCTCAACTATCTTACGAGTTAATTTTATTAATATATTAATTACTTAACTTTAATTGTTAATGTTTTAATATTAATAATATAAAGCGTTTTATATAAAAAATCTAGAATAAACTTAGTTTTAAAAAGTTATATTTATATATAACGTTTCCGAATTTATTTTAAAAGCCCGATATTACAATAAAGGCACCGGAACCAATATTTTTTCCGAAATACGAAAATTAACGCCGACCGAAAAAAAAATTCCATTGTTAACCGAATCCTTAATCTAAAAACGCGAACGTTTTTTATCCGGCTTTAACATATTGAAAATATAATAAATTTGTTACTTATCGAACGCGTTACAGAACGTGTCGGAGTTAATTAGACGTCGAGGTTTGTTCGACGGCCAAAAAAACTTAAAACGCGTTTAAATCGAAAAATTAATTATTAAAAGGTACTATGCGAAAATCTAAAAGTATTTCATAAGTAGTTCAAATTTGCTCGGGTTATAATTATAAAATACGGTATTGCCGAAAAAGATATTTATAATTTCGACGAAACAGGCTTTTTAATAAAGCTTTTAATAATATGTAATATAATGTTTATAAACGTCGAAAAATGTAAAAGATTTAAATAAATGTAATAAAATAATCGAAAGTAAGTTATAATTATATAAACTATTAATTCGTAAAATCAGGTTATATTGCTATATATTATTTTAATATTGCGATAATTTATTATTACCCGATTAAAAAGTTAAGGTTAATTATAATAATTAAATAACGAACGAATTAAATTTAAAATAAATTTAATATTTTGATAGATCTATTCGAACGCGTACGAAAAAAACGAAACGTTTCCTTACTTTCGATAGTTACAAAAGTTATTATTTGATAAAATACGAAAAATATTACGTAAATAACGATATTATTATGTTTTGCATAATATTTTTAAGTTTTTTTTTTATTAATTTTAACTTTTTCGACGTATTTTATTTTTCAGTTTTAAAGCGTGTGTATATATTTTATATCGAGTATTTAATACGATGTTATTATATTTATATCGCGAAAAAAAACTTTCTTGCTGGTTTTTATAATACATTTAAAGCTATTAACGTTTTATATCAGCTCGTTGGCTATACCAGCTCGTCGGCTAGTTTCTTAACTTTTCAACTTTTTAACTTTAATAATCGACTGCTTAATACTAACAATATGGAACGTTTTATGCAAAGTAATATATGGGTCCAAGCCTGGAAAACAAGGCTGAGCCAATACATAGAAATCATGCTACGATTAATTTTCACGATAGATACTATACCCAGTATCTTCAAACACGATGACTCTTTAAATGGTTTTTCACGATTTGGATAGATTGCACACCTCAGTCCCGTGCGTCACGGAACGTTTTATAAAAGCATTTAAAATAGACCTAGCCGTTCAGGCTAAAAGAAATTCTAAAACTAAGTTATTAACAGTTTTATTTTATTTATAGCATCCCTAAATCTACATTAAAAAAATAATATAATAGTAAACGCGCTCGAACCGATATTATTCTTAATTTGCAGAAATTAACGCCGACCGAAAAGAAATCGATTATCGACCGAATTTTCAACCTAAATACGCAAACGTTTCTTATCCGGCTTTAACATGTTAAAAATATAGCGAATTTATTATTAACTTAGCATATCGCAAAACGCATCGGGATTAACTAAGCGTCGAGATTTATTCGACGGCAAAAAAAGCTTTAAACGCGTTTAAAATGGAAAATCGATTATTAAAAAATATTATGCAAAAATTTAAAAGTATTTCGTAAATAATTCAAGCTAATTCGGGCTATAATCGCAAAATACAGCATCGCCGAAAAGAATATCTACAATTTCGACGAAACGGATTTTTTAATAAGGCTTTTGATAACATGCGGCATAATAATTACAAATGCTAAAAAACGTAAAAAATCTAAACAGGCTTAATAAAACAATTAGGAATAGGTTATAATTATATACATTATTAATTCGCAAAATTAAGCTATATTATTATTTATTATTTTAACGGAGAAAACCTATATTAAATTCTAATATTATAATAACCTATTATTATGTAATTAAAAATTCGGGATTAATTATAATAATTAAATAACAAACGAATTAAGTTTAAAATAAATCCAGGATTTCGATAAATATATTCGAACGCGTACGAAAAAAAAGGAAACGTTTTTTTATTTTCGACGGTTATGAAAACCATTATTCGATAAAATTCGAAAAATATTACGCGAACTACGATCTTATTATATTTCATATACTTTTTTATTTTTTTATTAGTTTTAACCTTTCGATATATCTTATTCTTTTCGTTTTAAAACCCGTTTATGAGCTTTATATTAAAATTTTAATATAACGTTATCATACCTGTATCATTAAAAAGGATTTTTTCACCAGTTTTTTCGACGCGTTTAAAACCGCTATAACGTCCGATAATATTAAATCCAGTTTCGCAAAAACTAAACTTATTTTATTTGATCTTAATAACGTTTTTTCCGATTTAGAAATTTTTTAGTTATACCTACGCCGACCGTCTCGCCGTTTACCTCCACCAATTCCATTTTTTCTCCACCGTCGAAAACCGCTCGAAATATACAAAAAAAAAACGGAAATAATACTTACAAAAAAATTAAAAATTACTAGGAGAGCCCGCCAACAAAGATAATTAAATCGGTTAATTTTTAACAAAAAATAACTTAATACTTTTATATAAAAACGTTTTTCTTAAAAAAACCTGCTAAATTACGCGAATCCAATCATCTTTTTAACAAACGCCGAAAAACTAAAAACAAACGTTTTCAAAAAAAAAAAGGAATACTTATTATACAAAAAAGATAAGCTTTTCTAGCCGAAAAAGAAAGGGATGGTAAAAAAATACAACTAATAGCAGCTAAAAGTAATCGTTATAAAAGGGTTAAAACTAAGAAACGGAAATGTAACGTTTGCGGCAAGCCCGGATATAATATACGTATTTGTAAAAAAGCTGTAAATACGTTTAACGACGAAAAATCCGATTAGTTAAAATTGACTTATGGCGTTATAGTTGATTAATTTGAATTTGTTATTTGGGGGTACCAAAAACCGGCCGACAAGCTAGTGTAGCCGACAAGCTGGTGTGGGACATTATAACGTCCGATAATATTAAATCCGATTTTGTTTAAGTTGGATTTATTTTATTCGAATTTAATAATATTTTTTCCGATTTGGAAATTCCTTTAGTTATACTTACGTCGACTATCTCGCCGTTTATCTCTGCCGGTTTTTTTTCGAAAACTTTTCGAAATTTACAAAAAAAAAAAAAACGAAAACGTTATTTGTAAAAATAAATTAAAAATTACTAGAGAAACTTATCAACAAAAATAACTAAATCTGTTAATTTTTTAATAAAAAGTAACTTAATATTTCTGTATAAACACGTTGTTTTTAAAGAAAAAAAACGTTGTTTTTAAAGAAAAAAACGCTAAATTCCGCGAAATTAATTATTTTCTTAGTAAACACTGAAGGATTAAAAATAAACGTTTTTTAAAAAAAGAAACATTTATTATATAAAAGGAATAAGTTTTTCAAACCGAAAAAAAGGTAATAAAAGAATACAGCTAACAATAACTGAAAATAACTATTATAAAAAGGTTAAAACGAAAAAACGGAAATATGGCGTTTATAGCAAGCCCGAATATAATACCCGTACTTATAAAAAAATTATAAATATATCTAGTAACGAAAAATCCGATTAATTTAAATTGATTTTTTATGTTATAGTTGTGTTATTTAGATTTGCTATTATAAAGTATCAAAAAACAGCTCGCGAGCTGGTTTGGCTTCTAAGATAGTATAAGACGTTAAACTAAAACGTAATATTATTATAAATCTTGAAAGTTAAAAATCCGCTTATATAAAAAATATATATATATAAAATTATACTTTTAAACGTTTATTTAGAAATGATATTAAATAATAGATTTGAGTATCGTTTTGTTAAAACAATGTAATATAATTTTAAGAAATGTAAAATTATATTAATATAATTATTTAATTGATTCAATTTTAGCTAGGTAAAATTTGTTTAATATTTTATAAGTAAATTAAAAAACCAATAAAAGGTTTTAATAGTTAATCAATAATAACGATAAATACCGGCATAAAAATGGAACAAATACTATATTACCTATAAAAATATAATATAAAAGATATTAATGAAAATTCGCCGTATTATTACAATTATTAAACCAAAGTTTAAAGAATTAAATAACGATTTAAAATAACAATTTAAAAAGTTTAACAATTTAACAAATATAATACTATAATATTACAAATACTATCGGCAAATGCGTTGCAATTCTTGAAACTGTAAAAAGAAGATTATTTGGTTTTTTATCTTAAAATTAAAAATAAAAGAAAGCAGCTATATATAAGCTTTAGCTTTTTATTCTTGCAATCCTAAGGCTATATTAAAACCCGTTTGTTTTTTTTACCGCTTTTTTTAACAAATCACCTTAATTGCCGACATGCTCTTACGGTCTTGAGAGGTGGACCCCTTTTCTAAATTGACCCACTTCCTGAATTGGAACTTTTAAAAGCAACGAATTTTAAAAAGTCGATAACAAAACCACATTAAGATATAAAAACGAGATTTTTAGGTATTGTATAAATTAATTTATAGGTAATTTAATAAAGATAGAACGTTACTAAAATTAATAATAGAAAGCTTAAAAAACAAAAGGTTTTATATAAAAAGATACAAATATAAATAAATAAATAAATTCCAATTTAAGTATAATTAAGTTTTAATTTCAAAAAATAGTTGTAAACAAAAATAAAAACGTGAAAGGGAACGAAAAAGTTGAAAAGTACCTATATTGTAATTTTTAACGTTTTAGTAAATTTTGTATATTAAAAAGTAAAATATAAAACATTGTTTAAAATTTAATTATATATATATGTTTATAATAAAAAGTCTAGATAATATAATATTAAAGTGAATATTTAATATAAAAAGAAAAGTATAATATTCAAATAATATTTAAAGGTATAAAAGCGTTATAGAACTATTTTATTAATATTTAAAAAGTATATTTATATTAAAGTAACAATATATAAAGTTTTTTATAAAGATTATTACAGAAAAAACTATCGGTTATTTATTTAATTATAACGTATAAAAAATTTTAAATTATATTTTCAACGTTTTGAATAAAATATATTAATATTAAGTTACCTATTAATATAAGTAAAATATAACATTGTTTAACTTACTTTTTAAGGCTTATATTACTTATTTTATAAATATAAAATAATATATATTTATTTTAATATTTTATATAAATTTAATCTTAATTATTTATACTTTTAGAAGTAATAAACGATATATTAAAGCATATATATTATTTATAATAATTATAATATTATAAAAACGCGTATTTCTTTTAATAACTTTAAAGTAATTATTATCCGAAAAAAAATCTATATTATAAAAATGTAAAAATAATTAATAAAGAAAAGGTTATTAATAAGTTATTTAAACAACCTTAATTTATATTATATATATTATATTTAGAGTTTTTTCTTTTAATTTATTTATAACAAATTTCTTTTTCTTTTTAACATTATTTTATATTCTATATTTTATATTCCTTAATAATATAAAATTAAATAGCCTTATATTATATTTTACTTAACGTACCACACCATTAAACGGTCCAAACCAGTAAACGGACCAATTTTACAAACATTCCAGTTACTTATCTTTAATTACCTATTTTTCAACACTAACAATATAAAACAACTTACTAAATAAAAGAAAATAAACCTAGCCATTCAGGTTAAAAAACGAAACCCGAAACTTAATTATACGAAATTTAGTTCTATATATAAAGTTACTCCAACGACCTTAAAAACCCGATATTACGGTAAATACGCGCAAGCCGATATTATTCCTCCTTTACAGAAATTAACGGCGACCGAAAAAAATCGATTATCGACCGAATTTTCGATTTAGATACGCGAACGTTTCCTGTCCGGCTTCAACATATTGAAAATATAGCAAATCTATTACTTACTTAACGCGTTACAAAACGCGTTAAAGTTAACTGGGCGTCGAGATTTATTAAACGGCAAAAAAAACTCCAAACGTATTTAAATTGGAAAATCGATTATTAACGGATTTTATTCGAAAATCCAGAAACATTTCGTAAGTAATTCGAACTTATTCGGATTATTATCGCAAAATATAACATCGCAAAAAAAAAATATTTATAATTTCGACGAAACGGGATTTTTAATAAGGTTTTTTTATAATAACGGGTATAATAATTACAAGTACCGAAAAACGTGAAAAACTTAAATAAACGCAACAAAAAAATAAAAAATAAGTTATAATTATCCAGGCTATTAATTCCTAAAATTAAGCTTTACCGTTATTTATTATTATAACGGGAAAAAATTATTTTAAATCCTAATATTATAACAATAAATTACCAACCGATTAAAAACTTAATATAAATTATAATAACTAAACAATAAACGAATTAAATTTAAAATAAATTTAACATTTTAATAAACATATTCGGACGTATACGAAAAGTTCGAAACGTTTCTTTATCCTCGACGGTTACGAAAATTATTATTCGATAAAATTCGAAAAATATTACGTTAACCACGATATTATTACTTTTTGCATACCCGCATATTCCTTTTATTAGCTTTAACTTTTTAACGTATTTTTATTTTATTTTAAAACGCGCTTATTTACGTTACATCAAAAACTTAATACGACGCCATTATACCTATATTACCAAAAAAAAATTTCGCCGGCTTTTATAACGCGTTCCAAATTACCATAACATCCGATAACATTAAATCTGGATTTACAAAAGTTGGTTTTGTTCTATTCGATCCTAATAACGTTCTTTCCAAATTGGAAGTTCCTTTAATTATGCTTACGCCGACCGTCTCCCCGTTAACCTCCGCCGGTTCCATTCGTTTTCTACCCGCAAAAACCTTTAGGAATATCAAAAAAATAACACGGTAATTGCGTTATTTACAAAAAAAAATTGGAAACTAACAAAATAACTCGTTAATTAAAATAACTAAATCGATTTATTTTTTAACTAAAAATTACTTATTAATTCTGTACGAAAATCTTCTTTTTCGAAAAAAAACTACTTAATTACGCGAAACGAATCATATCTTAAATAAACGTCGCAGGATTAAAAACAAACGTTTTCAAAAAAAAATTTACTTATTATATAAAAAAAACAAACTTTTCTAACTTAAAAAAAAAAGGTAATAAAAAAATACAGCCAACAGCAGCTAGAAAAAGTTATCGTAAGAAAGTTAAAACCAAAAAACGGAAATATAACGTTTGCGGCAAGCCTGGACATAATACGCGTACCTATATAAAAGTTATAAATACGTCTAGCGAAAAAAAATCCGATTAATTTAAATTAATACGATATATTATTATTAAGTTATTTAAATTTATTACTACGAAATGCTATAAAACGGTCCGCTTACTGGTTTGAACCGTTCAATAATATGGTACGTTATATAAAACACCTTTTAAATAATATCTTTTTATTATACGGCGTTTTTATGGTATTTATTTATTTAGTTATAAACTTTTAACTATCGCGTAATTTGCTGAGAAATAAATTCAGAAAGTGGGTAAATTCAAAAAGTGGGGGCAAGACGCTTAGGGTTATTATGAAGCCATTTAGACGTCGCTGGTACTTTTAAAAATCTATTTCGCCCGTTTTCCGCTTTATCCAACTTTTACGGAAACGAAATACGCCTTCCAATCCTTCGCTACGTAACCTCGTAATAACCTCGTCGATTTTCTGTTATAAATCTCTAGCGTTCTAATTTCCTCTTTAACGTTTTGGTTTTTTTTGGGGTATTTTCGTTAATATTACTACCGAATAATAAACTTTCTTAATTTTTATAAGGTTCTTTTTAAGGTTTTTTTAAATCTTTTTTAGTTCTTATAAACGTTACCGCGCCGACGAGCGTTTACGTTTTAAATCGACCTACGGCTACTACGTATGCAAACGTTTCTTTTAAACCGAAACGATTAAAAGAGCTTTAAAACCTTTTTCTTTAACGCCGAACTAATTCTTTCTCGACAGTTCCGCTTTAAAGCCCTCACGCTGAGCCTGCCGTTCCTGCCGTTGGACCTGCCGTTGGACCTGCCGTTGGACCTGCCGTTGGACCTGCCGTTGGACCTGCCGTTGGACCTGCCGTTGGACCTGCCGTTGGACCTGCCGTCGGACCTGTCACCGAGCCTGTCGACGACCCTGCTGACAAGCCTGTCGCCGAGCCTGCCTCCCTTTTTCAAGCCTTCCGTACCGAAGCGCAGCGGTATCTCGAATGCAACACAAAATGGGTGGATCGGAATATCAATTTTCTACCGTCAAAACTGCCAAAAGACGGAACCAGAAGATGCTACTATGTCGGCAAATGCGTTATAAATAAGTGTTAAAAAACAGAATATGCTATTAGTAATAATCAATTAAAAATCGTATTTAAAACGTTAGCTTCTAGTATGTGGGTGATAGGGTGGGGGTGATATAGGTTACTAGAAAGCTGGCGGCTATCAACTTATTTAGGAAAAATTAGATATAGCCGAAATAGGACGGCTCTTAAAGAACCTACCGATACGGCCTACTTTAATTAAACTTAGTTATTCCTTGGCTGCGAGTACGGCGAATTGCCCGTGAAGAGCAACATTTGAGGTGCTCCGTTGGAGAGGACTGACACCGCTTCCCTCAGCAGGCGATAATTCGTTAACTTGACCATCTTTTTCAATTCGACGCGCTTACGCCTCAACCTCAGGTCCATTTCCACGGTCGTCTATCTTACGTGAAGCAGGCATAATAGCGATGGCCGAGCATCCAGCTTTCACATTGGCGGGCCTGTGTAAGTCCCAAATTTCAGAACTCATCGCATCATATGTCAATGTTCACCCGAACATCCCACACTGGCCGCCGGCGGCACCTTGGGCTTTTAGCGCACGCGTTCCAGGCCCTTCCTTATCGCAGGCGTGACCTTCGGCGCCAGCTTTGCCTGCCCAGGTAAAGTTCAACCCATTAATCATATCTCCAAGTACCCCGCATTTGGCAGGATGCTGTGCTAACGAGCCTCGCCAGGATATCTCCTCAGGAAGAACAGGGACTACGGTGCGGAGCTCGCATTGGGCAGCAGCGTCGTCTTGCTAGGACCTAGTGCCCAGAGAATGATCGCCAGGCAGGCCAAGTCGCGCCCGGGCATCGGCCTCAGCGTCGCCGGCACGCTCTCGACGTATTACTACCAGAAGCAGTTCAAGGTGTTCCGCTTCAAGGTCCAAACCGGCTGAATCAGTCCCTCATATTGGACCTCACCAGTACCCCTGCACCGATCGCCCGCAGAAGGGAAAGTCGAACTGCTTTCCCCATCTTCCTATGCCAGCTTTGTAACAACAATAAGACCACTTCTCAATGAATAACGAAACCCTTGGATTACAACTGGGCCTAGATGTACGGCTCATGACGCCACTCTTCCAACGGTTTCGAATAGCAGATCCACAGCTTTGCGGGATGGTTCTGTGCCTTGAGCCACATGTCCCTAAGGCTGACACCCTCGTACCGGGCCGCATAGAACCACGCATCCAGACAGTAGATTGGCACCTTGACGCGACCTTGGTACTCTTCTCCGTCCGACTCAGTGTCTTTTGTTGATGAAGGCTCCCAGTCAGCATCGTATGCCCAGACCCAGAAGATTTCGTAAGCCGGGCGGGTGCATTCCCAAAGGTCCTCGGGGATGCATCCAGCGTCGACTACGATAAACGTATTCCGCAAGATGCCGGGGGACGAAAGCGATTCCCTGTAATCTTTGAAATGCCTGTAACGTAATAAGCACGTTGTCACTCGCGGTAGTGCCGGGAACAAAAGGTCAAGTGACTTCCCGTTGCAGGGCGTCGTCTGCGGCCAACTCTCCAGCAACGGGCCCAGTGGCCCAGTGTTCCGTCCAAAGCTTCTTCAAAGTGGAACTGTTCCCCCTGCAATGAATGGATACCAAGCATGCATAGGCAAGGGACCGCTCTTCCCCCACATGATACGGAATCCAGGAAGTGTTCTCCCGAATGGCGTCCCATGTCTCGGACCACTTGTGGCCATACTTCTGCTTGGTCTCTCTGGTCTTATCGAAAACGAAACCCCAGAGTTGCTGGGCATCGACGATCTGCTGGATCCAAGCCGGAGGTGCGGGAGATACCTGTTTCCAGATTGCGTTGATGGCGCCGCCACCCTGTAGCTCCATCTGCGCAAGGTCCTCGGGTGATAGGCGCTCGAGAAGGGGGATGACCCATTTGGCGTTCCTCCGGGCGATCTTTTCATCTTCCGTCCGGACGACCTCTCTGGCGCGCTCTGCTACTGTTTGGAGCTCCTCTTCTCTCAGCTGTGCGTCATATGCGTCCTGCAAATTCGCGCCCTCCTCGAGGTAGCGCACGTCGCAGATGAGGATCTTCCAAGCATCCAAAAGGGCGGGCGTGCGACCATCCTCGGGGTTTGCGGCGTATGCGATCAGGTAGTCACGGGACTGGATGGCGTTGTTGGTAATGCGTTTGAGCATGGCCTCCTCGTCTGGAGGGTAACAGGTTCGACCGAGCAAGGCATCTCGCAGTGCTCTATGCTCGAGGATTTCGCTGGGGTTGGAGAGAGCCGTGGCCACGAGGTCCCGGCCTCCAATTAACTCGTCGAGGAGCTGGGTTCTCCTGTCCCTTCGTTGCTGGTGGATGAGCCTGATGCGGTCTGCTGACAGTGCGGCCATTGCTATTGTGGTGACGTTGATCTCCCCTGGTGATGACAGGGGAAAAGGATGACAAATGCTTGTGGACGGGAGACGATTTAGTACTAGTAGGCTCCACAGGGTGGGTAGCGGTAGCAGAAGAAGAGCGCACGTACAACTCTCAGGGGTATTTTTTGTTAGTTACCTCCACCGCCCCACCAGATTCCCTAAACAGCTAGCATGTATACTTCCACACGCTTTATATGCGAAAATACCTGCATTAATTTCTCTGCTGTTTCTCATCACTTTCAATGCACCACTTCATCTTGGCCAACCTATTAAAGGCTTTCGGCAGCTTTGATTAACGGCGAACTTTCGCAAAGTAGTTACTTTTTGATATATCGAAACTGGGCTTTTAGGTCCATATTAAAATCTCGATTCAAAGCAAATACAGCTGTTAATAGGTTAATAAAACGTCACATACAGGTCATGGTAACAACGACTTACAGATATGTAGAAATAGGTAGCTTTCCATACAAATTCTATGGGAGTCTACGAAGGTCGAACGCAAAAGTCTACAAGCATCCCCACTTTATTCCACAATACGGAATTTTAAATACGTATCAGTCCCCATTGTAATTAAAGCCCAACGCTAAGGTAACCATTAACTCCTAATATAACCTGTTTTAACCCATAAATTAACGCTTTTCAAAAAAAAAAAAACATTATATTAATTCCGGAATAAAACTATTATTTTAACATACCTTCATCATCATAGCTATTATTAATAAAAAAACTGTTACCGCGCGAACTTAAACGTTTACTTTTTATAACAAAAATACCTTTTTTGCAAAAATCAACCGTCTTATAAAATATACGCGATTAAGATTTAATTCCTTACGCTACAGCGCTTAACGGCGTAAGTAAGTTCCTAAAGGCCCTATAAGTCAAAGACCCGGTCAACGCACCACCCCCTCAACGCCCCACATTTCTCTAAAGGTTATATCTTAAATAACAAATTAACAAAAACAATTATAAAAAAACTATATTTATATAGTAATAACCCCTTTATTAAGGTTTAATTAGCCGTTGTTTTAAGTTTATATTACGTAATGTAAATTAGGTTTTAATTTACATGATATAATTACAAATAAATTATAAAAACGTATTATATAATAAATAACAATATATGTGGCATATATTGTAATCTTAATAAAATTAATACGTTTAAAATATTACGTTTTTAACGTGAAACCTTTTTATTATAACGTATAATTATATGAAATAATACGTATAATATGTATTATATATATATCTATATATTATATTACGTTATTTTTTTATTAAATCCTTTTTATTTTAATAATTTAAATAAAAAAAGTTAATGATTTACAATATTTATAGATTATTGAAATTATTGTAAGGTTATAATAATATAAAGTTTATGTAATTAAAAAATTAAATACGTATAATATAAATATTAATTATTATAAAAAAATAATTTAAAATATTAAGGCAAATATAATATAACTTATATTTTAATACTTATTATATTAAAGCTTTTATATAGCTTACTTATATATATTATCCTTATAACATTATCTTTTTCGAAAATTTATAAAACGATAAATAATAAAACTTTTTATTATTATTCAAATATCTTATTGTTCTAAAAAATACGATATATTTATATTTATATAAATTATTAAATAGTTATAACATAATTTCAAAAACATTATAACTTAATATTCCTAAAAAAGAAGTTTAATTTATATTATTTTTTATATTCATATTTATTTATTTTAAGGTTATATTAATATTATTAAATTTATATATTCCGTATATTATATACTTTATATCTAACGTACCACATTATTAAACGGTCCAAACCAGTAAGCGGACCGTTTCATAGCACTTCGCAGCAATAAATTCAAATAAGTCAACAATAACATATCGTATTAATTTAAATTAATCGGATTTTTTTTCGTTAAACGTATTTACAACTTTTATACAGGTACGCGCATTATGTCCAGGCTTACCGCAAACGCCACACTTCCGTTCCTTGGTTTTAACTTTTTTACAACAACCCCTTTTAGCTGCTGTTAGCTGCATTTTTTTATTATCCTTTTTTTTTAAGCCAGAAAAGCTTATCCTTTTTGAATAATAAATGTTTTTCCTTTTTGAAAACGTTTGTTTTTAGTTCTGTAACGTTTGCTTAAGATATGGTTCGTTTCGTGTAATTAAGCAGTTTCTTTTCGAAAAAGAAGATTTTTGTACAGAATTAACAAGTAACTTTTAATTAAAAAATAAATTGATTTAATTATTTTAATTAACGAACTACCCTGTTAGTTTTTAATTTTTTTTTTGCAAATAACGCAATTGCTACGTTACTTTCTTAATATTTTTAAGGGTTTTTACGGGCAGAAAACGAATGGAACCGGCGGAAATTAACGGGAAAACGGTCGGCGTAAGCACAACTAAAGGAACTTCTAATTCGGAAAAAACGTTATTAGGATCGAATAAAACAAAACCAACTTTCGCAAATCCAGATTTGATATTATCGGACGTTATGGCAGCTTAAAACGCGTTGTAAAAACCGGCAAGAAAATCTTTTTTAGTAATATGGGTATAATAACGTCGCATTAAGTTTTCGATATAACGCAAATAAATGCATTTTAAAACAAAAAACAAAATACGTTAAAAAGTTAAAGCCGATAGGAAAAATATACGGGTATGTAAAAAGTAATAATATCGTAATTAGCGCAATATTTTTCGAATTCCATTAAATAATAACTTTTATGGCCGTTAAAGATAAGGAAACGTTTCGAACTTTTCATACGTATCCGAATATGTTTGTCGAAATGTTAAATTTATTTTAAATTTAATTCGTTTGTTATTTAGTTATTATAACTTATATTAAGTTTTTAATCGGTCAGTAATTTGTTATCGCGATATTAAAATTTAAGATAATTTTTCTTTACTATAATAATAAATAACGGCAAAACTTAATTTTAGGAATTAATAATTTAAATAACTGTAATTTATTTTTTATTCCCTTATTACGTTTATTTAGGTTTTTTACGTTTTTCGATATTTGTAATTATTATACCCGTTATTATAAAAAACCTTATTAAAAATCCCGTTTCGTCGAAATTATAAATATCTTTTTTTGCAATGCCGTATTTTGCAATAATAATCCGAATAAATTCGAATTATTTGCGAAATGTTTCTGGATTTTCGGATAAAACTTGTTAATAATCGATTTTCCGATTTAAACGCGTCTGGAATTTTTTTTGCCGTTTAACAAATTTCGACGCCTAGTTAATTTTAACGCGTTCTGTAACGCGTTAGGTAAATAATAGATTTGCTATATTTTCAACATGCTGAAACCGGACAGGAAACGTTCGCGTATTTAGGTCGAAAATTCGGTCGACAATCGATTTTTTTTCGGTCGCCGTTAATTTCTGCAAGGAAAAGATAATATCGGCTTACGCGCATTTACCGTAATATCGGGCCTTTAAAGTCGTTAAAGTAACTTTATATATAGAACTAAGTTTCGCATAATTAAGTTTCGGGTTTCGTTTTTTAACCTAAATAGCTAGGTTTATTTTTCTTTGTTTAATAAGTCGTTTTATATTGTTAGTATTAAGAAATAGGCAATTAAAAATAAGTAACTGGAATGTTTGCAAAATTGGTCCGCTTACTGGTTTGGACCGTTTAATAGTATGGTACGTTATGTTTTAAAGTATTGCCTAGCTATTTAATTAACAAGATATAAAATTAAAAGATATATAGCTAAGTTTATTATAAAGTGCTAATATGTAAAATATATAAATCTTTTTAAATATACTTAATTTAATAAATAATAATTTAAATATAATTAAAATATATATATTATATAACATTTTTTATTATAATATATAAGTCCGAATATAAATCCTTTACTGAGTAAATTTAACCGCTGTTATAATAAATAGTTGTTGTAGTTTTATATGCATTTATTTTTATTTTATTATTTATTTTATATAAAGAAATATTTAGAATTTAAGTTATATTCTTTGTATTCTCTTATTTATTTATATTTTTGTTTTGATTATAATATATTATTAATTGAATTTTTTTACAAAAATTAAAAATTAGTTTATTTATGCGTAATAAATAATAATACTGCTTGCCGTTTTTTAATATCTAGTTTTGTTAATAAGTTAAAAATAAGGAGGTTTGTGGATTTTGTATAGGGAAAAGTGGGGCGTTGAGGGGGTGGTGCGTTGACCGGGTCTTTGACTTATTTAAAAAATATATAATTTCGGCAACGAAAACAAGCAGGCCACGGAAGGTTACGGCGGATAAAAAAAAGGAAGTAAGGCTAACTGTAACGCAAAACAATATTACACGCTTATAATCGTCAGCACAAATCGTAGCTAAAATTAACGAAAATAAAGCTTACAAAAAGAAATTTCACGATATACCGTCTTAAGGATTTTTAAATCCCTCAACTTTAAGCCCGTTAAATAGATTACGAAATCCGGCTTAAATAAAACCCTAAAAAAAATCCGTTTACGCTTTTGTTTAAAAGTTAAAAACTAAAATAACGAATATCTTTACTTTATCGTATAAAATAATAAAACGTTAATCTAGCTTTAATCACTTCGAAAAAAACGCCACGTATAAGGAATACCCGGTAAACTCCATCATTATTATTGCAAACGTATGCAGTAAAAAAACAGATAAAAATTCATGTTTTAAAAATACTTTACTTATTTCCACGTTAAACCTTATTATATCTGGCCTTCTAAAACGAAAAAAATAACGAAAAAATATATGAAAATAATGCTAAATCATAACTTTTTAAAAAAATGGGCCGTTCAGAAAAAATGGAAAATAAAAACCGTAATAAGGAAGTTAAATCTTAATTATTGGAAACGTAACAAAAAGCCGCAGTAAAAATTCAAGCCTAAATACGGTAAGTAAAAAAAAATTGAAAAGAAAAATAAAATCGATTAAATACAATATCGTAAAAAATTCCTAAAGCCGTTATTCGTTTTATTTATTAAGGAAATAAAAAAGAAATATCCTTTTCGTACTTTTATCGCTTAAAACGATAACGCTTTAACGCACGCCTTATAATAAAATTAACAGGTTTAAAAAAAACCGGAATCGAACGGTTACAATAACCTGCTAACTCACTTAATCTTAATATAATCGAACTGCCTTAAAGTTACTTAAAGCAAGATATTACCAAATTTAACGTTCTTAATAAAAAATTAAGGTTAAAAAAACGTTAAAAGGATAAATAGGCTTACTTTCTTTTACAACGATTTTAACACTTCGTTAATCGGTTTTAAGGAAAATTTATATAAATAATATATCTTTAAAATGGTAATAATTATCGTAAAAGTACTTGGCCTCCTAACGGTATTAAAAAGAAACCTAATAATAAATAGTTTAAAAAGATATACCGCAAAACTGAAAAAATTCTAAAAGAAAATAAAAAAAATAAGCGTCAATTACCGGAAATAGCTTTAAGGACTTATCTTCAAAAAACGCGCTTACAAACGCGATTAGCTAAAAAAAAAGCTGCGAAAGCGTTAGAAAGAAAATTATGGCTAGATATAAATTTAAAAACAAAAGCAAAATTTTTTAATAATTAATTTTTTAATATTACAGTAATTATCATAAAGTCTTGCAATAAGGTCGTTTTGAATTGCTGATATGGCGGAACACACTTTAACGTCATTGTGTTTGGGTGGCGGCGTTGTACTATGGGCCATTATAGGGATGTTTATAAACTTTTGCGCTCGACCTTCGTACAGACTTGCTTCTAGGGGAACCAAATGGGGGGGTGGAGGTAACTAACAAAAAATACACCTGCAAGTTGTACCAATGCACACCCTCAGCTATTTGCACACATTCCAAATTACAGAACGTTGATTAAATATTTTATAAATAAGTTAATAAATATATATATACGACTAATCGCGCAAACTATAAAAAAAGTTATCGTGTTCGAAGATACTAGGTATAATATCTATATAAAAATTATATCGTATAATGATTTTCTATATATTGGCTCAGCCTGGAATATAAAAAGCTTGGGCCTGTTATCTACCTTGCATATATATATACGAAACCGTACGGATTTTGATTTTATAAAATCTTTTATTACTTTTATTAACCCTATTACTTCGAACGTAGATATAGATATATATATTTAAATATTAAATATTATATAATTAATTTATATTTGTTTTCGTAATAAAAACAATTTTGTTTGGTTTTATATGCAATTTAACAATAAGTTTTACCTGTTTACGTATAGGTTCGGTCGGTTTGGATAATTCGGGGAATTTATCAAGTTCGGATAAAAACGAAACGTATACGTTTTTTTTGGCCCGTACGGTTTCGATTATTTTCGTATTATATTATGCGAATTTGGGATTTCGCAAACGAAAAGGTTTACCGGATACTGTAAGTAATACCGGATTAATTATGCCGTTTTCAGACGGTTTTATAAGGGTTTATTTGATTTTTTTTTAAATTAAATATTATTCAAAAACCGTTTATAAATATACAAATATATATATAGAAATATATATACGGATTTATATATTACAATATAATATTTAAAAAGAATAAACTATATAATTATAGATAAGTTAATATATATATAACCGCACGAATTATAAGGAATTATTAAAACAAAAATAATATAAAATAAAATAAGTAAAAGTAAGTTTATATAAAAGTAAAAAACGTTAAATAAAAGTAAAAAACGTTAAATAAAAGTAAAAAACGTTAAATAAAAGTAAAAAACGTTAAATAAAAGTCAAAATAGACGTTACAGCAAAATTATACGAAGCTATCTGTTATGGCCCAGCCAGGCTTGGCCTTTCCAAAACAATCGGAGACTGCAGAAAGATAAGCTCCGATAAAGAACTTAGGTTACGTAATTTGTAATTACGGTGGATCCGGTGATTAAGAGTGATTACAGTAACGGGATTATTAATAATTATTACGATAGCAATGATTAGTCGTAATTTAAGGTGATTAATAATAATTATTATGGATTAATAAAAAGGATAAATACATTTATTACTTTTTTATAATTTTAAATAATACTAGTTTGTAATACAATTTGGTTACTTAGATTATTTTTGGTTATTTGTTATTATTAAACGTAATTAATTTTACCCGTTATTATTTAATTTCCTATAATATTATTGTTAATATAAACCTATACGATTAGGTTTAATAGTTAGTTAATTAACTTAGCCGTTATATGTTATAAATTTTTATTTAGTAATATAGTTAAACTTTAAGTAATATTCGAATCGTTAATATGTCGATTAATGTATAAATAATAGTTATTTCGGAACTTACAGTTTAATAGTTTTAAAACAAAATTAAGAAGTTCGAGATTATTGTTTAGTAACTTATTAACGAAATAGTGATAACCTAATAAGTAAAGCCTTGCAAAATAAAACTTAAAAAGCCTTAGCCTTATAACGGAAAAAAACGTTTAAAGTTTTCTAACTTAAGCGCGGGTTTATCTTCGCTTTAAGGGATTTACCGACCCTGCAAACCAGATCTTTGCTATCGCCGCTTACCTTAAAAAATGCCCTCGATTGGTTTAAACTTATTATAAGGGATTTTTTGGAAAACGGAAAGTTAAATTAGGAAGAAATTATTCGGAAAGTTTTTCCCAGTTATATTAACTTCGAAAATAAACTTAAAAATAATTTCGAAAATCCGGACGACAAACGAGTTGCAGCTTAATAAATCTTTGAATTGCGTTAAAAAGAATTAACTTTTAAATATATTGTAAAATTTAAAAACTTTATGGCAAAAATAAGATAAACGGATAACGAAAACGATACCTTAATTAATATGTTTTATAAAGGTTGAAAGGAAAACGTTAAAAACGAAATTATTAAGCTTTTACGATTTACGATACTTAATAAGTATATTACGGAAGTAATAAGAATTAATAATTAATAATTCGAAAAACGATAAAAACTACAAGGATATTTTACTTTACGGATTGGATATTTTAAGGTTAATTAAGGAAAAAAATACGAAATATCTTTTATTTTTTATAAAACAACTCCAAAACCCATAAAACTTGGCATTATCTAATAATAAGACATAAATTAAATATAATGTTATAATTGTAGCAAGATAGGATATGTTGCCAAACAATGTAAATTGCTGTTAAAAAACGACAAAAAAGTATATTAGACTTTAATATCTAAAGATATATTAAAAGGTTAAAACGGTAACAAACAAATTAATATAATCTATATTGCAAAAACGATAATTAAAAAAATACGATAAGGATTAAAAGCGGTTAAGGCTTTTTTACAGGCGGTAATGGAAAGATAGGTTTAGGAAATACGACATATAAGTTTCCATTTTATTAATTGTAACTAATTTTAATACCGTGTTTATACGGAAAAGAAATAACGAATTTTTAAACAAATTATCTATATATAAAAGAAAGGTTTCGATTTTTATACTTAAATAAGGTATAACAAGGAAAATTAATAATGGTACCGGGAATTGCAAGCTTTTATTATATAGAAAAAAATCGAAAATATAGCATTAATATTAACATAGCCGGAAAGCGAAAAATGTTCCCAAATAGACCCTACGTATTATTTCGGATAATGCAACTATCAAACCTAAAAAGAATCAATCCAAAGGTTTGTCGATAAATATTGTTAAAAGGTTATTACAGAAATTTAATTACAGCTAGCCTTCGAAATGGATTTCCGAAAGCGAAAAGTATTACGAAAAAAGTTAATAGAGTTTTTTAACCAAAGCTAGCTAATCTCTTACGCGGGATGGAAAATTATCAAAAGATTAAAAGAGGATATTTGCGATATAGTAAACCGATTACATTAGCAAGAAATTTTTTTTCTAATTTAAAACTTAATTGCGCCGCTAAAAGGGCCAGATAACGCAAGTACAAAAAATATGCGAATAACTTACAAAGTAAATCTAATAATTTACAAAGTTCTTAAAAAAGGAACGTTACTTATAAACAAGCTTTAAAATAGCGTAAGCCGGGAATAATAATAAATATTCCTTAAAATAACTTTAAATACGATAATAAGAATTAAGAACAACCTTATTACCCTGAAAATACGGATTGGGATATATTAGTATACCGTAATAATAGATTACGGAACTTTAAGTGCTAATTATATTATTCCGAAGTTAATAAATTAATTTAGATTACTATGGAAAGATAAAAAGGATTTTTATATCGCCAAAAACGCCGAAGGTTAGGTATTTATTTACGATAACAGAAAAATTATACGTAAAATTAATTATTTCGATATTTTTATTTAAAAACGAATTTAAATAATTAATTTCGATATCGTTCTGTTAAAAAATTACGATATGATTTTAGGAAAACCATGGTTATATTAATATAACCCCTTAATCGATTGGAATACTAGCTAGATAAAATTTATTTTACATTTTATCGATAAGTAAAAAAAACGAACGATATTTTTGTATTCAATTATTAAAAAAAGCGATAAATGTAAATATAAAGATACGACAAAAACTTTATTACCTAAAAAACATGATATAAAAAAACGGTATAACAAACGTATTCAACGTATTATAACCATAATCCGGACATAACTTTATAATCTAAACGAACTCCTAAAATACCAGCCCGAAAAGCCAAAAGAAAATATAGTTAGTATATTATTACAATATCGCAAATATAAGCAGTTATTTTTTAAAAAAAAAGCTTAAAACGAAATTACTAGAATATAACGAATAGGACCATAAAATAGTTTTTAAGGAAGGCATTCTACTCAAGTTTTACTTTATTTACATTTTGAATAAAGCGGAATTACATACTTTACGTATATACTTAAAAAATAAATTTCAGAAAGGATAAATCCAACAATCTATATCTTTAACAGAATATCTCATATTTTTCGTATTAAAAAAATAGCAAGTTACGATTAGTAATAGATTATTAATATTTTAATAACATTATTGTTAAAATAAAATACTTTTACTATTAATTACGGAAATAAAAGATCGTTTATAAAGAACTAAATAATTTACCGTTTTGGATTTCAAAAATGGGTATAACCTAATTTAAATTAAGCTAGGATATAAGAAACGGTTTTTAAAACGAAATACAAATTATACAAATACTTAATTATATTAATAGGATTTACGAATGTATTAATAACTTTTTAACGAATGGTTAATTATATATTTCGAAGTACCTAAATATTTTCGTTATATATTATCTAAACGATATTTTGATTTTTTTAAAATTAGAAGAAGTATATGCAAAATACGTTTATTAAGTTTTTTAGATTTTATAAACGTTAATTTATTACTTAACGTAAAAACAAGTCAGTTCTATACGTAAAAAGTGGAATATTTAAAATATATTATTATTTTAAGATATATTAAAATGAACCCGAAAAAGATTGTAGCAATTACCGAATAGTTTATATGTATTACCGTTATAAAAGTATAAATATTTATTAAATATTTTAATAAGAGTGCAATATTATTATAAAACCTAACTAAGAAAAAAACGAATTTTAGTAAACGACGGAAACCGAAATGGTTTTTTAATAAATTAAGGATATAATTATCAGTAAACCAGTATTAATTATATAATCCAAAACGTCTAATTAAGTTAGAAACCGATTATTCGGATTATATATTAAGCGCGGTTATCGGATACTAAGACGATTAAAAAGTATTTTATTTAATTACTTTTTATTTTTACAAGTTAAAAAATGCAGAATTAAATTATATTATTCTCGATAAAGAATTTATAGCTATCGTTAAAGCTTTTCGAAAATTTAGATATATATTTAAAAGAAACCTTTATTAAACTAAGGTTTATATCGATTATAAAAACCTTATCCGTTTTAATATTACGCGAAAATTTATAAAACAACAATTACATTACGCGGAAAAGCTAGCAAAGTATGATTTCGTTATTATTTACAAGAAAAAACTTTAAAAACGGCAAAGTAAATACTTTTAGTAAATAACTTAATTTAAAAGAAAAATTAGTTAAAGCTAGTTATAGAATTTTTAATGTTATTTTCGAAAAATACTTAAAGTTACCACAAATTACAACAATTAAAGTAATACTTTTTGATTTATATTAAAGAATATAATAATATAACGACAATTTATCTGACAAACAGAAAACAAATAAAATTTAAATACTAGAAAAATATTAATAAAACCTGGTATAAGATGTACATTAATACCTACTTTATAGATACTTAAAAATTCATAAAATTTTAAACGTTTATAACGCATTTATTATTTTTTAAAATAAAGATAACAGTATAGAAAATTAAACGAAAATACGACGTTTGCGTTAAAGCAAAAATTCCGAAATATAAACTTTACGGAAAATTATAATTATTTTCAGTTTTATAGCGTTTATGGGATTCGATTACCATGGATTCTATTATTAAGTTTCCCTTATCCGAAGACCTAGTGATAGAAGTATATTATAATAGCATTTTCGTAATTGTCAATCGATTTACAAATTTTTTTTATTTTATATTTTATTACGAAAATACAAACGTAAAACAAATAGCATATATTTTTTTCCGATATATCTTTAATATATATAAATTATTAATAAAAATTATTTAAATAAAGGTACTATATTTATTTTTAAATTCTAGTAAGGTTTTATAGTACAGATTGGTTTAAATTACAAGTTATTTAACGCGTTTAGACCTTAAATAAACGGGTAAACAAAACGGTTAAATTAAATTTTCAAAATTTATCTACGATATTATATTAATTATAAACAGAATAATTAGGTTACAAAGTTAATAACAGCTTAATTGGCCTATAATATTAACTACTATAAAAGTATTAAAATAACTTTAATAAACGTTAATTTCGGTTTTATACTAAAAGTTTATAAAAAAATACGCGATAACGGTCCGGTTAACCTTAAAACAATTTTGATATTAAAATAATTTAGGTAGTTATACATAAAGATAGGGATAGAACTTAAATTTATACGTAACTAAATAAAAAAATATTATAAGCAGAAAAGGTTAAAGAAATTAACTTTTTTAAAAAGGGATATAGTTTATTTAGTTACCAAAAATATCAAAACCAAACGCTTAAATTAAAAATTCGACTTTAAATATATTAGCTTATATAAAATTATTAGGAAAATTTTAAAAAATAATTACGAATTAAAGCTACTTTCGAAGGTTAAGTTCCATTCAGTTTTTTATATTTCTTTACTTAAGTTAACAGCAAATATTATTAAAGTCAGTATAAGATAAAAGAATAAAGCAAAAAAAGATGCATTAGTATACGAAGCAAAGAAAATTTTAAATATACGCAAAAAGGACGGACTTACTAAATACTTGATTAAATAGAAAAATTACCTAGATTCCGAAAATACCTGGAAATCCGTTAAAAATTTCATAAACGCCTAGGGTTTCTTAAAGAACTTTTATTAATAACACCGGAATTGTTAGTTATAACACTTTAATTAATACTGTCGGTAATAAACCAATCGATGTTTTCGATACCTAACCAGTCCACTAAACCTAGAATTTATACTAACGCGGCGGTATTAGTTTCTAGCCTTGCTTATTTCCGCTTTTTTTTTCTAGCTCATCTAATGATTAAAAACTACGTTAAACCATGGTAATACCTTTTAAACGCGCCAAACCCTTTTATTTACGCAGCCAAATTAAACGAATTAAAGCTTTATTTATTTTCTTTTGGTATCGAAGTTGTATTTTTAAGTAGCGTTTTTAAAACTTTAGAAAATGCTTTTTTGTAAACGTTTTTTTCCGTTTAAGGCGTTAATATTTCCGACAAATACTTTACAGAAAGGATACCGGTACGCCGGTATTATTACAGAAACAACCCCGAAAAATATTTTTTTTACATCGCGACATATTTTCTATTATCTTATATTTTAATCCTTTTGAAAAAATACTAAGAACAAGGCATAACTTCGAAACTAAAATCGTCAAAAACCTTTATAAATTCGGTACGACGAACGGTAGAAAAACGTAAATTGCGACGAATCCTGTTTTTTCGATTAGATATGTTAGTTATTAGAAAAAATAATGGTAAAGAAGGGAAATTACTTACCGGAAATCATAAATAAATAAGTTAATTTTTAAGAGTAATCCTCAGAGAAAAAAGATCGTGTTATGGCCCAACCAGGTTTGGCTTTTCCAAAACGATTGGAAACTATAAAAGAACAAGTTCCGACAAAAAACTTAGATTATGTAATTTGTAATTACGGTAAATCCGGTAATTAGAAATAATTACAGCAACAGAATTATTAGTAATTACTACGATAACAGTAATTAATCGTAATTTAAGGTAATTAATAATAATTATTATAGATTAACAGAAAAGATAAATATATTTATTACTTTTTTATAATATTAGATAATACCAGCTTATAATATAACTTAGTTACCCAAACTATTTTTAGTTATTTATTATTATTAAATATAACTAATTCTACTTGTTATTACTTAGTTTCTTACAGTACTACTGCTAATATAAACCTGTACGACTAGGTTTAATAGTTGGTTAATTAGCCTAGCCGTTACACTATCCGTTTAAAAAAAATGCAGAATAATTTCGATTTTTTAAAAATGAATATTATTTAAATTTTTCGATTTCGTAATTCCAAAATTTATAAATAAAAAGTATAAAACAATTATAAGTCGGACCCCTTCTTTACGCTCTACTCCCTTAACCCGCTACCCATTTTTGAAGCCATTTTTACTATATCTTTTTAATATAAATAAGAATATTTTAACAACCATTTATTCAATTGATTCCATATTAACGCGTACGTATAATGATACATTCCGCTTTTTTTTTACTTTTTTTTCGCTTTTGGAAAATTCGTTTTGGCGTTAATTTTTCCGAGTAACAATAAAGCGTCTTTTCGTAAAGGCTTTTAACTTTACTTTTATTTTCTTAATCGGGATTATTTTTACGAACTTTTTATTTGGTTCGGGTTATACCTTCCTGTATTTCCTAAGCTTCGTTTTATTAATAGTTGCAGTTAATTAGCTATTATAGATTTCGATAACGTTTAATTTAAGGTTTTTTTCGTTAAAAGCTTTGCCGATTTTCCGAAACAAAAACTATGCGCTAGGGCTTTCGAAAACTGGATTAATTTTTATTAGAGATTTTTCGATAATATGTACATTTTTAAAGGATTTAAACGTTTTGATAATTAAATTGGTTATCTGCGCATAAAATCAAAACGGGCGGAAATAAAAACGGATCTAAGTTTAGGTGTTTCCGTCGTTAAGGCCCTAACCTTAACATACTTATTATTTAAGGTTTTTATTCTATTAATAAAGCGTAAACTTATAATTTTCCAGCTTTTTATAATATATTTCAAAATTATCATAACTTTCTATTACGCGTACGAAAACGCTTAAAAAAGGTCCGTTTTATTTATAATTTCGGAAACTCGTTTAAAGTAACGTTTCCGGAATTAATAGCGGAATTTTCGTTTTTAAGGTAAAAACAATATTTCCATTAAAAAGCTAGAAAACGTACGAAGCGTAAGCAAGTAAGAAAGCGATATAAATCTTGTTTTGAAAGCATAGTTACATGAATTTTTCCGTAATATAACTGTTATAACCGTTAATTATTAAAAGCCTTTATTTTTTAAGGTCTACCAGTTTAATATAAGGGATAAAAATTTCGCGTAATTATTTAAACCTGATTTTAATATTCGTCCAGTCGTTTTTAAAGGTAATAAAGTATTAACTTTCGTATAGTTTATTGTTAAAGTTAGGAAATTATTGTTATTATACGTCGCCGCCGTTAAATATTATGAACGATAAAAAGGTTCGCCTATTAACATTAATATAAGTAATTATCGTAATTTACTACGGTTTAAAAACGTTTTTTAAAAGTACGAATTTCTTAAAGGCTTTATCGAATACGAAAACGTTTTCTTTTATCTTTTTTATTATCCCGATTTCGTCGGCGTTAAATCTGTTACCTTACTTAATAACTTTAATAACCGGCGATTTAAAACGGTCGAATAATACGTTCGTAAAAACGGGTAAAGTTTTATTTAAGCGTTTATAATTAATAGTTATACCTTTTAAGGTTTTAATATTAAAATTACGCCGTAAAAAACGAATTACTTATTTTTTCTTAAACGTTAAAGGTTGTTATTATAAATTAAAAAGCGTTAGACGTATAGGCAAAATCGGGAATACGGCGGTACATAATTTAATTAGCCTTGTATAATAACTTAATAAACTAGACTTTTTTTCTAGATTCGTAATAATTTTTGTTAAGTTTTATTAACTTTTTTACGTAGGTATACCTTTAATACGACGTGTAATATATCGCCTGTCGATATCGTAATTTTTAAAGGCTGAATGCAAGGATTTTTTACGCAATACTTTTTTAATCGTTTACGCCGTACGGAATTAAGCTGAAAGTTATATATTGTTCGAAAGCGTAGATTTTAGTAAATAAGAAGATAATTTTTTCAATTTTTTAAAACGTTTTTAGGAAGCTTTTTATAAAAAAAGAAATTAATAAGTAGATTAACGCGTAACGCGCTTGTGGGGTGGCGCGTTGGAGGGGTGGAGCGTGAAGGGGGGTCCGACTTAGATTAAATTATAACCGATTTCAATTTTTCATATTTATTTTTAAAATAATTTTTAAAAAATTGATTAAAATAAATATTAAAAAATATATATAAGTAAATTTTTATATTAGTTTCATATATAAATTAATAATTTAAGCCGGTTTTTTAAATATATATATATATATACGTATAGTTTATTTATAGTTATTATATTTAAAAGTTAATTTGCACAATTATATAAGCAACTAACTACGCTTAAAATTAAAGCTAAAAAATAACAGACGTAACGCGCCCGTTTTTTCAGTTAGTATTGAAATATGTCACGAAACCGGGCCATACCAGGCTCCCTTGATTCATTAGGAGACGTATAGGCATTGGACATGTACATAAACTGTCAGCTAGCCAGGGTGCTAAAGCACCCTAGCTACGCTCTGATCGGAAGATAATTGTTCCGTTGCTAGGCTACACAAAAGCTGTACGCGTACTGAGAAACTGCGCAATTAGCTGAATAGAACAACGCAACTGACATCCCCTATATCTGACATAAACCTTACCGCTTACGTACAGGTCTTGAGCTTGGGGGAGTGTGCACAAGCGTTTTTGGATCTATTGTGCCGGATTGCATGCGGTTCATGATAAGTGACCCTAAACCATCTGGGGTTAAGTGCTTGAATTATGTGCAGCTTCGGTCGACATTAAGCGAGGTAGCTGTGTCTTCTTGAATATATGATCTTCTGGGACATATATTCTGACATATGTTGGTTTGGAGTTAAGAGAGCGCAATGGTTATCAGGCGAGGTGATTGTGTCATGAATTTGATAGGCTCAGTTTTGTATCTTATATGATACCCGAGGACACGGTTCGTTATGATTGATGGATCATAGATTCCAACAGCTGATAGGCCAGCAGATGGATGCAACAGCAATCCACCTGCACATAGCGAGATCGCCAGGTCTCCATGTCTATATTGATAGGTACCTACTGGCCAAAAAGCTTCAAGATCTTAGGATACTGGAGTTGTCGGTGATCAGTCGGATTCTAAGCCTGTCAGCTGTGCTTACGCATTTAGTTATTTTAAACTCGGCCGAGACGCTTCCAATCAACCGGCATAGAGCAGTTGGATTGCTACAACCTTAAGCAGTTACGCTGGTCTACTGTACTACACTCGGCGCTTGCCTGCGTTGCAACAACCTGGTCAAGCCTTTCAACCGTTGACCCACTCATGTTGTAGGTACGTGCCTGTAATTAGAAATACCACGGGATTCCACATCCAATGCTGACAGGAGTGGTGTGACAAGCCCTGGCACACTTGGTGATCCTCTATGGTTTTCTGGGTACCGAGGGTTGGCATACAGTAGCATCTCTGGCCAACCTCCTGCGACCTCTAGTAGCACATGTCTGGACCCATGTGTTTACGCGTCTTCTCTGGGCAAATGGTATCCCACAAAAATCTCTTCCCCCTACCCGCGCATACATGTCAATATATGCAAGATTGGGTTTCTGAGACGCCACAACCCAGATCGCAATCCGTTCCTGCATTATCCTTCAGTCTTATCGTTATCTGCCTTACCTTTTGCTGAGGTTAGGCACGGATGCCTTGGCATTTTACGAAGGGCGACTACGACATTAGATGCAATTTTTGAATATGTACGTTAACGTGTCATGATTATTTGCATATCTCTTGTATACAGAGCAGAATCACCTAAGCAGCCAGACGCGTATCTACGATATACTTTGTGATAGCAGTCGAAATCGAGAGTCGTCCGGCTTTCTCCAGGTAATTTGAGTTGTTGCGTGGAGCTAAACTGGGGAAGTTGTGTGCTGCTAAATAAGTGGAGTAAGTTTACGTGGGCGACGCCTTATTAACTAAAGCTACTGCACATTCACTGCAAACAATGCCGCGCTTTACGGGACCACCTGGCAATTCATAATCTCAACATCTAACCTAACGTCACCCTACATACATACCGGCCGATACGGATTCTCATTCGTGCCATCCATACCTCCAGGGAGTTGGATTTTTTGCATATGGCCCACACCCAAACCCTTGTAACCCTTGGAACTCATCCGCTGATATGAAGCATCCGACGCTCGTAAACCTTTACCATCCTACAATCCGCCTCTGGAACTTTGGTGAATAGGCCACGGCGCATACTAATGACGGTGGCTCACACCTCCGTCATTCAGCTCAGCGCTTTCCCGGCTGGCTACCCACCCTCGCTGCCTGCTTCACGATGTACAGGTCGAGTGACTTCTAGAGAAGCGTGTGCCACGATTAACTCAACGACTCTGAACACCCCATTCCCCGTTTATGATATACCTTACCTTTAATTCCCTATCGGCCACGAACGTTGCGCGAAGTGGAGTCCGTCTTTCCTTGATGTCTACCCTCCGCTTCATAGATCCGGACATCTGTGTCCCGCCTCCCGCTCTTTAGCTACGGTGATTTGACCTACGGGACAGTTTTCAGCAACCGGGTCTTGCTATTTTTTTCTTATACTACGCGACTCTGATACATTTGGCGTGCGAAGGGAAGCCCTGTAGGATTTCTTTCATTCAACACCCTATCGGGTGCGATCCATCGCTGGGAACACTATTACATTTTTATATACTACCATGACGGCTTCAGCACGCCCCAATGGCACCAACGGAGTGCACGGTAACTATCCCCCACTCGGACCTTCGAGCTAAGCATGGGCTTACCTAGATCCGTATAAAGCCGGTGCCAATGGTACCAATGGTGCCACCGGCCGGCACCATAGATTATGCGATTACGGCGTCTGGAGGGAGGCTCCCGTCTTGACTGGCACCACCAAGTTCGAGCCCCTGCCTGATGTCAAGAACATAATGATCACTGGCGGTGCGGGCTTCATGTAAGATCCGCAGGCCCGCCCCGACTTTATTTTCTGCTTTTGGCTGACGTGGGTGGCAGCGCTTGCTGGGTTGTCCGACATCTCACCTTGACCTATCCTGGAGCTTATAATGTCGTCTCATTTGATAAACTTGATTACTGCGCATCGTTGAACAACACTCGGATGCTCAACGACAAACGGAATTTCACTTTCCATTATGGCGACATTACCAACCCCTCCGATGTGCTTGATTGCATGGAACGTCATAATATTGACACCATTTTCCACTTCGCAGCTCAGTCGCATGTCGACTTGAGCTTTGGGAACTCCTATGGATTCACGCACACGAACGTATACGGTACACACGTCATGCTAGAAAGTGCGAAGAAGGTTGGAGTGAAGCGTTTCATTCACGTTTCTACGGACGAAGTTTACGGAGAAGTGAAGGATGATGATGATGACCTACTCGAGTCTAGCATCTTGGCCCCGACTAATCCTTACGCCGCTAGTAAGGCAGCCGCTGAGATGCTCGTCAATTCATATATGAAGAGCTTCAAGCTTCCCGCGATAATTGTGAGGAGTAATAATGTCTATGGTCCTCATCAGTTTCCTGAGAGTAAGCACTTGCCTCTTGTCAATCACAAGGAAATCTATGTAGTCTAATTGCTGAGGCAGAGATCATCCCGAAGTTCACCTGCCTACTTAACCGGAAGAGACCTATGCTGCTTCACGGTGACGGTACTCACACACGGAGATATCTATACGCTGGAGATGCCGCGGATGCGTTTGACACCATCCTTCATAAGGGCACCCTCGGTCAAATCTACAATGTCGGTTCATGTGATGAGATCTCCAACCTGGACTTATGTCGCCTCCTTTTGAAGGAACTGCGAATCCCTAACGAGAATACGCAAGATTTCGACAAGTGGGTAAAGTATACCCAGGATCGACCGTTTAACGACCACAGATACGCCGTTGATGGCGCTAAGCTCCGACAGCTAGGCTGGAAACAACAGACCTCCTTCGCCGAAGGCTTGAGAAAGACCGTCGACTGGTACACCCGATTTGGCGAGGAGTGGTGGGGTGATATCAGCAAAGTCCTGAGCCCCTTCCCCATAGTCGTTGAGGCGGAGATTGTCGCTGATAAGGGGGAGATATGCGACGAGCCTCATTCTGCAAAAAAGCGGAAGATATCAGCTTAGAAACATCACTGAGATTGGACGCCACCAACCGTTGAAATTTCGATGAATCTTATTGTACACCTGTATTTGCCGGCGTCAAGAATCTCTCGATGGCACACGAGATCTGAAATTAAGGTTAGATGGGCAGCGCATTCAATGGATATGACATACTACCGGAGAGGCAGCAACTGGAATCCTTTAAGACATCAGCCTGCAACGGTTCGGAAGACGGAGTTGTTAGTTGGCGGCGGTTTGGGCCTTCCTCTTTACTGACAAATAGAGCAGTCTAGGCAGTTAATGCGACAGGTGTCTTCGATGATTGAAGAATGAACGCCTCATAATGAGTACTGGGCTATCGGGAATGTCCTTTGGATCTGTTCGGAACGAGTACGGATCCCCTAGAAAGTAGACGTCCTATTTCCCTACTGCGTCATTTTAAGTATATTGCTGATTGGACTATTATATATCCAAGTGTCTAGGTAGCTCATCATTGTAGATACGGAGTTTATTAACTCTCAGAGTTGCTTGCTACAGACCGGCAGGCTTGCTGCCCCCTGATTTGACATGCTCTATTCTGGCTACACCCTATATGTTTTTGAGGAGATTATACGGTGGTTGAAGCTATACTTCCGCGGAGGTCAGTAAATTACGGGTATATCTATTTAATGGTCTTCGTCTGTCGTTTTTAACGGCTGTTTTGTCGCGCAGCTGGAGCTTTTTGGATGCTGTGCGAGCCGAAGGGAATTGTATTTAAGAAACATGGATAGAGCTTAAATATAAGGGGTATTGCCGGAAACTTCTTTGTTAGAACTTTGAGCACTTTTCAACATGTGCAAGTGGATGATGGAAGCCTTGTTGCCACTATTGGTAACAGGTGCATGTTTAGGAGTAAATAGGTATTCGAGTTAGATAATAGGCTATTCTAATAACCTATGACCTGAAGCATCCTTGCATATATATCAACACCATTTCTTGACTCTTCAATACCCGCATTTTTCATCTTGTATTACATAATTTGGCTAAGAATTATGGGCACCAACTGTTATAAAGGCGGGATGACAGAGGAAGTGTATCGTTTCCGGCAAAGCAGCCACCAAGCTGGATAATTAATTCCTATACTTTAATTAACAGTCTTGAGCTTTAACAACCTTGGTGCCAGTTACGAACGCATCACGCATGGTATTTAATACCACCACTTAAAGACATGAATAATCTTTAAAAGCGCATTGCCGAACCATGCGTATAGGTATAACATATCACCAGTAAGCCGGGACCCCCTCCTCATGCTCCAACCCCCCAACGCGCCACCATTTCCCATACAAAATCGACAAAATCGCATATATATAATTAATTAACAAAAACAAATACAAATCAGTGCTAACCTAACTAAAATGAAAATTAAAAAAGTAAAAACAATATATATATTTTGAAAAATATTTAAAACAGTAAGCTTAATATAAACGATTTAATAAAACACTTTTTTTTAATATTTTCTTTTATAAACAATTTAAAAATTGATATTATATAAAGTTTTATACATCTTAATAATTAAAAATGGCACAATTTTTATCTTCTTATATAATAAACTTTATCTTTGTGTTATTATTATATAGAAAATCGTTTTTTAATATTTATATTTTCCACTTTATTTAATATAGCGGTAACTTTTTATTTACTATATATATCTTTATTTACTCTTCGCCGTGAAATACAACATGAATAAAGGTAAACTTTTGCTAGATTTTATATTAATACGTTTTTTGGTTAATTAAATATAACGATTTCAGTATTATTAAAAAAATGTAAAATAAAATCGGTTTTAATTTTTACGTTAAATCTATTACGCAAGGCATTTGTATTATTGAGTATAATTAATTATTTCATAATTCCGTACTAATATATTAATTGAAGACGGCAACTCTGTATTTTTACCATTTTTATATGATTTATAAGAGCTTTGAACATGTAGGGATTTCGGCGATTTGTATCGGAAAATGGTGGCGCGTTAGGGGGGTGGAGCTTGAGGGGGGCGGTGCCGGCTTATGTGTATCCTTATGAGCGTGGATATAAAGTTAACCCAGTTAACAACCTTGAATAATGGAAAGTTTGAATATGTAAGGCCTTAAACTCCAATTGTATATTTGGCAGGATATGACGCCTAGACTTAGTTAATTTCCTGTCCCAGAGTCTTGGATCTATTCAGATAGCGCATAGGTACCTGATAATGGAGTATACTGGTCTGGGCCGTTCTTGCTAAGCCTGAATGCTGCAAACTTCCGCCTCGGATCCGAATGTGTACAGAAGCGTGGCGCCAAAGCGATCTGCATGTCGCTCGAAACACGTGGGCATGCGTCAGGAGTTTCTTTGAACTCCAGTCTTCAGGTGTGATGCGTGCCGGTATACACCTAGCAATGTGCGCCTGTGTCTTCTGCAAGCCTACCTACTGGGGCATCGTAATACCGCGGCTCGCTTCCGGGCCTGTGGTGCCAGAAGTCGCGGGGCCACTACCGGCCAATGGGAGCGTGCTGTGTTTTCGCTAGAAACGCTCTATACCAGCCAGCTTCACCAAGCAACTAGCGTCCTACCTCCTCTCAGCTGCCCGAAGCACTGCGTGCGAGATATTAGCAAAAAGTGCACTTTATCTCCTTTTCGAGGTCTGGGTACCGGCCTAATTCGTGCCAATAAGGTCTGTGCAGTGGAGATATGGATCCGGGCTGAGAGCCATCGAGTGCGTGGCAGCTGTGTGGTTGTGCCTTTTCAGCTGAGCCTAGCCCCGGGCCAATGGGTCGAGGGTCCTTTTCTTCCCCAAGGTGATTCTTTTAACTGGGACTCTCCGTCTAATCGTCCTTTTTGTTGTTTTATTTCTGAGACAGCCTCATCATCGGCTAGGACCTTCGTCTGTAGATGCCTGTTCCAGTTGAATAGGTGGCGGATCAAAGCCTGGCCTGCGTGTTCGGCCCGTAAGCTTTCCTTTCTGAGCCCTTTCTCCATCACGAGACCCGTTCAGCTGGGTTCCATCAAAATTGGAGAACCACGTTGAGATCCACTGCCCCCGGGTGCAACACTCTCTGACAACTACAGTAATTTTCCAAACCATCATCGCTACACTGTACGTCGTCACCGTCACCATCACCATCTATTCAACACCAAGCGAAGTTTCGCGCATCTCATGAAATGTGTCAGATTCGTATTATTCTCGGTTACCCGAGCAGTTATGCCATTTAGCAGTAAACTGAGCAATAAAGGTCTGCAGATTGCCGATTGATAAGGACAGCCCTACAAACCGACTCCGCACGGATGGGTAAGAGGAAGAGATCGTGGATGAGTAGGCGAGCACGTATTTCGGTCGCGACGACTACTGCGACTTCGACAGCCAGCAGCATGCCTTCGGCGAGTGTCCCTTCAATCAATATATCGCACCATGACAACAGCACCGGTCCGAGCGACCATGGCGAGCTTCCTATTGACCCCTTGGGTCATCATGTGCCTGAGTCGGTACCTTCACTTGATAGAGATCTCTCTACGGACTTAGCAAGTGATTACCTAAGCTCGGCGGACGACAGTTTCCTAGGGGTCGACGACGATGATTCGGTAGTGGAACCAGGGGTTGAGATGGACGCTGCACCTGCCGATGCCGCTTCCGTATATGCCCCCAGTCGGTATCCAGCAGTCCCAGCCGCGCATCGAACCGAGACTTTAGATGGCGATGACGAAACAATGTAAGTCAGCAGAGGGCACGTAAGCGGGTAATAATAATAATCATACGCTAATGCTGCTCAGAGGGTCAACACGATCGCTAAATCCGCTAGACCTCCAATACGTCTTCGAAAATGGTCGGCGCTACTGCGGATCATACTTTATGCCGAACGACGACGACGAACAGATTCGGCTACATCTACAGCATCAGGTGTTCCTGAGGACGTTCGACGGGCGACTGACCAGCGTAAGTCTGGAAGATCCGACACACATACTCGATATAGGAACAGGGGTGGGTGATTGGGCAATGGGAATGGCGACCATGTATCCCGACTGCGACGTCGTTGGGACGGATATCTCGAACATCTTCGCTAGGGAGGCCCCGATAAACTGCAACTGGGAAATAGACGACGCCGAGTTAGAATGGCACCGGCCGCCGGATTACTACGACCTAATACATCTCCGTGCCATGGCTGGCGCGTTCAAGGACTGGAACCACATATACAAATCTGCCTTCGCCTGCCTAAAACCGGGCGGGTGGCTCGAGATACTCGATTTCCACGACCATAAGGGAAAGGGGCAGTTCTACTCGTTCTTCGACCCCGACTCTATCATTCTTAAGCTGGATAGGGATTTCCGTGAAGCTAGCACCATGTCTGGACGGCCGCGCAACATGGATCATCTGGAGCCGCGATTGCTCGTCAACCTTGGGTACACGGACGTGCAGTGCACGGAGCACGCCATCCCCTTCAGAACGGAGGATGGCGAGTTGGGAAAGCTCTGGCTCGTGACGGTGCTGGAGGCCCTCGAGGCCAACGGAATCAGGCTGCTTACCAAGTACAAAGGGTGGGATCCCGAGGAGGTGCGTCGCGGCTGCTGGCAGATCGGCCAGGAGATGTTGAAGTTGGCTCGGAATCCCAAAAAGGGGAAAAACTTCGTGATGAAGATCCGGATCTTGAAGGGCAGGAAACCGGGCGACTACGAGCACTGGTCGACCATACCAGCCAGCGAGACGGCTAGCGAGACGGGCTCCATGACGGCCGACATGCCGGACAATGGCTGTGATCGTGACTCTTACACGGATGCTGAGAGCGGATATGTTTCTAATGAGCGATGGGAGAGCTATCCCAAGATGGACAACGTGTCAGCTATGAACATCGAATTGCATCGGCAGTTGGCGGAGTATGACAGATCGGTTGCCTTGAGCTCCTCCGGCATATTTGGCGTAGAAGACAAGGCAACCAGTCACGATGACACTATGGATTTATCATCCGACCGGCCACCACGGCCATCCCAAACCCTGGACCCGAAAGGTACAAACGATGAAGCCAGCAATGAAGTTACGCGCGGCCCCGAGACAAACGCGCCTCGAGGCGGTAATCCCGCGACATTGGACCAAACACACATGGAACTCCCTACGATAGTTGTGAACGGCGCAACGAGCGAGATGGGGTCTCAAGACAGATGGCGATGACAGGAATCGGAAATCCCACAAAGTGCGGCGAGGCCAGGCTAGGGCCCAGGATGGCTATGCAGGTTTGTGGAAATGAGTACGGGGGTTGGCTGCTACTCTTTTCGGTTAACACCAAACCATCGTACACGTTTCGTCTCCCCGGCAGGCGGCGTTGTGCACTTCACTCTGGACACGGGAATCTAGGAGTTAGGCGGGCATTAGCGCAACGCTGCTTTTTGTATATATCGTATACCCTCATGGCTTCATATCTTGGTTCGGTATATTAGGGACAGCTCAGGCACGTATTGGCGAATCTAAGTGACTTTTTAAACCGCCTGATATGACTGTTTCAAGGTCGAGCCGGGTTGCTTGCTATCGACGATGCTATCTATCACGAAGCTGTATTAGTGTCAGTGAATATGTGCACAACCATAGAGGGAAGCTCTCCGATAGCAGCATAAGTCGGTTAAATACGAATTGAACCAGGTAGCGGGCCCCCACGTTACTGTATTCTGCCTAGGTACATGGTAACGTAACAAGTGACATCCGACCTTACAGTAGGAGGCTCCTCACGAAGTCGCGGCAAGCTTCGCAACATGCCCAAGACATGAGATGGCGGTCAATGGATCTGACGGCTTCAATGCCGCCGAGCTGGCCGAGGCCAACCTGCCCATCTTCAACATCGAGAGCGTGCAGCATCAGTTCTCCGGGGCCGCCGACTTCGTAGCTGCTCAGGTTGCAAACAACGTCCTCGTTGTAGCACTCTCGAATGGCCGCATATTGCGTATCGACCTCCACCGGCCCGAGGATATCGACGGTCAGTAATACCGTCCTACAGCCGAGAATAAACCAAAGCTGACTAGACCGTTCCCTTCCCAGACATCGACCTCCCGAAGAGAGTCTCCGAGGTAGGCGTCATCCGGCGCATGTTCCTCGATCCTACAGCTTCGCATCTCCTGGTCTGCACTTCCCATGGCGAAAACTACTATCTACATACCCAGTCACGGCACCCACGGCCGCTGAGCCGGTTACGCGGCGTCCCCATCGAATCCATAGCCTGGAACCCGTCGCTCCCAACTGCGACCACGCGTGAGATCCTCGTTGGCGCTTCCGACGGGAACATATATGAGACATTCGTCGAGACATCCAACGAGTTCTACAAAAAGGAAGAAAAATACCTGAAGGCTCTACACAAGCTTCCAGATGGACCGGTCACGGGGCTGTGGGTTGATAACCTGGCCGGCAAAACCGATATCAGAAGAGTCGTCATTACCACTCAGAGCCGAATCTTCCATCTCGTAGGAAAAGTCGGTCGGGTCGGGCACGAGGGGAGCGGTTCTATATACACTAAGTTGTTCGAGGTCGAACAGCCCGTCATCCACGAGCTAGCGCGAGGCTCCCCTGGGGTCCCCTCCGCACTCGCCATTTCGCCGGACCCCCCAGAAAGTCCCACTCGCGTCCACGATGATGTCGTGCCTGATAGAGCTTTTGCATGGCTCTCTTCACATGGAATATACCACGGAAAGCTCCTGACGAATCCTGCCAACAGTGAGCTCGGCAACAAGGTATTTTCTGAATCAAAGTTACTTGCGCGACCTCAAGTTGTATCGTCAGACGCGCCGGCGGCTCGGAAGAGGTCGACGTCGGAGTTCATCGATGCGGTCGCGTTAACGCAATGGCATATCATCACCCTGATCGGCGGACGCATTGTGGCAATGAACCGGTTGACAGGGGCTCCAGTGTTCTCGCAGAACGTTCTGGACCAAGGCCAAAAGGCTCTTGGCTTGTACGTTGACCAGCAGAAGAATACCTTCTGGCTATTCACCACCCAGGAGATCTTCGAGATCGTCGTCACGGACGAAGACCGCGACATCTGGCGGATCATGTTAGAGAGGCAACAGTTCGACGTAGCGCTGAAGCACGCCCACACTTTGGCCCAGAAAGATGCCGTAGCGATCGCTTCTGGTGATCATCTTATGGAGAAGGGCATGTTTACCGAAGCTGCCGGCGTCTACGGCAGAAGCACCAAGCCATTTGAGGATGTTGCTCTTGCGTTCATCGACAACGGCCAGGACGACGCCCTGAGGAAATACCTGCTTACTAAACTTACCACGTACAAGAAGTCCTCGATCATGCAGAGGATGATGATAGCGACTTGGCTGATAGAGGTTTTCATGGCCAAGCTCAACTCGCTCGAAGATAGCATCACGACCGAAGCAGAACTGGTGGAGAATCTGGACCCAGCCCATGCGCACCATCAGCTCCAAGCAGTCCGAGACGAGTATCGTGATTTTGTGAGTAGGCATAAGGCCGACCTGGATCGCAAGACTACGTATGATATCATTAGCAGCCACGCGCGGGAAGACGAGCTGCTTTATTTTGCGAACGCTATAAACGACTATAACTATGTCCTCTCATACTGGGTTCAGCGCGAACGGTGGGCAGAAGCTCTGGGTGTGCTTAAGAAGCAGACAGACCCAGAAGTCTTCTACCGGTACAGCAGCGTCCTGATGACACACGCCGGCCAGGAGTTAGTTGAGATCATGATGCGTCATCCCAAGCTCGAACCCCGGAAGATCATTCCGGCACTGCTAGACTACAACCGGACCTACTCGGGGCCTATCCTTCACAACCAGGCTATCCGATACCTGCAGTACCTGATCAACAAGATCCAATCTACCGATGTCGCCGTCCACAACACCCTTGTCTCCATCTACGCCTCACACCCATCGAAAGACGAGTCGGCCCTGCTCTCGTACCTCGAATCGCAGGGTGACGAGCCGCGGTACGATCCCGACTTTGCCCTGCGGCTATGCATCCAGCATAAGCGGACCCTATCGTGCGTGCACATCTACACGAGCATGGGGCAGTACCCGCAGGCGGTGGACCTGGCGCTCTCGCACGGCGAGGTGGAGCTGGCTTCGCTAATCGCCGACCGGCCGCCGGGCCCGTCGAACCGGCCGCTGCGCAAGAAGCTCTGGCTCAAGGTGGCGCGGCGGGTCATCTCGCAGAGCGACGGATCGATCCGGGGCGCGGTGGAGTTCCTGCGGCGGTGCGCCGAGGGGCCTGACCTGCTGCGCATCGAGGACCTGATCCCGTTCTTCCCGGACTTCGCCGTCATCGACGACTTCCGCGAGGACATCTGCGCGCAGCTCGAGGACTACTCGCGCAGCATCGAGTCGCTGCGGCGCGACATGGACGAGAGCGCGCGCACGGCGGCAAACATCCGGCGCGACGTCGAGGAACTGGGGGCGCGCTACGCCGTCGTCGAACCGGGGGAGCCCTGCGCCGCTTGCCGCCTGCCGCTGCTGAGCCGCCAGTTCTTCGTCTTCCCCTGCCAGCACGCCTTCCACTCGGACTGCCTCGGCCGCCGCGTCCTCGAGCAGGCCGGGGTCGCGAAGGGGAGGCGCATCCGCGAGTGCCAGGTCCAGATCTCCAAGGGCCTCGTCGAGGGCAAGAGGAAGGAGGAGGTCGTCCGGGAGCTAGATGCGCTTGTTGCTGGTGCTTGGTAAGTTCTTCTCTTACTCCTTTGTTTTCTATTGTTTTCACATTTCACTTTTAACCATCTCTGTCCGCTGTCTCTTCCGTTCTTCTTCCTTTGTCTTTTCCTTTTGGTTTGCTTGCGAGTTACGCACGGCAGCTCCGCTTAAGCTCCTTCACCTCATGCTTTTAATGGCCCCTGCAACCCACCTCCTTTCCCAGCCGAAGCTTGCCAGACCGCTGTATAGAGCTAACGGTACTGCGACCCCTTATAGCATCTTGTGTAGCGATTATGCTATCAAACGCATAGATGAGCCTTTCATTGGGCCCGAGGAAAATAAGAACGAGTGGGCTCTGTAGAGAGCGGATATTAACTCCGCGTCATTCAAGGGAGGAACTGGTTGGTAGCACGCAAGCATTCACGTGATAAAGACTGAAGAATCAGACGATGGCGTAGAGAAAGAGGTTGCCTTGTTATATCGATACTTAGGTTGACATAGCGTTTCGGGGCTGGAGTTCGGCAAGCATTTCGGCCCTCACGTATCAACAGAATTTGCCATTCGTACGTGGAGTGTGCTCTCGTGTGCGAACTAGATTTTGTTGTTGGGGCAGTCGCCGTCTATCCTCATATATGAGCACATGAAGAGGTAACCATCCACGCCATCATCCGACCGGTACCTGCCCTGACAAGCAAACGATGTTTTATCACTCAGTCATGTCTTCACTAACAGGGCCGCCCATCTACATCTTTCTTCGCCTATAGACCAATATAGCAGACGCAAACCAAAAACACATTGAACTGGGCTCTCGGTTTACCCACAAAGTGCGATTGAGGAGGACTTCTGGCTTCACGGTCTCAAGCTACAGGTTGACGACGAGGACAAGGCTCGGCTATGGTACCTTAGTGCCTTTTTCCCCCAAAGACATGAAGTTCGAAGTTGACGAGGCTCTGATCTGCGTCCAGGAGGCGCTGGTGTTGGACCCTGACAACGAGGAATTCTTCAAGGAGAAGGAATCAATTCTCCCCTCGCAGTTCATATCGTCCATAGCCTTTGGGCGGAATTCGGAGTGACGCGGAAGCCAACGCAGCTTTTGCGGCTCCCAAGCGCCCAAGGCATACTTCCTTGCTACAGCTAGATGGTATTCTAACTGCTATGAAGCACGAGCGAACTGTATGTACAGATGAGTCGGCTTCTTTACGATGTATCAGCTAACCATAGCTTCATGACAGCGCTACTACTGCTTGCCCACATAAGTCTCATAGATAGAAGTGCCGAAACCACAGGGCAGAAGTGTAGGCTCCAGCATGCTGTCCGCTCTTTCGCTCGTTAGAACCCTATGTGAAGGGAGCGGTACCCGGCAATGCACTCGTCCAGCAATCTCGGCCTCTCACCATGTAGCACCACATTAGGCGGTATCGCGGGTAGTCCGACTCGATTTGATAGAACGGAGATACCGCGCTATTGCGTCGGAGTAGTGTCCTCCCAAAGGCCATACTCCCTGGGAGCCAGGTAAGCGCTCATACGTAGACATGGCGTCCCTCCAGACTCACTGGTGTCTCTTACCACTCTGACCCGACCGCTCTAATTCCCATACCTAAATCGAAACACGCCGCCAAACGTTACCCCAGAGTAATCTGAATAAAAGATCAGGAGAAAGAGGAGCCCGATGCCCCCCGTGACGCCCAGGTATGCCGTCGATTTTCCAGCTCCAATAATCCCAAAGACGCGAAGCGAATATGAGCGGAGCCGTTCTCGTAACATCGGCTAACACTCGGAAACGGAGGGCGGTAAGACGACCGCATCCTCCCCTGACTATCCCCGCTTCCGAGGTCTACGTCTCGTTCGGAGGCGCACGTGTGGGTCGGTCGCGGAACGGATGGGTCTATAATGATACCCGGCCCCCCACAGTCGCCTTGTCGGCGTGAGGCGGCGCTCCCCCGTATCACGTGGCCTCCAGAAAATTACCCTGCATTACTGCGGGCTGTGCCTCTCGGGTGGATCACAGTAATGCCCACTAGGTTAATACTCGTGGGACGTAGCACGCCGGCGGCGTGCTCCGTCGCCTGATACATGCACTTTCCGTCCCAGCGGGCCAGAGTCTTCAGGTAGGCCTCGACTCCCGCATCATCGTCGTCGGGCGGCCCTCCGGGGCCTAGGAGCAGCGGCCGGGGGATCGCAATGGACGCAGCTGCCGTCCTCGACGAAATCGAAGGCGGCCCACACGATGGTCCATGTGGCCCAACTCCCTGACCTTGTCCATCATCGCCGTGCCCCTGGCGGATGGCGTAGCCGCCGAGGTTAGACGAGGTGCGACGCGCCGGCCCCGAGGCCCGCGGCGGAGCGCGTTGGTGCCGACCTGCCCGCCGTATGAGTGCAGCAGCGCCGCGACGGTGCGCCCGGCGCGCACGAGGGCCTCGGCGTAGCCGCGCAAGAGCTCCGTGTCGGTCGACAGGTCCGCGTTGGGTGGGCGCGGCCCTGGTTCATGGACGGCAGGATAAAGGGCTTCTGTTCCTAGTGGGAGTCACAAGCGTTTGAGCAAGTCGCTCAGGGAACGGCTCCATCACGTCTGAGAGAAGGAGTCTTGGATTATTAGAGGAGCATTTTATATTTTGTGAGATACTGCCGTTAGAATGTTAGTAACTGGTGTGCTGTTTGCGCCTCCAGTTCTTACCCCTTACTTTGTTGCTAAACCCAAAAGCATGCAACCTTGCAAGTCCGCGTCTAATCGGGACCACATATGCAAGGCGACGTATAAGTTGTTCGCTACATAGTTACTTAGCATCCTGGAATCAAAATCGCATTCAAACGGTTGAATATAGTCATCGTCATCAAAAGCGTGGGGCTCAGTCTACACGAGATCTCCCAGACCGCAACAGTAGTGCTACATACCTCAGAAGCTTGTCCCTTAAGTTGAAATCCGCATCATATTCTATACTAGATTGTCTACTCTACATTGGTCTAGTGGCTGGTATCTGGGGCCCGAGTATTAACTATCCGTTTGCGTGCAGATATAATAAGTAGGCGTGCGCATAAACCCCCGCTGGCCGATTTGGTGTTCTCGCAGATCAAGTAGTGTATCTGAACCATGGCGCATTATCGGCAAGCTCTCGTTCCTGCATCTTCTGCTCCTCTGTCAAGTCTTCCAATCTGAATTCTCTTGTCATCGCATCCCTACGGGCATTCTCCCTACGACACCAGACGGACATGAATGATGTCAGACAGAATGCGGTGCTGAAGTTTCATTAGCCAATGCTTGCTATATAAGAACGAGGGCGAGAGTTACCACACAAAGCCAATTAGGATACTATGGCCTTTGATAAAGCGTGGACCATCGCGAGAAAGGTAAATGTCTGTCATATGTTAGCACGATATGCCGAGACGTAGACCATCGTCCACTTTTATTTCCTCTCTTCAGAGACGCTTGCAGAGGATGCTAGGGAGATATAGAAGACTGCACTGAACGTACTACAGAGAGGTTAGCTTATAGAAGCTCGAGAGGGGATCCGTAAGGCGGATTGCATGTTTTCATACGTACCAAGATGCGATGATGCCACCGCAATTACCACCCATGACTTGCATTGCGATGCCCGTACCACGCTTTAGACTGCCACCAATGTTGCTGCCATTCCAGGCGAGGCCCAGGGGTATTTGCGGGTAGATTCCTGTCGCAACGAAGTTAGTTTCGCTCGTCAACGTATAGCCTGGGGTCTTTTACCGCTGGCAGCAAGTACGAGGCCCGTGTACTGTATGGTCGGATTGCTTGTTGAAGCTAGAAGCGCAAAGCCCACAATGGCTAGTAGCTGGAAGCCAAGTAGGAATACTCCCCGTCTTCGGTAGCGGTCGCCAAACCAACTCCCAACAATGGTGAAGAAGCATGCAAAGACATAAGGGGGGACACTCATGAGCTGCGCATCGTTGGCCGTGTATCCCATGTTCCTGATAATGGTGGGAGAGAAGAGGGCGAAGGAATAAATCGGGCAGAAACCAGCGTTGCAGATCATCATGTGGACGTAAATCTTCCAGTCCTTTATCGCTTGCCAGACGTATTTGACATCGAAGTCATTGGACAGGTGGCCATGGTCTTCGTCGAGCCGTCTCTCGACTTCAGTACGCTCTTCTTTCGTCAGAAAGGTAGCACTAACGTGTGTCAGGTTAATGGATGCCAATTTAGTTAGATGGTTAGTCGTTCCACTCACGTAGCCGGATAATCATATATGGCCCAATAAGCGGTAAAGGAGACGATAATGCTTAAGAGGCCTTCGAGGATGAAAATCCAAGACCATGCCGACAGTCCGCCGACTCCACTCATCTCTGCGATGCCTCGCGCCAAGATTCCTCCGAAGGCGCCAGCGAGCGTGGCGGCAGAGAAGAACAAGGCCATCCGGAAGCCGCATTCGCTTCTGCAATACCATTGCGTGATATAGTAGTTGACCCCAGGACTGCGACATCTGGAGTCAGTAACTGCTCTCTCAGCTAATTGGGAGGGTATTCGAAGATTGTCGGACTTGTGTTGAAAACTTTAACTCCTGGAGGTTTCTGTTGGGGGAGTTCTGGTAGAGACAAGGGAATAGGGGAAGGTGTACCCCGGAAATTACTTACAAGAGGCCTCCTTCAAATACACCGAGACTGCTAAATATCAGCTTCCCGCACTACAAGTCGAACTCTTATGTTCTAATATCCCGTTTTGAGATCAATTCGACCAGTGAGGGTCAAAGAAAGGTTTTGAGCTCACTATGTATAGGTTAGCTAAAGAAACTTCTGGTCTAAGGTTATTCGATTTCTGACACAGGATATTCATACATACCAAGACTCTAGTCGCCATGAGGCCCTGGTAATTCTTGACGAATCCTTGCCCGATCATAGCGGCACTCCAGCAGACCATGATAAACGTCAACCACTATAGCATCTCAAGTCAGCCCACCATTGTGCAAAAACAATAGCAACCCCCCCACGCGGCGGTGGTGTCTAGGGATACGTGGGCCATTCATGGCCAGCCGTGTGCTCCAATTCCAGAGAACCCCGGAACCCGGATAGCCGGTGGCTCGCATCCCCGCCTAGTGGAGAAGAAAGGAACTGAGACTAACGATTGACGGTCGAAGCCGCTTCATCATCATGTTGCTGGGAATCTCAGCCGCAATATAGAACGGGAAGAGGACCGCAAGGCAGTTATTGTAATCCAGGCCTTGAAGGTGAAGGTCCTGCTCTAAGTTGTCCAATCTCGCATTACCAATATTAGTCCGATCAAGGAAACACAAGCTCGAAGATGTCAGTCAGCCGGCAGGTTCGGGGGAATGGAAAGCAGCATCTACTAACAGATAGATCAGGCTCATGAACGGAATGAGATGCCAATCGAGCTTCCGAAGCAACCGCTTTGTCGCCGGCCCATCAAAAGTTTGGGGCTCGATAAGAGCATCGGGTGCGTACGTGATTGCGACATCTGGTTCGCTGTTTGACTTTTTCTCCATTGCAGCTACTAGTTACGCTCTCCTTTCCGTGTGATCCGGTGGTATGAAAAGAGATAAAAGGGACGACGGAACTTTTATGGAACAGTAAAGATATAAATCCCGCATAATGGGGTTCAAATAGAGAACGAACAGCAGCGTGGTATAACACTATCCCTGACTCCTTCGACTTCGAATCAGCTTACCCTCCATCCCTTACACCGGGTATTCGCCCCTCTGATAAGCTCCGTTATACGCTCCCACTAGGCACTGCTGGGTCTCCCTCTATTCGGCCTCATCCTTTCCGGGGGCTGAAAATTTATGTCGCAGTATTCTCCACTATATCCTATCCGACTGCGGGCTTCCTCACCGTGCTTTGCTTCTTTGTTCGCGTCGGGATGAATCCTTGATGGATGAACCAACCCGCATAAGCCGAGACCGACTCTGCAGGTTACGCCATCTGCTGTCTAAGACGCATGTCAGAATAGGGTAGTGCTCAGAGCCCGCAAGCCAATCACACCTTGACGCACTATCTGGGATCAGGCCTTATTCTTTTCTGTGGAGACTCCTCCCCACTTAATTGGCCAGGCCCGAGAATCCAGCATGCGTCTCCGAATTTCCCGGGGGTAACTTACACGGTTGTTATCATGTATTGGCCGACAGAACGTGCAGATACTTCTTCATCAAGTTGCCTTTCAGAGTTACCCTCCATTGTGATAGAAATGAATAGCCCCGTAATAATGATCGATATGAGGCTATTGTCTTCAAATATGTAGCACGTTTAACAAACCCGCCCTGGCATGTATACCCGTACCCCCGAGGCAGTCGTGTCTAGATCCGCGAAAGTGGATAACCCTCAATTTGTTGTTATATGCAATAGCTTCCTTCGTTTTCGATAGGGAAAGCATCGGAGAATGTTTTCATTTTAAGCGGATTCGTCACTTCGGTGAAGCTTGTAAAAGGTTGTGTTGTTAGTGTCAAGGTGCTTATTTGAATCCCGGGAGTGACAGACTAGCCGCTAGATAGTAAGAGGCAGGATGAAGAGGCTATGCGCTTAGGGGGAGTATTGGTTCCTTTCCTGGCACTCCATATACTAGGGGAATCGGGAAGAAGCCGCCCTATACATGGGCCTTCAGCCGTTTCAACCGAGGCATCTCACTATTTAACTCTAGAGCTAGCGAAGGACAACATCTATATTGGGAATTCGAACGCAAACATTAACAGGCGGGATGAAACAAGGCGGATGAGCTAAACCCGGTAAGTGTCGTCCGAGACGATAACCGCTTCCGTCGCCAGGCGACGGTCGCCTAGACAGAATCCCTTTGTAGCCATCTTGCTTGTATCTTTGGGGTTCCTCAACTGATCTTCTCGTCACGAAGATGGTCGTGGCGCGACGGTGACCTTCCCCTGACAGGAAGGTATTGATACTCAATAGGCCTCCGCCCCCGGGTCCAATCCAGGGACCAGAGGTCGCAGCAACGCAATGCACTCCACCAACCACCCCTGTGGAGTGGATCGACGGCCATCCCACCGCCACATCAAATACCGAACCCCCAGGGATTCTAGTAGTTAGTGCAACACAACCCCGTGTTTACTAGAGGCAATGTACGATTGGCTTATGGCTGCATTGTGTACTTGCCAAAGGTTAAGTAGGATTCCTGTCACGTGATGACCTTAGCCGACGCCAGCATAGCATCTTATCCAGCGATTTTGGTGCGCCGCGACATAATCCAATACGCCAGCCACTCAAGCTAGCGACTTTCTAGATATGTGGGGCTTGTCTTCTACTATCTGCAGCGGCTTTAACGGTTGTATTCGTGTGAAGACCAAACTAACTGCAGCACTAACGATTTTTATTTTTGTACAGTGGGTCAAATGGCCCGGTCGACCCCAAATCGTCCAATAAAACAATTTAGTTATAACCTTCAGTTCCATTTTAGGGAAGGCGCCGCTCGAAGCAGTTATCACTTGCAGTTTGTTGCCCTTCATGCGGATATGGATGGAACCGGCGATATCTCCATATGGCTAGTTCCCGGTGAACGCCCGTTAATATCAGAAGACATAGTATTGCTAATATTTTGTATGTAAAAATATATGTTTGCCTATTGCTTCGTGCCCTGGCCCGGTTTTTAATTAACCCCGGGTAGCGCCCGCTATCAACTACTATTTTTGTTGTAACGCTACAATCCCCTTAATATGGGCATTATGTCTATTTATGATAACTTCAAATCGGTGAATATCCGTCTCGGGAGAGGTTAAATGGGGGGAATGGGCTTGGCGGTTGCGCAGCGGGTTGCGCAACTTGGCGGACCTCGGTCGAGTCGCTTCGACCCCTGGTATGAGATCTAATAGTGTCCCGCCACAATGTGAGCTCATGACTGGCAGGGACCTCGACCGAGTTGAGCGCATTCCACGTCTTCATGATGGTCTCAAGGTAGGGCTCATAACCGCCGTTTGGACCGACACTTCCCATCTCTGGCGAACTCCGAAGCAAGGTAGATCAACTCGTCGACTGTGGCATCTCCGTGGTCGACAACCGAGACGCAGAAGATGTACCCAAGGATGTTCTTGTGGTTCGAGACAACACTCTCGGTGCTGAAGCTGTACTTGTAGGCGTTGTAAGAATACGACATATACAGCTAGATGACCTCGAACCAACAACGGTTCGCGCATCCGCCTTTTGGAGCCCAACAGGTGTGCATGTCCACACGAATGATTGCGTTGCTGGGACATTGACCATCTATGGGATGCGAATCCTCGGGCCTTCGTCGGGAGGAGCCTGCTCTTTGACGGACACAGAGGACCTGTCACAGAAAAGGACCCCCTATAGAGCCCATTAGAGCTTCAGGGATCATTCAGAATAACGTTGATCCTTCTCGGAGCCCTATATCAGTGGATCACGCACACCAAGTAGGATCACCGCTTCCTAGCTTCCTAGATATCAAGATATCAAGATATATCCTGTAGAGCTGTGCAGCTGCTTCCTAGTAAGTGTAACAGGACCTCTCGTCACAGCCTTCCCCTGCGGAAGGATTCCGGAGAATGACCGACAAGCCGGTCTTCACCACGCTCTCGAAACCCTCGAGAACGCCCCTTGTAGCGGTATCGGACACGCCGAAGCTTGGTTTCGGATGTGTGTAATCGGGCGTCTGCCAACTTCATATTGAGTTCGAGCCGCTCTTTAGCTTGAGCTTCCTTCTGCTGGCTTGTTTGTCAAGCACATTCGTGACTACGGGTGCTCCCATCTAGACCGGTGCTATCCTATGAATTTGATAGAGTCGGGATTCAAAGGCTACGGATTGGTATGACTGAATTATTAAATAGTATTTTATCACATTTTCAACTTAACCCGACATAATGTCCAGTCTTTATACTTAACGACGGATTGTAAGCTAACTAGAATATAAGTGCCCAAGGTTCCTGGCAATAACGTACATTAGATGTCAACCTGTTCCAAATCGTTTAAGACGGATAGTTCTCGGCCAGGCAAAGGGCATCTCGACCGTCCGAACTCCCGTCACCTTGACGTGGTATAAGGGGAATTTAATATAAATATTCCTTCTTGAATTATGTCATTAGTAACCATAAAACAGCTAAACAGTAAGTACGCATTTCCCCGTTGAATATAAATAAATGAAGGTTTGTCATAAGTGGAAGATATTTATTACCATAATTTTTCTCTACTTCACATTAAAAACATAAAGTTACTTTTAACATATGGGATGGACCCGTACACCCAATCACTGTATTTCTTGAAGGGACCTATGTTCATGCAGTCGTTGGACGCGTGAGTGTTCTTGCAGTGGTAACCTTCAGTGCTGTCATTATGATGTTTCGAGTAGAGTAATGACGTCAGTCATTTTATATCGCATTCCTGCCTGCAAATGCGACTTCCCAATATCGTACCTGCTCACATGCAACTATCACAACTACGTCATTGTGTACCGCAAACCTTAAATGGTTATGTCGTACCCTCATGACAGCAAAATGACCCTGGTTTATCATCGACTGGCAACCAAATATCTCAGATAAGAAGCTCACGGCTCAGCATATATAACCTAACCCGGTCTTCTGTCTTACTGCTCCGCCTCCCTTATTTACTAGTCCGCTTTCTCCCACATCAAAACTACACACAGAGAGTACGTTAAGACTTACGACTACGGATATGGATGAGTCCAAGAAGCAGGAGCCATCCTACCAAGCAGTCGACCACGGCAATCCTGCTTCCTTCCGACCCAAGTGGTTTGTTCTTGACGATATAAATATCGACCTCATTACAACAGTAACCGTACTCGCCTCCCTTGTCTCAACCTTCTTTTTCGGACTCCCAGCGAAGCTCGTAACTCCTGCGGCAGCATCTGTTATTCTTCCCCTGCGCCTGATATATCCGCGGCCCAAGCCGCCGAAGGGTCTTGTGCTCATAACCGGCGCCTCCAGTGGCATCGGCGCCGAGCTGAGCTACATCTTCGCAGCGAAAGGGCATGACTTGGTTCTGATAGGCCGGGACCCCGGGCAGCTCGACGCCGTCGGAAACAACATCAAGGAAAAGTATGGGAAGACTGCCCACACCCTTCAATGGGACCTGTCTGTTCCTGGAGCCGCAAAGTCGCTGTACGACGAGATCACGAAAAGGGGACTACAGGTGGATGTCCTGGTCAATTGTGCCGGTTTGGGCGCCGCCGGAGACACGCTAGAGCAGCCCATCGACCTCGTTGAGAAGATGACTACGCTGAATTGCATCGCACTCGTCCAGCTGACGCAGCTGTTTGGAAGGGACATGGCTAAGCGGGGACAGGGGTGGATCCTACAAGTCTCCAGCGTGGGTGGTGAGTCCAAGAATTAGACGGACCCTATGTAGGGCGACAAGACTGACAAGCTCTAGGTTGGCTGGCTAGTCCTCACCACAATATCTACCATGCAACCAAGCACTTCGTACGAGCCTTCTCAGAAGCGCTCTCCGTCGAGCTGCGCGGGTACCCTGGCGTGGTCAACACCCAACTGATGCCCGGTCCCACGCACACGCAATTCATCACGCGATCTCACGCGGAAGAGACATTCATGATGGCGTCCGGTGGACCGGTCGAGGACCCGAAGGCTGTTGCCCTTGCCGGGTATAAGGGCCTGTGCAAGGGGAAGCGGATGGTTTTTGGCAGCTGGAATTCGGCCTTCAACGCCCTTTTCATGCACCTGGCCCCGCGAAGCGTGCACCTTACGCTCACGAGTCTCATGAACGCTCCCCTGCGTGGCGCGTCTCGTGTGAAGGAGCCGCTGAAGGATCAGAATGCCCGCGGTGAAACGCTTGACAAGGAGTAGATGGTAACCGTGTCTTACGGAGGCCATCTATGAGTCGCGAATCCAGATATACGGTTTTGATCCCACGGGTTTTTCAAATCGGCGTTATTACGGCGTGAGGGGATTTTAAGACAAGATTGTTGGCATGCGGTGACCGGAAAGATCCCCAGGCGTTGCTCAAAGTAGTTTACTCGTCGTTTAAGCAATAAAACCATATTAATTGATTAAAGTATCAAACAAACCTAAAACACATTTCTGCGACTGTCCGTCAGCCGCAGCTGAAATAGATACACCACTCCATCTAATGATGAGGAGATGATCGTCAAGAGGTCAGGAAGGTATATGCGACTCCCTAAGAATGTGAAAGATGCGGAAGGGTAAGGTTGTGCAGACAGGATTGTACTAATGCATGGAGGGTCTTGAGCTCCGATATGGAGGGAACGTTTCCTTCAACGTGCGACTTGGACCAGGTGGTGACATGGGATAAGTCTAGGGAGTTGCGATCCCGAGCAACCGGTGACTCAAGTTTCGTCAGTTTAGACTGTCTCAAACCTACTTAGCTAGGGAATACTACAATATACTTCCCATTTCCTATTTTCCATTCGCAGAATCCTTACGCGGGTTTCACTCTGGTTCGGGACCTCGTGGCGTTGATGAACTAACTATAGCCACTATGTCCAAGCGGCAGCCATGTCTCAGAGTTCCCCCCTTTCACATTTTCACATAGGGAGAGGGGAGCAACCGGGCCGACTCCAACATCACCCTTCGACATGCATAATCCCCCCCTCTTCCCAATCTACCAAGCTCCCCTGGTAAATCCCCCGATTCGCTTGCTACTAACACGACCGTCGGGGGGGGGGGGGTTAACGTAACGACGTCGGCAGACGCGAGGTCAAGGGAGTGGGGTCCCGCTTAGTCATACATACGTGGGGACCTGGTTGAGCTCGACCCTAATCCGACCTCCCTACTTTCGTATATCCGGCGCACGTACATACAGACGGACACACACGCGAGGCTGGACGCGAAGGGAGCCGGCCGGTAAAGGCCCCGCTAAGGGAAGGGGAGGCCCCGCGCGCACGCTCGGATTCGAGCTCGGCGGGCGCGGGAGTCGGATACCCCCTGAAAAATATCTCCGAAGCGTGCGGTGTCTTCTTCGTCCGTCTCCGTCCATTCGTTCGGGGTCTTGGGCGGACGGGCTTTCGGTGTCCTCGTCCGCGGGACGGACCCCCCACCACACATGCGCACACCCAACTCCCCCGACTCTCTCCCTCCGCCACCGATCCGCATCCGCTACGGCCCACGACGTACGTGGGAGCAGCCACCCAGCCGGCCGGGAATCTTCCGCGGCTGGTGGTGGTGTTTTATATCAGGTCTGGCGCGTCTGTGGGCGTGCGCATGCGTGTGAGTGCGCGTGTGTAAGTTTGGGTAAGTGAACATGTAAGTATTTATATATCTACCCGCCCTGACAGCCCTCCAGCTGGCTTATCTTCCCAGGCGTGATATGACGATCAGCGGTCCCTCCGCTCTCCCCGCGTGCCTCCCCCCATATTCGCCACGGGCCCGGACGTGTTTTCTTCGGGCCGCGGAAATGTGCTAGGTAGCCGCTCTTTTTAGCCCCTGTATCCCGCCACGGCGGCGCGTATGCAGAATGTGAATATTGGTGCAAATATTTGCTGCGCACTTCGATTCTATATTAGACACGATGGTCCCGTATAATAGATAGACGTAGATAGCAAGTCTTTTACACTCCCCCTTCCGCTGGGTTGATACCGAAGGTTTTTTAAGAGAGGATCGTTTTCTTCTCTTGTGCTCTATATTCATCCCACCCCCACCACCGGCGTTTTCGCATCGAAGTATGTATCTCTACATGGGAATAAGTCTCCGATGAAATTCTACTAAGCTGACCGTCCGTGCCAAGCCAGAGACGCGGACTTGTATCCTCGATGACACTCTGGTGCGAGACTCTCGTGGCTGGGATCGCTAGACTGTGGGCGGCGTTCACAGCACATTGGAGACCGACCTTTATCGGAGAACTTGCGCAGCCTTAGTCGAATCCAGAGAATAAGCCGTCTTTTTCCTATCGGACCCGGCCCGTTCAATAAACCAGTATTTCACTCATTGTCCTGGACACAAGCCCGATTGACGCCGGGTCAAGCCACCGACCACGTGATAGTTGTGTTGTAATAAGGTTATCATCTCGGCGAAGGAACCTGATTTGGAATCATCACGGACGGTGTGTTCGAGCCCCTCTGGGAATGATCGTCATTGCTCTCCACTCCTGTCGAAACATCGGACTCGGGCAGGCCCAAATCGTGGAACGGATTCTAATAGCGATACGCAATACCGTTCCAGGAGTCGCGGTGTAACGCTTGCCCAGAGTTAGGATCCTAAATCCATAGCGCCGAGCGCTTCGTCCGCTCAGATGGCGAGCATCCCCGGCTCCCCTCCTGGTAGACTTTTGACTCGACACCCCCCCTTTTCCCACCAAGGATATTGTTTCATCGTGTGGTGTGGGTGCAGAGTTGAGTCTCCGGCAGAACACTTCGAGCCCGCCATCATATAATTCCACCAGGAGGATCATAGGTTCCTCTGTTCCCCGGTCCGAGACCGGCGCTGCCGGGGGCGTCGGCGTCGGCGGGCGCGGGGTTCGTCTTCCGCAACATGAACATGGGCTTCTTCCCTTCCTTATCCAACTGCTTAAACAAGATAAGCGGTTTCTCTTCGAGACCTAAGCATCGTTCCTGATCGCCATACACAATGTACAGTGCGTATTGATCCCACGGAGCATTGATCTGATACTTCTTCAGAGCGGCGGGAAGCACCTTGTAGCAAGGGTCGTCCATACTGACACGGAACGACTTGAAGATCTCTACCGAATTGTTGGACCCAGGCGTCTCGGGTGCAGGGGTCTGAATCCGGCGAGGAGCAACGGGTTGCTTCGTACTGTAGTGGTCGGATTCGGGGAAGGTGGAGCGGGTAGTCGATGACGGTTGGCTGGGGCGGTAGGACTGCGAAGCGAGAGTAGCGCTACCCAGGCTCGGTGGTGATGTGGGGGACGGTATGTTCGGAGGGTAACCGGGGGATTGTGCTTGGCCGGAACCGTTCATAGCCGCCAGGTGTGACGAAGACAGTACGGCCCTCTCGGCGGCATTGGCCGGGTCTAGGGTTTGCTCTACCAGCGGGTGAGCCGTCTGTAGGTGCGTAGGAGAACCAGCACTCTTAGGTGGCGGGGCCATCACGCCCTTCTTGTTCGTGGAATACTGTCGCTTAATACCCACAGACGATGATTGGGCGGTCGACGGCGTAGGTGCCGCAGGGGATATGGTTGACTCGTAGCCGTAGGCTTGGTTATTGGAGACGGTGGGCAACGGTTGCTGGGCGTTCTTAGCAAGGCGCAGAGCCGGTAGCATATCCTCGCGCAACCGTCTGAAGTCTTCGGTCATGCGACGGAAATCTTGTTCGAGCAGGTTCATCCTTTCGTCCCGAAGGCGCAACTGCTCGACCAGCTGCTTGATGTCTTTCAGGGTAGCTGTCGCATATTGGGCTTCGGCATCGGCGGCTATGCACCAGTTAGACTAGGGGAGAACGCGCGGTAGTCGGGGAGGTCGTGGATAACATACAAAGCGGGACGTAATGGTCGCTTTCTATTGGGACATCCTGTGCCTTCTTGACATCGTAGACGCTCTTCAGGATAGTCAGACGGTGGCCGACGCTCGTGATGCCCATAGCCTTCAAGTCATCGTGCAGCAGCGCAACCAAAGCCTCGCCGACGATATCGTTTGCTGTTGTTCGTCCTCCCGTTAGACGCAGCCATGGCGACGGTACTAGATGTAGACGTACCTATGAATTGATCGGAATACTGCTCCAAGCCTATGTTGGCGATGAAGTCGGCGCATTCCTCGGCGGTCCACTCGGATATTATGGTCTCGGGCAACCTGTCAGCACTACTGCGGTGGCCGTAGGTGGTGGGCGTGTGTTCGGCGGAAGACAGGCCGTCTGAGTCAGTTGGGGAGATCTCGGAGTCTGTGGCGATGACTGGAGAGCTCGTGTGGAGACTCCTCTCGTACTCGTCGTCAGCGTCCGATTCGGCATACGCGGTACCCGAGTCGAAGTTCATGGTGCCGGTAGCTTGAAGTTTATATCTCGGTTGGGCCAGACCGGCTATATATAAAGTTGGTTGCGTGAGTATACTTGGGAAATCGAGTTCGCTGTTTCGGCGATCCCCTTTCCCCAGAGCCCCCTCTGTAGTACCCTAGCCGAGCGTAGTGACGATCGATGATGAACGGCTAGGGGGGTTGATCGGGCTAGTCTTCTTGCTGGTTGTTGGATCGACTTGATGTGTGATGGATGTGCGGCTCAGGAGGTGCGAATCGGTAATAAGGACACTCCAGTGACACAAGGACACACCCACCTGCACAAAGGCCAGCGAAGAGAGAATGCCTATACCTACAACGAAGGAAAGGTTGACAGTGATTGACCGAAACCCGAATTGACTTTGGAACTAGAATTGCCTGGCGGTTGGTTGAGAATGCGAGAACCGGTGGAAAGTCAATAATTAAGATTTTGGCGCAAGTACGACTTCGAAGTCTGCACTCCTTCCTTCTCCTCCTTTAGCACTGCCTACCAGACAGAGAAACATACGAGTGTGTGGTGTGCATTACATGGGGACTCTCTAAAGACATTTAATCGCTGTTGGCCCGCGGACAGTGGACACCCAATCTGCCAATGGGCCGTCCCCACTTACCCATACTATGTACTTACAGTAATCCACGCACCGAGCGCGGTTAGGGGGTACGTACCCAATAAGTTAGGGTTCCCGCTTTGGGTAGGTGCTCAGTAGGCATGTCGCTCTTTAGGTGCTCCTAGCCGCTTCGCTCTGCGTTCTAGTGAAGTACGGCGCCAGATAGGCTAGCCCCCCTGATTCCATGCCCGTTCCAGTTAAAGTCCTCCGAAGCCTATATAATTTGATGTCATTACCCATTATCAATACGTATACTCGCTATAACTGGGCTCCCTGGCCGACTCCTTTGTGATCTAATTTCTCTACTACGTGCCTCATTGCTATCGAGTTCATATTTAAGCAACCAGGTGTCATCCTGGAGTTCGGCCAAGGGGGTCCTAACTCGCCCGATTCGTATTGGAAAAGCCCTAGTCTAGACAGGTCGCATTGGGATGGAAGAAGGCGGCTCCAAACAGGAAGGGCCCCGCCCAGGCTTTCCAATAGCGTTGCCCGACGTAGACGCCATGCGCTCGTTCCCTGACGTCTATCAAGGTGCAGTGGTATTCTTTGTCTCTCTCACGCTCTTCTTTCTCTCCCCTACTTAACCGGACCTTTCGGATTCGCAATTCGCTTACGTACGTAGATATATATGCTTGCCCAGGTAAATACCCCATGGCAAGCTGCGAAGAGTTTGGCGGAAAGAAATCCATGATATTTTGTGTTGGGGGGTGCCGGGTTCGTAAAGTTAAACGATCCTCCCTCCCGGCTTGTTGCTGCTGCCCTATATACCATGCTATACTACTAGTATACCTTCCGATGTCTCCTTGAATACGAAATAAAGATAGTAGTAACAGGGCCGCTTTTGACATTAACTAGATACAGAGATATGACCCGTTAAATGATGCTTTTAGCTGATGTAATTCGTTGCACAAGCCCATCCATCAGTGCATAGACCCGCCCAGTTTACCGCTGGCCCTATTTCGCAGTCGCAGTCGCAGTCGTGGAGATATGCGCTCCGCGGGATCCACGGTAACATATCACCATGGCAATGTAGCTAGACCCTGCATTCACATCGAACCCCAAACCACCAACTCTTATCTTTCGTTGCTAGTTAGCATATCTCAGATCGCTGAGTCGACGCGGCTTCCTCTTTGCGTTGCCCGTAAGTAGGTAGTCTCCGTGTATCCACATACGCCCGACAGTGGGGCACAGCATCTCCTCGCCTGCCATGATACTAACTATCCCGGCGCTGAACCTGGGATACCTCCGGCCGCATCATCTCCTTTCGCTCGCCCGGACAAGAAAGGGAAACCCCCCGCCGCTGTGTCGCGCGTATGTACCGGAGCCCTCGCGTCAACCTGGGCACTTAAAAACTGTTTCTCGTGTATAGGATTTCCGCTCTGCTTTATAAGGTCCACTATAAATAAAGCACACGGATACATACCTAGGTCGTGACTCAACTTAGTCGTCCCCCTCGCCGGCGGGAGCTTGTTAAAACGAACACCGCAGCCGTGTGGTGGGTTGGTTCAGACTAGGTAGCAACCATCCGCGAAACCCGGGGGCAGAGGCCCTACATGCAAAAGTGACGCCTTTCCCGCTTGTTCCAATGTCCCCCCCCTAACAACTGGAAGCACCCCAAAATCCTACGTTAACTTAGTCTAGCTAAAGAGCACACTAGGCCAAACAAAGATGATGTCGACCCCACGGCAGTTCAGCAGAAGCTATCTATCAGCCCGGGAGGGGCGAGTTAAGAGGTACGAGTCAACACACCTAAGTTACCAAGGGTCTATAGGAACCACACAGGCAGGGCGGATATGTATGAAAGCGGGGTAGTCGGACACTTTGATTATATTTTCAAGAGCCTATATATACCCCCTCTCCAAGTCGTAAGGACTTGTGGGTTGCAGTTGGATACCAACGACTCGACGCATATCCGTCTCCGTGGAAACTAGCTGGGATATCCGATGGCCCAACATTGAAAAATGACGCCGGTGTACGAAACACCGCGTCGGGGTATCTCTGGCTTGTCGGTGCTTCTGGAAAACAGAAGGGGCCTTTCGCCTCGCGCACTTTGTTTCTTTATGCCAGCTGATGTAGAGAAGTGAAGTAAAGCCATCTTTGTAAAGCGAGTGCGGGCTGGACCTTATAAACACCCCTGATGTTCATTGCCAATCGGTTCTCACATTACCGCAACTCCGGGGCGCCCATGTTTGAAGGTCTCGAAATTTCCACATGACAAAAACGCCTTGATGCAGTCGATTCATCCTCATTACCGTTGATATTAGATCCGCCTACCGAAGCTTCAGCTTGCAATCCGTCTCACCGCGAGCAATAATATCCGCGAGAGACCACCGGGGCGCTTCGATCTGGCCCTCGAGCCCGTTGGCCTTACGCCACTCTTTCTCGTTCTCCGGGGCGACACCATCAGGAAGTGGCTTGAGGCCTCCAGCGATGCCTGTCGAGAATTTTAGCTGCAAAATGTCTCCGACTTCGTCACATGCGGCGAGCAACCGGTCCATGTCCTCCTTGTTATGAGCTGCTGAGACGCAGAAGCGCGCACGAGAGGTGATCAATGGTGTGGCCGGATACCCCACGACGACGACGGAGATTTTGCGCTTCAGCATTTCGTGACTGAAAGCGGGAATTTTAGCCGGGTTGTAAAGCATAATAGGGATGATGGGCGAGTCATCGTGGCCGTAGACGATATATCCGAGGCGCTTAAGACCCAAACGGAGGTAGCGGGAGTTGAAAGCAATACGCTGCAGACGCTCCTCCCCCTGACCGGGGATAAGTTCGCCGTTGATCAATCTGAGAGAAGACTGGATTTGCGTCAAGACAGCAGGGGTCGGCGATTCGCCCAACATGACAGCGGCATTCGTGCTCCTGAGCTTGTCGATGATGTGCTTCTCGGCGGCCACGTAACCGCCATTTGCTCCAAAGGATTTAGTAAGGGTTCCCATCAAAACATCAACCCTGCTAGGATCGATTCCGAAATAGTCACAGACACCACGGCCGCGGGGCCCAAGAGCTCCGATACTGTGAGCCTCGTCGACATACAAGTGGAACTTGTAGATGTCCTTCAACGCCAGCACACCCGGGAGATCAACCATAGTGCCTTCCATGGAATACAATCCCTCAACGGCGACAAGGATCTTCTTCCATGGGCGGTGGGTCCGAGGCTGACCTTGAGCTATGGCCTCACGCAGTCTTTTCTCAAGATCAACCATATCGTTATGCCTGAAAGAGCGAATGACTGCGCCGGACAGACGCGCACCGATCCGGATCGACGCATGGTTGAGTTCGTCAGAGATGATGAGGCAGCCTTTAGAGACAAGAGCCGGAAAGGTGCTAGAATTGGTCACGAAGCCCATTGAGAATACCATGGCGGCCGGTTTGCCCACAAACGCTGCAATGTCCCTCTCAACATCGCTCACGAGGTCCGAGGTACCTGCGTCGGCACGGGGACTGCAGAAGCTGAGACCATATTTGCGAACGCAATTCTCGACGGCGTCGGCACAAGGACCCTCGGATTGAGCAAATCCAAGATAATTGTAAGAACTCATATTCAACGTCTCAGTCGTAGTTCCCAGGTATCGATAAGAAGCATTGAAATTGTCTGAGACGCGATCCATCAGGTTGATATATCGACCAGGGACCCCTGTAGTTGTTCTGGCGAAAAGGTCGTCTATCCTGTTTTTCAGTCGGCGAGTGTAAAAGCTATCGAAATCATCCGTCAAGGGAGCATAACCATTGGCAGGTTTGATGCTCTGGTAAAGAGGCTTCTTGCTGAATCTTTTGCCGAAGAAGTCTCTGATGTGGCCAAGGGCGATCAGGAGGAGGTAGCTGATGTAGGTCGTGAGGACATAATAGTAGGGCGGTTCGTCGATTATAGGGGCTTTCAGAGACTCCCCGTGATGCTTGCTCACATAGCGATGGTTTGGATGGTTCAATGGACCGAATTGAGCATCGGCTCGCTTCTGGCGTGATACATCGGTAGACGAGAGGGCCTGATACAGGGTAGTCGGAGGTTCGTCAGCATTAGACTCGCCGGCAGTAGCAGTCGAAAGCCTAATGGTAGGCAAGGCAAAATTGGTGTTCGACTTGTTCTGAACCTCCAACAAGGACTGCTGGGCGGAGATGTGCTCCTTGGGCTTGGGGGAGGCAGAGAAGAGCTGGCTGAGGCGGTTCCCGCGAGACTGGGAGGGCCGCCTCTCATTGCCCGTCTTCTCCGACTGCGGCATGCTGATCGAGTTGGTGAAGGGTAGAGTGATTCGTCGCGGCATGTCTATAGTCGATTATTATTAAGTCGAGTGTCGAAGGTCGTATTATGTACGAGGAGACGTGTGCAGTCCCCGTTATTGACTATTCGGTCTGCTCGGTATAGCTCGGCAGACAAAATATTAATGCCTACAGATAGAATACCGTGATCCAGCCGATGGTAGAAGCTTTTTGACAGGTAGTTCTACTCTTCAGAATTCTATAAAAGAGGTGTATCATAGTTAGAGAGAGGTCATTGAAGAATGAGTAACAACGGCGGAAAGTCGAGTGTGAATTGCGCAGGGAATTAACCAAGTACTCGCGGGCATATGCAGAAGACACAGCCTCGCGGCCGCGCATTCAATTGTGGCGCCCATGGCCATCAAGAGATGAGGGCAACAACGACTTACATTTTAGGTGAATCGAGAGAGGAGAGACCCCGCTTTTCTCGACTAGAAAAGCTGATGTTCGATGAGAAGTCTGGTCAGGGAGCTATAGCTGATGGGCGAATGATATAAAAGGAGCGTGATAGGGATGAATGCGATGCAACTCCCTGTTTGATTCGGTAAACTACTGCTCTCCCACGACGACCGAAACAACGGCCACGGGTTCTCTAACGCGTAACCGGGCCAAGGTAGTCGATTGTCGTCGACAACGCAGGAGATGGGGAAAATAAAAGAGGAAGAAAAAGACTCGCAACTGTGAAAACACGGTAAGAGAAGGGAAAGGGAGAAACGGGATCTGCGGAGGTATGGGAGAGCTAGGGAAGAAAATCCATTCATTATCCGTTAGCTTAGGTACCTAGGTTAGAGAAGGAAAGTACTCCAGTCATGGTATCTTTAACCACCCGTGTGCGGGTACCTAAACCCATGGTATGAGGTATCGTACCTTATCCTCAGCTGATCGTGATCCTGCACAGTGGGCCCAGGCATAAAATGAGCTTATGGGGATTTATGAGCATGTTTAGAGCCTTTAATGTGAAACCCGAAACCCAGAAGCTGTAGTCGTTTCCCGGAGGATCGGGTCGACTAATAACATTGATTACCAACATACTACGTAGGTAGGTAATTTCATAAAAGCAGGCCGCATCTTCTCTTCATAAGTCAGCAGTGTCCTTGCTTCGTAGGGCTACATATCCCGTAGTAAAAACAGCCCCGTTCGATTCAGGGGTAAACCCAGAGCTGACGGAGGGGGGTTGAGGCTTAGTTGGAAATCAAAATTCTACGATATCACCGGCAATGCAATTCCAATGAGGCCTCCCGGTTTCAAGATATAATCTTGTTTCTCTCGGAAACTACGGACGAAATGGGCTTTTTGGCAAATTACCATCACGCTGCATAAAGGTCATATCTCGATTGGCATGTCGTCGTATCTATGAGATAACCCCCGGCGCACCCAGCCAAGTGTCAAGTACCCAATTATAAGTTGGGCTCAGACTTCAGTGGGGCAGGTTCCTGGGACCACTCAAATCACTGGAATGTCGGTAACGTTGGTTGACCGAGCATTGCTGCCGCATCTCTGTTCACCGCAAGGCCTGACAATGTAGAATCCCTACACGAAGTTATCGCAGGAAGAGAAGTGGTTGACTCTCAATCCCCGGAGGCCGTCCTGCCCCATAGTCGCATAATTAATCATTAGTAAGGCATCAAATTCTGCGAAGTGCGGCATATGCCCAGAGGAGTAATGGTAGTTGTATTTACTGACTGCTGGCATACCTACAATCCGGGCTCCCATGCCATCGCGCATTTACTAATTCCTTGCCAGTGTTAGCCACAACCAGAAAATGAATTGACAACTCTATTCAACCTAGAATCAAATCTCAAGCTCGGAAGCATCGAGGTCTATGCCCACCAGCCATTGATGACCATGCTTTTCCGCATCGGATTTTTGACTGTGGCTGATTCGTTAGTCCGCACCGGCTTTCATCGGAGTACCGATCTCTTCTCTAAACCCAGACGCCGTGAATGTAAAATAAGTAGCGGCATTATGCTCGAACACTCTATTAAACCGACAAACTTTAACCCCGATATACAGTGATAAAGGGACAGTAGCTCTGCGGCCAGGATCTGGACATTCCCGTATTACTGCCCAGATACCAGAAACGACTACGGCGCTGCTGCAGCGCATCAACTCCCACCATGACTGTCGACCATAAGTCTGCGCCAGCTGAGCTATGGAGACACCCGTACCCAACATCGACGCAAATGCACAGGTTTCTAGAGCATGTTCGAACAAAGTACAGACTAGATATTGCCGACTATCCGGCATTGTACAAATGGTCCGTCGAAAACATCTCAGATTTTTGGGGTGACGTGTGGCACTTCTGCGGCATAAAAGCATCGAGGCCGTACTCACAGGTAGGTAAAGGGCAAACAAGATAGCATAAGTCAGCTCGCCGCGTAGCAATCCGCCTGGAGAAGTTCCCATATTTCATATGTTTCTTCTCAATATATTCTGCTTGACGTGGGATCTCAATGCCAACTCGTCTATAGGTGCTCCCGGCCTCGGCGCCGATGTTCCCTAGACCCGACTTTTTCTCTGGGGCTCTCCTAAACTTTGCCGAAAATCTGCTATTTCCAAAAAATGCAGATATCGCAGACACCGCCACAGCAGTCATCACGGCAACCGAGGTAGAGGGGCAGCTCGTGTCCACGACATGGGCCGACTTCCGGGAGGAAGTGCGAAAGTGTTCGAATGCACTGCGCGCAGCTGGCTTGAAGCCCAATGATGTCGTTGCCGGATTCGTATCGAATCACGTGCAAGCTCTCGTCGCAATGCTCTCGGCGGCTGCCGTAGGGGCTATATGGACCGGCGTCAGCCCTGACAACGGCGTGAGTGCCGTCTTGGATCGTCTAGCACAAATCTCACCGAAGGTCCTGTTTGCGGACAACGCCACGGTCTACAATGGCAAATCATGGTCGAGTACTGAGAAGACATCTGAAGTCGTGGGCCAGCTGAAGAGCAACGGCCTAGAACTGGTCGTCGTCATCAAGAACATTGAAGGCGACCTAGCTTTGGATGATCTGAGGTCGAAGGGCGTCCTAGCGGTAGAGTACGAGAGATTCTTAGAGAGGTAATAACTTCGTTCCCGGCCTTTTATTGGAGTATGATCCTGACGGCCCTCCAGCTCATCCGATCAGCCGCTCGATTTCGAACAATTGCCGCCGTCGCATCCATTGTATATCCTCTACTCGAGCGGCACCACTGGCCTGCCCAAAGCTATTATACACACAGCTTTGGGTACCCTCATTCAACACAAGAAGGAACATCTCCTCCATTGTTCCATGGACTCAACCTCGCGCCTGCTGTACTACACGACGACGTCGTGGATGATGTGGCACTGGAGCGTGTCAGCTCTCGCCTGCGGCACAACGCTAGTCCTCTACTCAGGATCACCGTTCAAGCCGCACGGCTACCTCTCACTGCCTAAACTACTTTCGTCGCTTAAGGTAACCCACTTCGGCACCTCGGCCACGTATCTGACGACGCTCGAGACCAACGGCGTCTATCCAGCTAAATCGCTCGACCTCTCGCACCTGCAAGCGATCTACTCGACCGCCTCGCCATTGCCCCCGTCAACCTTCTCCTTCGTCTACGAAGCCTTCCCTCCCCACATCAACCTGGGCTCCATCACCGGCGGGACGGACATCATATCGTTGTTCGGGGCGCCGTGCCCGCTGCTCCCGGTGCACGCGGGCGAGATCCAGTGCGCGGGCCTCGGGATGGCGATCGGCGTCGCGGATTCGGTGACGGGCGCCCCTACCCCAGGCGAGGACGGCGAGCTCGTGTGCACGCGCCCCTTCCCAAGCCAGCCGCTGACGTTCTGGGGGGCCGACGGCGACGCCAAGTACCGGGCGAGCTACTTCGAGCGGTTTCCCTCCTCCTCCCCGTCCCCCGAGGACCAGTACATCTGGCACCACGGCGACTTCGTGCGCGTCGACCGTCGCACTGGCGGGCTCACGATGCTCGGGCGCAGTGACGGCGTGCTGAAACCGTCGGGCGTCCGCTTCGGCAGCGCCGAGATCTACAACGTGCTGGCGCGGTCCTTCGGCGCCGAGATCGACGACGCCGTGTGCGTGGGGCGCCGGCGCGAGGCCCTAGACCGCGACGAGGTCGTCTGCCTGTTCGTCGCCATGCGTGCGGGCACAAGGTTCACGGACGACCTGCGCGCGAGGATCAGGGACACCGTCCGCAGGGAGCTGAGCCCCCGGCACGTCCCCGGCGTCGTGGAGGAGTGCGGGCCGGCGGGGATCCCGCGCACTGCCAACGGGAAGAAGTGAGTTTATTTTATATGATTCCGCCCACGTGTCTCATATATCGTGGTGATAGTTGGCTGACTGGCGAGGAACAGGATCGAGGTCGCGGTGAAGCAGATCCTGTCGGGAATCAACGTCAAGACGAACGCTAGTGTGGCCAACCCGGAGGCGCTGGAGTGGTTCAGGGAATGGGCAGCGGCACATAACGAGTAGCTGCATGTTATTGCAGCTTGGGGCTGCGGGGAAGGAAGCCTGAGAGTCAACTGACAGTATGTGATTTTACTTCCTTTCCCTTTCGCCAGGTGACAGTAAGGGATTACATAGTCTGTTGCAGGACGGGGAGGAAAGCGGTCGAAAAGGCTGGTGCTGAGGTATGAATCCGGTCGACAGATTAAGGCCTAGAGGATAATATTAATTACCGGTTGGCAAAGTGTGCCTGATATATAGAAGACAAAATGCATTTCCATCCAGTTACCGGATGAACAATGACTACTTCCGTCTGCTCGGCCCTTTGCTCGTTTTATATCTCCATAGGCCCAACAACGATATCCATCATCCTCCCTCTCCCTTTTACTGCCCCGGCGGTCACCACATAAGCTCTCTCAATCGCTGCTTCTCCTCCTCGCCGCCGAAGATAACGTCGATGCCCTTCCGAGCCAGGCCCAGGATCTCCTCCCGCGACAGATGGAAATGCTTCTGAATAAGCCGCCACTCATTCGACAGGGGACTGCCAAAGACGCCCACGTCATCAGTCTATATACGTCTGTCTGTCAGCCCCGGTTGCCCCTCGCTCCTGAAACGTTTTCCGCATCAGCCAAGTACTCACGCAAGGCACAACGACGGGCCCGTCAACCCGCCACCACTCCCCGAAGTGATGGGCCTCGAAGCCCCCGACGATCATCTTGGCGTGGACGTTGCAGCTGAGGCACAGCTCGAGCCCGATGGCCCCCGGCGCCGCCGCGATCCGCCGCCTCACGTCCGGCGGCACGTGGATGACGTGGCCCAGGCGGTCCGGCTCCCAGTCCAGGAGGGTCCGCAGCTCCGCCTCGTCGGCGCTGGCCTCGGCCTCGGCGAAGTGGACCGTGAGCCCCAGGCCGGCGGCGCGGGCTGCCGCGAACGCGGGCGTGAACAGCGACACGTCGCCCTTGGTGGGGTCGCCGCAGAGGTCGAGGCCCACGACGCCGGCGCCGGCGCCACGATCCCTAAACCGCGCCGCGAGCGCGGCCGTCTCGCGCGCGTCCTCGGGCGCGTCGCGCCGGTCCACCGACAGGATCAGCCGCGCCCGGATCGACGGGCTCTCGCGCTGCGCGACGTCGATGGCCCGCAGCACCGCGTCCACGTAGCCGGCCTTGTCGAGGCCCGCCCGCGGCAGGGCGCGCGGCGTCGTCCGCAGCTCGAGGTACGCGACGCCGTCCTCGGCGAAGTCGCGCACGACGGCCCTCGTGGCGTGCTCGAGGGCCTCGGCGTCGTCCACGAGGTGGTAGATGTACGACGAGAAGAGAGGGAAGAAGCTGTGGGCGAGGGGGCAATCATCCCCCGGTCTCAGCGACTGCACTGGGGAAGCGAAGGACGGACGGACGGACGGACGCAGAGGCCTCGCGGCATGTCTGCTTTATACTCACGAGGCCAAGTCGTAATCGTGCTTATCAGGGGGGATGACGACCAGCGGGTCTTCGAGCTCCGTTTGCCCCGCGGCTTTCTTCCGTCCCCAGATTTCGTGCAGGCATTGCCGGCTAATGCTACCGCTAAGGTGGGCATGAAGCTATCGTCCGAACGCAATTAGTCAAGCGGGTCTAGGGGTGTATATTTTTCAGAACTAAAGAACACCATATCCATAAGGCCGTATCCCGTCCACCGGCTGTACTTCATTACATGGCGAGGTGAATGCCTTAAGTTGGAGAGAAGATGGCAGCAAATCTACATCCACGCCTCTTAATCTCGTACATTCTCGAAGTGTTGCGAAAGAACAGGGGACGTTACCTCGATTTTCGGCATAGCCCTAAAATCAATTTCGGTATCCCGAGTAGCCATGACGCCACGAGGTAGCGCTGTGCGCGTATTGCGATCTCAACCGTTTTGTGTGCCCAGGTTCGACAGATAAAGATGCCCTACCCGCTCAGAAAAGTAACTAGGTGTACGGCTACAAAGGTTTCCCCTAAGGATTTCCAAGCGGATGCCGTGTGATACCCGTGTAAAATAAGTACCTGGTTAGCTAAATTCAAGGAGCATTGCAATCTCGCTGGTTGGGTGCTGTTATCCTAGTGAATACGGGACCCCTTTTTGGTATGGGCTGCGTATGCATCTCAACGTTAATATCCGATAGATGGCCAAAAGGCGTCATCGCAACATTTTTGAGTAACTACGCCAAGTCCATTTTATTCGCTTAGAATGACCCAATCACCCTTCTTTAATAGAATGCCTCTAGCCCTTTAGGGCTCGTGGTGGCTAATCTTTTCCATTCAGGGCAACGCGCGGGCTAGCAGTGACATAAAATTGTTAGTACTGACGCCTTTTGTCAATATATCGGATACTCTTCCCGAACCCAAGGCCAGCGAATTTTAAAGTTGGGTTCTTACTGAGGCCCCCACGCTGCCTTCAGCAGAGTGCTGCTTAGCGATAATGAACTCCTATTGGGGGGGAACTGACGCGGTCAGATAACGTGCTACGTGCGTTACACAGCTGAAACTTAGGTGCTGTTCTTTTCCGTAAGCATCAGTTTACCGGTCCCCCGGCTTCAGCATAAGTAGCGCTAGATCCCGCTAGTCCGCCTCCCCAACCAGCGTCGCAGCAAAAGATATTTGAGTCCTATATCCGTCTGGACCCAGACCTCATGACTACAACTTCCGTGGCAATATAAATGCGCTGAGAGAAAGGGGGTCTGGGTTAGCTTAGCTGCATAGGTACCGATCATCAAATCTACGTATCTTGACTTTATATATACGACCTGCTTCATGCAATTCCATGCCTTACGCATTACACGCGCTAATAACTTAACTAAGAGTAACCGGGCACGCGGGTTATTTGTCGGTTAGCGGGGTCCGTAGTGCCAGATTCGGACCTTCTCTTATCTTCGACCGGGCCCATCTTCTCGGGAGTCTGCCTCCTAAACCTCTGCCATTAATGCTGGGTACGAGCGCGGCCCTGTTGAAAGACATCGCGTCCGCTCAAAGGTCTGTCCATGGCCATCCGTTTCCAATGAACGCGAGCACGAGCGCCGCGTATCCCACGCTGGCCGTTAAGCCGCCCGCCCTTCCTGATATTCTCGATTTCTTCCCTGTCCCAACCCTAGTCGTCTCGCCGTCGTACCGCATAGAGAGGGTCTCGACCGGTTTACTGGAGTCCTGGGGTCGCGGGCGTGATGAGTTCACCGGCAAAGACTTGTTCACTGCGCTTTACCACGACTCGCCGACGGCGCGGTTCGACCGCATTCCCCTCATCTACGCCATCGAGACAGCCGTTGCGGCTCGGGCGTTCCGAGTGTGCTATTCTGCTTACGTCGCCAATGGTGTGTCTTGGACAGCCCGTATCATTCCAGTCCATAGGGAAGACGAACTGTTGTGTATAGTCTTCGAATGGGAGAAGGCCGAAGCCCAAAATACGGTCACCGATGGTGGGCTGGTTCAGAGCTGGATACCCATCGATGATGCCTTCCGCATACTCGTCCAGGCCGTTAAGGATTATGCCATCTTCCTTCTCGATACCCGCGGGAATATAGTGACATGGAATACGGGAGCAGAGCTGAATAAGGGCTACAAGAAGGAAGAAATCGTGGGCAAGCACTTCTCGGTCTTCTACGGCGAGGACGACATCCAGTCCAAGAAGCCAGAGCGGGAACTCGAGATCTGCCTGCGTGAGGGCAGGGTTGAAGACGAGGGGTGGCGGTACCGTAAGGATGGTAGTCGTTTTTGGGCTAACGTCGTCATCACGGCCATCTATCGCAACGACGTCCACGTCGGCTTCGGCAAGGTCACTCGCAATCTCACCGAGCGGAAAGAGGCCGAGCTGCAGCTACTTGCCGCTTACGAGGAGAGCACCAAGTTGAAGAACGATTTCCTAGCCAACATCAGCCACGAGATCAGGACGCCCATGCACGGCATGCTCTCCGCATGCAGTCTCCTCCTGGACACCAACCTGACGGAGGAACAGCGCGAGACGGCCAACGTCATCGACGAGTCTGGGCGCGTCCTACTACAGGTCATAAACGACATCCTCGACTATTCCAAACTCGTTGCAGGTGGTTTCTCCATCAGTAATGAAGTCGTTGATGTCGCCAGCGTCATCACCTCGGTGGTACGAAGTGTGCAGACTACACTACAGCCGGGAGTGTCGCTAGCACTGGCCCTGGCACCGGATCTGCCAAGGTCGGTAGAGGGTGATCCTCTCAGGTACCGCCAAATTGTCCAGAACGTAATCGGAAATGCCGGAAAGTTCACCGAAAAAGGAACCATCTCGGTGAACGTGTCGCTCGTAGGTCAGGACGAAACCACATACAAGATTCTGACCGAGGTTACCGACACGGGACAAGGCGTGTCCGAAGATGCCGCTCAGAAGCTTTTCATGCCCTTCACGCAGCTAGATACCACGTACCAGAAGCGTCGCCAAGGCACTGGTCTCGGGCTGTCCATCGCGAAGTCACTAGCGGAGCTAATGGGTGGAGAGATCGGATACCGGCCAAATCCTGAGCAGCAGGGTAGCGTTTTCTGGTTTTCGGCCAGCTTCAAGAAACCCAAGAGACTCCACCAGGTTCGCGACGCAGAACCGCAACCGCAACAAGCGCGCCGCGATAGCGAGGCGCCGCCACAACTGGTCAACCCGATCGAAGACCGCGGGGCGCAGCTCAGACAGCTGCAGGAGATCGCGCCGACAAAGCGAATCCTCGCGGCCGAGGACAATATCATCAACCAGAAGGTCCTGGTCGGGATGCTGCATAGCTTCGGCTTCAAGCACATCAACGTCGTCTCGGACGGCGCCCAAGCGGTCTCGACGCTCGCCGGCGCCGCGCCCAACGCCTACGACCTGATCCTCATGGACATCAGCATGCCCGTCATGAACGGCTACGAGGCCACGGCCCGGATAAGGGACGCCGGCGTGCGCCTGCCTGTCATCGCCATGACCGCCTACGCCCTCAAGGGCGACATGGAGTGCTGCCTCCAGAAGGGCATGGACGACTACATCGCCAAGCCGGTGAACAAGCTGCTGCTGATGAAGAAGCTGCTGAGGTGGCTCGTCGACGCACCGGATGGCGCGACATCGGCGCACGAAGTCCCGGATTCGGTGGACGGGCTTCACATTTGTTCTCGGGCCTAACGCCACCAGCTAGAATCATCTGGGATATTTGTAGAGATATACACGATGCGGGGTACAGCGTTTGAGACTCTTTAAACGGGGGCGGGCTGTGGAGAAACTACGTTACGATCCACTGCCGAGCATATACCCATGTACCATTCACTTGGTCATTTATTCGACCGGTAAACATATGTTTCTGTTTTTGCATCTATTACCGCACGAGCATCTATTGAACTAATGACTGCGTTATACCCGATCCCTTCGAGCGGGCTAATTAGTCCGTATCAAGCAAGCGTATATAAGAGAGGTCGGTCCAGGTGTAGTTCCACTATGCCCTCTCGTCGAATGTTACTGGAACCTGCCTGTCACGCAGGATTTAGAAATACTACGGAGACGTAGGCTGCTAATACCAACTTACTACCCGCTCCTCGAGCTTGTGCGCGCCCTCGTGCTCGTGCGCACCGCCCTCCCCTCGGCACGGTCGACGGCCATCTTCGTCCCGCGGTCCTCGTCCATGCCGGTCCAAGACGCCTACGCATCTCCCTCCACCTTGGTCTCGGCTTATCCCTGACTCGTGTTTGGCCTACACGACTCGTCCCTAGATCGGCCAAGGCTGACAAGAGAGGGGTCGGGCAATAAAAACGTGCCAGCCATGAACGAACGTGGCATAATGAGGCCGAAGGGGAGGAAGAGGAAAGGATTTGCACGACGGCGGCTGTCGAGTGAGTGGCCACATCCCACGCCGGGATCCTTCCAACACTTTGAAAAAGGGGTTGGTGGAGCTTTTCGAGGCTACCCCCCCACACCCCAGGATCCCCACCAAAGGCTCGGCTTCAATCGCGCACCGTACATCCCCACTCCCGGGCCGGGCCGGCGCCTGTTGTGCGAGCCACATGTACCTATTCCACTAGAAAAAGACGGCAACAAGATAATGAAGATCGGCCAAAGCCGGCGGTAAACGTGCTGTTTATTGGCGCCGGCGTTATCGTCTTCTGGCAACAAGTGTGCGCGCTCTCCGTGGCATTACGTACTGGAACGTCACGGACCGATGATGATGATGATGCGCACCTGAATCCCTGACGAGCCGGCGGTGTCCGGCAGAGGAATCGGGGCCCGCTCAAGTCATATACGCAACGGCGAGGGGTGGGAAGACGGGATGTTTTTGGTAGCTCGGTGGTGGTGGGTTCGGGGAGGGTGTGTCGGCCTTCATTGAAGCTCCTCGTTTTCAGTTCGCCGTCAGGGGCGAGGAGTTCGCCATCCACCGTCGAGTACTGTGGTCCACGGCATGGTGGTTAACGGGGGATGGCTGGTGCAGTTTAAACTCGCAACTGCTTGGGTGTGCTTCGCCCGCATTACGAGGCCGACGGGAAGAGTACCCTATTTCGATCAGACATTGGGAAACTGCGGCAGGTCTCCGAGGAGAGTTGTTGAGCAGTTGATCATAGGACTGGGCTGGTTCTTTTCTGGGAGCGTGTCTCTAGCTAGCGCCCCAGGCGTGAAAATAGGTCCATACATAGGAGGCAACCTAGTTTAGTGGCTTCATATTTGTACTCCCTGCCAGAGGAATTCAACATCAGCGATATTCTACATCTCATTCTACGAAGATGGTACTATCAAAGAATCATAATATAATGAAAAATGCCTTCAATAAAAGAGAGGCGGATGATAAATATTCTACATGATATCATAGACTGCGTATCTGAACCGACTACATTATGAAGCTCTCATATCTCGGCTTTTGGGGACTGGTAGTCTTAACCAGGTGTCCCACCCCAAAGGTCGAGATAGTGCCACAACTAGCAGCAGTTTTCAACTCGAGACCTCCAGCAGCTTTAGGTGACCGGTTTTGAAGAAGTGGCGGGGTAGATGATGAAGTTGCGTCAACGGTGCTTAGTAATGAGTGGCAAGTTGCAGTAGGTGGACCATGAAAACCATGGCAGTTAGGCAAAGTACGGTGTGAAAACAGAACATCCAACGAATGAGCAGAAGTTATTAATACCCCCATATAGCGGACGGAGCTATTTATTGTCTCACTGCAAAAGGCGTTGAAAAATACGAGTCATTATCGAGCGGCTTCTCAAATTCGGCTATTTGGGAGTGTAGGTCTGTCCATAGGGAGCACGAGAGTGACATGACGCTCTGGACTAATAATGAGGAACAGTCCAATAACCAACGTGGAGAGTGATATTGTTAAGGCTCAGTGACAAACCATGTTTTCTTATGCACACCGCTCTCTATCAGGTACACGCTTCCCGAAGAAAGAGCCTTAGCCATTGGACTTAGCTTAGCTCTCAAGCTCTGAACTTCAGTTACAGGACGAGTACGATGCTGTTTAATTTCGACTTAGTTATATGCGGTTTCCAGCGTATACGTTAGGACGGATGTAGTCTGTAACTCGGAAAGCGTTGTAGCAGATGTCTGTCAGATGGGCCCGAGTCCTGTATCATGCGTAATGACAGACAAGCGGTTGTTCTCCCTATGGGCAATGTTTACTTGGATATAGAACGACAAGTTATTGGTTAAGGATTATGCGGTACGTGACCTTTCCCCAGGTTGTTATGGGGCATGGTGAAAGGGAAGCCGCGCCGAGCCGACCCGTGCGCTGTGGGAGGATCCTGCGGGAATACCGCCTTCGGCCCGAACTCATAAGCGCCGGCTGAGCACATAAAGTGCGAGAAGACCTGACCATGAAGAAGGATGTTCGCGTAAAGATAGAAAGCGAGGTGCCTTTTGATATGGGACAGGAGTCTTGAATCCCAGATCGAGTGAGCTGGTGTAAGTAAAGGGCACCGGCTCTTCCCCATAATGTGAGATCGAGTAGCAGTGGCACTGCACAGCTCTGCGTAGTTCGGCAATGACGTCGGCTGTACCGGTGGTAGGAACGGTAGGTTATTGCCTTAATCTGGTGGTTCGTATTTGTAGCCTCAGTAGGGTCGTCTCTTTTCACACGTTACCCCGATGACTGACTGTTGCACGTAGGATCGGCAATGGCGAAAAGAACATTAATACCTCGACTGTAAGCCAATCAACGAATGGCTGCAGGTTACCTTGCAGACCGTCTTGGCTGCCGCTTAAGCGCCGACATCCTAGCGATCGCTCAGCTTTCCATGTTTGACTGCAGGCTCTGCATGTGTCTGTGTGAGTGCGTGCGGCCCTGTACACCTCAGATCCGACCCTACAGTCGAGGTTGGAAATGTCCCGACGAGCGCTCCCATGTATTCTGCAACGCGTATATGCAAGATCTGCCGATCGAGATTCCCAGTCATCGGCGCCTGGCTGAGACAAAGAGGCCACGCTTCAGCTCGTGGTGACCATGATTTCAAAGTTGTATCTAAACTGTGCTCCCGCAGTTGGTGAGCCCCTGGCGAGCGAGCTTCGCTAGGGGCTGAGAGATGACTAAGATTGGTTGGGGTTGAGACTGTCTATGACGCCGTTCGCTACTACGTGACTAAATACGCCACAGAGGGCTCAACCTCGCTGCAAAAAGAACTATCGCTACAGATTGGGATCCGCAGAGGTAAGGAGATTTTGCTCATGCTCGGTGGGATGGGGTAACAAATCACCTGCGATGGCGGGATCATAGATGGAAGCTTGGCTTGTGAAGACCGGATGAATCGGCGTCCAGTCCGAAATCCAGAGAGGCGGGACCGAAACCGTTTCTCCGGCATTGACAGGGTCCCTGTTTCAATGCAGGGTCGGTTTCCCAATATGTGCTTGCTACGACAATAGCGATTAACACATCATTTGTTTGTTGGTTTGAAACCGTCACGGATATGCCGTTTATGCTGTCTTATATCTACCTGAACTTAGCAACCGTGCGTCAAACGCTTTAAGAGATTGACTAATATCGTAGCCACCGAATTCTGGCTCGTGTCCACCCAATACATCTGTGGCGCCTTGTAATTTTAACGGCATATCCACCGGCAAAGTTGTAGCCAGATAGGATTTGTAACCGCGTTAGGAAGGAGGCCCTAGAGTCAAATCGGTCATACCACAGCCCGCGCCTCTTCGTCTGCACGGCTGACCGATCAATGCTTAGGCATTGCTGATAGAGTTTGTAAACGGAGCCTGATAGGTCGGTGTTGCGCATACGGATTCATAACTTATATTAAGCGGCCGTAGCTACGGTCTATGACCTTCTTTGACAGTTGGATACTACTTACCAGTCCCCGGGCAGGCTATTGGACAATTCTTCGGAACTGACTGCCTGCCCTCGTATTTAGTTCTTCGGCCGAGACGGTAACGGCTTATTACTAGCTCGACGGTGGCGTTATGATTCCGAACCTCAATCGGCATCGCCGTGAAAAGGGAGAAGCAATCTGATATACGATGCTGTTTAAAAGCATGCAAGTAAAGAGTGTGAATGAGCGATATGCAGGGAGGGTAACCGCCAAATGCAATTGTGGCTCACATGATACATCCGGACCGAGTCGTATCCATCGTTAATTAAAAGACCCTTGTCCGAGCTAAACCCGCCTTTTCGAGTTGACCTGCATGCCTTACCGAAATCACCAAGTTGCAGTCTTGCAAGGGGAACCGGCATGGAAACCACACAGTACGGGATCCGGGAATGTGGACCGTATATATAAAGTGCTGATAGGGATGAAAAGGAAACATGAGCATAAAGGCATACAATTTCCTAAACTTGATCCCCGCGCGGCATATAAGGATAACAAGGGCATCCAAACTGCTATTACAGCGCTGCTCCTCATTAATGGCTTAGGTTAAAAGCCACTTGACTATTATTACCCCCACGGGCCCTAAAGAATGCCACGTAGGCGCTTATTGCATCTCCTACGGTATTGCCTAGGTATTTCATTGCTGCCAACCCTAATTACCTAGGCACTTTATAGTATCGAATTCGCCGATCGCCAGAAGACATAACGCAGCGGGCTCCGACGACCTCCCTTAAAGCGACTACGCGCAGGATAGAGAAAGAGGCAGGGCTGCGAGCGTCGGCGTCGCTGTGCAGGATTGCCGACACGGTAAGTGTACCCAAAAGATAATTGCCCGTATGGGCTTAGTGAGCCTTCCTCTTGTTGTGTTTAAAATGCCTATTTAAGTATCTGCCTTTGTAGCTAGTCCCAAGGAATTTTACACGGAAGCAAAGAACGGCGGCCGACCCCGATAGGAAATTGACGATTATGTACTTCGTATGTAACTAGATAATTCCGGCCCTAGCATGTCATTCAATCGAACAACACAACGAATGAAGACCGCGGGACAGACAACTAAATACGATATCGCGCTCGCATGAAATCCAGCCTCCGAAGACGAAACTGTTAACGTACTCGCCAAGTTCTACTTATCGGGTACTGTACGTATGTCAAGAGATTCAAGTGTGCACTTCGCTCTTAGTGGACAGGCGGGCAGTTTATGTAGGCGGTTTAGGTAGCCGTGGGCGCGTCCCAATACAGTGCGGTTTGTTTAGCTGTCGTTTGCGGGACTACAGGTAGTCAGGGCCACAGCCCGTCCTGCCTTTCTGCTGTCTCTGCCGTATGTAAATACTATCGCCAACCAGAGCAATAGAACTGACCCGATACATGCATACCTATATACATATTCATTGTAACTGAGATACGTTATGTGCTGTACTTCGTATCTATGGCATCACCGACAGTCTTTTTAAACTCAGTGCCAATCTTTGAAGCTACCTGCGCATTTGTATCAGTGAATTTTATTTTCCGACGAAATCATGTCGGCTCATACACTAACCAACCACTCATTTCGAGGTTACATTCACTCACCGGAGTCGCTGCCCTGATTATTCACCAGCCGACTCAACTTTACCCCCGGAAGCCCTGGCACAGTCAGCTCCACACTCTTGCATTTCGTCTCCCTCTGCAAATCCCCTTTTACTTCGGTGGCCCGCAGTGCTAAACACTTGGTTCCCCATTATTAACCTTGGGAACTGCTATCACTAGTTCTAGGCTGCTATTTTCCTTCCGCTTACAGGCGACACTATAGGTACATACAAACTCCAGCCAAGTCCTTAGTCTTATGTAGACTAAACTAGCCTCCTCCTCCACTAGGCCAGTCCCGGCCCCAGCTCCTCTTCCAGTCCCCGAGCATCTGTGTGCAAGTGCAAGCACCAAAAGCTCCTTTCCACTGGTCAAAAAACTCAAAGCCACTCACTCAACGGGAAAAACGCCGCCCCTGGAGCTTTGCATTTCGCATTCTCCTCATTCCCATACACCCCCCGACTTTGACTTGGGATTCGCTCGGATTGAGAGAAGAAGCACATCGAAGCCTGTCCAATCCAGTTCAATCCGACCTCAGTTGACGCCCTTTGACACATACCCTTTCCCTCTTTCCCCCCTTACTCACTCGGTGCTTGTCTCTCCCTCCCCACTAATTCCGATTCAATCCGCGCTTCAGGTGCTGTTCGACGGCCAGCGGCGACCAGCGGATTGATCATCGCTGTCAGCTACGACCAACGTCAACCCGTCTCCTCTTTCTTACTTGGATTAATTCGCCCGCGATCTATTAGCTCCCGTGGACCTTTGCGATGGATGGCCAGCGCTCTAATGATATATCGCCGGAGGCGATGCAGGCACGCATTCAACAGGCGCGACGCGAGGCCGAAACTTTGAAAGATAGGATCAAGAGGAAGAAGGATGAGCTGGCGGATACGACACGTGAGTCTCACTTGATAGTAGTGATGATGGTCATCGTCATCGGCGCAGAGCTGTAGCGTGACGCGTCTCGGTGATGGCGGTGTATGATAGTGATACTATATGATGATGATGATGCTGATGCTGATGCTGTTCTGTTATCAACAGTCCGCGATGTGGCGCAACACTCCCACGAGGCGATACCCAAGAATCAATTGATGAAGACAAAAAGGACGTTGAAAGGACATCTGGCTAAGATATATGCCATGCACTGGTCGACTGATCGGAGACATCTTGTGTCGGCCTCGCAGGATGGGAAGCTGATTATCTGGGATGCGTACACCACTAACAAGGTACATGCCATACCTTTACGATCGTCTTGGGTCATGACCTGCGCCTATGCTCCGAGCGGTAACTACGTTGCTTGCGGCGGTCTTGACAACATCTGCTCTATTTACAACCTCAACCAAAACAGGGACGGGCCCACTCGTGTCGCCCGCGAATTGTCCGGTCATGCCGGCTACCTCTCCTGCTGCCGATTCATTAACGATCGGAGTATCCTAACCTCGTCGGGAGACATGACTTGTATGAAATGGGATATCGAGACCGGTACCAAGACCACCGAGTTCGCCGATCACCTAGGCGACGTAATGAGCATTAGCCTGAACCCTACAAACCAGAACACCTTCATCTCGGGTGCTTGCGATGCGTTCGCCAAATTGTGGGACATCCGTGCTGGCAAAGCTGTTCAAACTTTTGCTGGTCATGAATCAGATATCAACGCCATCCAGTTCTTCCCGGATGGCCATTCGTTCGTAACAGGGTCCGACGACGCCACCTGTAGGCTGTTTGATATCCGAGCTGATAGGGAGCTGAACCTCTATGGCGTAAGTCATGCTTCCCCATTTCTCATGACCCAAAACTGACGCTTCACAGTCCGAATCGATTTTATGCGGCATCACATCTGTCGCCACGTCTGTTTCTGGACGACTCCTGTTCGCCGGATATGACGACTTTGAGTGCAAGGTACGGCTATCGGGCTTGAGCAACCTATGCGACTCGCACTGACATTATGCAGGTTTGGGATATCACTAGAGGAGAAAAGGTCGGCTCGCTCGTGGGCCACGAGAACCGTGTCAGCTGCTTGGGCGTTAGCAACGATGGCATCAGCTTGTGCACAGGTTCTTGGGACTCGGTTGTAAGTTTTCCTAAAATACCCTTCAACGACTTGGGGACGCGCTGACCTCGCTTAGCTGAAAATCTGGGCATACTAAGGTGACAGAGCAACCGTGCATTCGCTCCGCATTTGTAGCACACTTAGACGCCTCGACTAGGCTTTCTTTGAGTGGTTATTTTGAACTAATATCACCTGATCGACGCCGGTCTGCCACCGAGATTCGGCATAGCCCAGGACGAAGTCACGACAGCCTCTCTCGATACCAGTTTCATTTATTGCCCAGCGCTATATTCCACGCCGCTTACCTGGCGCTACCGACCGGGTTTCCACGGGTGTTATGGTCGGACCCCCTCGGCACCCGATTCCTCTTAATACCATTTGCCAACGCTGTCCTATACCCTGGCCGTTCAGCTGCACACTAGGCCAACTTACCGATGTCACATCTTTCCAACCGTCTTTCTATGGGTCCATAATAAGGCCTGTTGTGTTACATAGGACGACCATACGGCGAAGCGAGGATCTTTCAGGGACTTTCTGTTCAGTGAGCGGTTCTGCGCGAAGTTCTCGACTGCATTACTATACGTCTATAGTGCCGGCTCTCCGGGAGAGACTTGTTTCACACTATAGGACTATCTTCGCCGAAATTGCCTTCAGTTGGCCTATCCGATTCCCGTATTTTTCTGCGCGTATTCGACACTCCCCCGAACCTCGTTAGGTAGACGGCAACGGGAGTCTTTGAGTTGTGGATAAAGATAAAAATCATGATGAATGTCGAGTCGCTGTTTTGAGTTCCGGAGGCTGAGCGCATCTGTGGGAGTTGGAGGGCGACAACGACGGCCAGTCACGCCCTCGGGACCATCTCGTGGGGTCATTTTCCTTGGAATTGCGTCTCTTGATGGGGATGGACTCGAATGTGAACCGTCCAGGTATAACGGGGGGATAAAGATGAAGAGATCCGATCCGGCGTTACTGTTGTTGTTGTTGTTGTCTGTACCATAGCCGCACTCAATACTAAATGAATAATCTTCCATGTTCCTCCTTATCTTTCGAAACGGCCATTCATCGATTACCGAAGCCGATCGACCAGTCTGTTCGACCGCTGGCGTGAGGTATGGTAAGAAGCATGATATTCAACGTCGGAGTCTGGGGAGTATCGTTAAGCCCCTGTATTAAAGCAGGCAAACGCACACATACGCACATATATATTTACGCAAATTGCGGCCGAACCAACCCCTTCATCATGTTCATTTAACCGCGTTGAAGCATGCAGTTACCACACTTTGTTCTTCGCCTAGAGCCTCGCGCGCGCCTCGGCCGCGCCTTCCACGACTCCTCTCTCACGCTTACGCATTTTGACTGACCGTTGGTGCGGCCAGTGACTGGTATAGTCAGAACTAGATGGGCTAGGACGCGTTTCCCGCCTACGCTCTTCCTTCGACTTCCTTCTTTCCCGCTGGCGCCGTGTGTACGTCCGCACCCGGCCGCCCTCTGCAAATTAACGTAGGGGACGTGACGAAACGAGTTAAGCAGCCGCCATGGTCTTTCGATGACGACGATGACAACGTGGACGGGGCGGGAACTCCCGACTTCTATCTCTCCATGGCGTGAGTTCTCTAATAGCTTTGTGGGTGGGTAGGTTGTACTGTAGGTGTCCCTTCGGTTTGTTTGTGGACGAACGAGACGGAGGAGGAACCGGCTGGCTGGCGTCTTTTATCTATCCGCCACTTCTTTTCAGCCTTCGCGATCTTCTACGGACGGATTTGTTCTCGTGTCCGCTGCCTGGTGTAATCTGTAACAAGCTGAGATATGGTGATGATCCTGTCACCCAATCCACCCCTTTTAAAGGTCTTCTTCCATTCACAACAAGGGTGGAGAGGGGTATATATGCTCATACGTGGAAGGGGTAAGGGGGGGCGCGCTTCAGCAATACGTCTCCCGCGTCCCTCTTCCTGAGGAACATGTAAGTATTCATGTGGGTGGCGTACTACTGAAGGATGACATCCATCTTCCTTAGGCCGCTCCGCATGCCTTTCCTTGCCGTATGCGACGCCCGAAGGCGGCAGGGCCGGCGTCGGCCTCACTAACAGCCCTACGTACATACCATACAGGCCTGCCCGTCTGATAGGCGACGGCCTGCATTACTTCGCAGGTACGTACATGCCTGCATGCAGATGCCTCGAAGCCTGGCTGTCCGGCTACCGAGTCCCCCCAACTTCAACCGATAAGTGTGCGGCGTAGGGGAGCACATACCTATGTATTACGCACGCCGCGGCCAACAAAGACTGCTTGGGGGTAGGTTGTACAGCGTGGCGCTCCTTACGGCGGTTCCCGCGGCAGCATACGGCAGGCTGTCTTCCAAACAGGGTCTCCATGCTCGAGGCCCGTAGGACAAAGCGCCACACGTCACATCCCCCGGCAGCCAGGCTTCTTTCCTTCTTCTCTGCTTGCGATTCTTGCGCTGTGGCTGTCTATACGACCGACCCCTCGCGGCCTGCCTACCGGCCTGCTTGGGCTACTCGCTTGCTTTTAGTCGCCCTACCCCGTTCTTGCCTGTGGACGGACGTTGCTGCATACTCCCGGCTGAGCAGGCCCCCTTCCTCGGCGTGTGAGACGGGCTGAAGGCGGTGTCGCGTGGGGGGGGATGGATAGATAGTTCGACGATTGGCGAAGATCGAAATGAGGCTTGCGGGCCTTTCGATCGCCCACGGAAACAACCATAGCTACTAACTTGCCACTTTACACGTCGGTCGTTATCTGCGTTTAGGTCGTAGCGCATGCGTACAGCCTCAACTGGGCTCGACCACGCAGACAGAGTTCACCCACCATTCATGGCAGTTTCGGCGCAACCTATTTGCCTACTCCACGAGACTCGACGTATTGACCCTAGGGGAAGGCCTCTTTCGTCTTCCTTGGCCGGCTCCCGGGCAAGTTATTTTGTGTATATGCGTCCATCCCCAGCATCCGAGGCGGTGCGTCGAAACATCTGCGGAACTCGGACCAGGCCTTTGAAACGACAAACCCCGTCTTTCTTACTTGCGGTTGCCGCGCTTTCGAGAGGCGATAATAGGATCGCTATCGGCGGAGATATTTTATGCACAGGGCAAGAAAAGGGGGTACCGCTCCACAACATGAAACAAGCGCATGAAACATCCCTGGGAATGGCGTGTGACGAACGGTGTTCTCTGATATGTAAGACTCCACGCCATCGGGAATTTTAAGGGAAGCCGAGAATAGTAGCAAACATTAACGAATATTACTTGGGCAGCCATAAATGGCACAATGCACATCGTCCCTAGCGTGCGTTGGATGTCTGGAACGCACCGGCCGACTTGACGGCCGTGGGCTCGATTTGACGGTGCTTGCGTCTGGTAAAATTCACGACATAGTACTACAACATAGCCGTATAACTTTATTCTAACGTTGATGGCCCATGGCTCCTTGCTCCGGCCGCTTGGCCCCATATTCTCGCTGTCGTGATACGCATGGCCGTTTCGGTCTGGTGGTAACGAGGATGTGGCGGCTGCCCCATTGAAGAGCTGGGCAATATGCTATCTAGACTCTCCTCCTCCGACGACCTGCGGGAGCCAACAGGACTGGACGAAAATATGGGGTTGTATGGTCTAATTCGCGGCTTCTTTTAGATCGCGGAGGACCTCGCAGACCCTGGTGGCCCTTACTACCGGCAAAGGCATTCATCCACAGGTAGCATGCCATGTCCAGAAATGTGATTACCTAAGACCATCAGAAGCCAGCGAACCTCTTGAGGGTTTCAGAACACATGGTGAATCCTAGTATAACTTCATACGTACTAGTTAGTCGCCTGGTGGAACTCATAATACGGGACTTGTACAAAGGCGCTGGCCTGGTGGAACAGAACCTGGTAGCCTACTAAGTTACACTCCAGACCACAGCTCTGACGATATTAATTTCCTTCCACGACCTTGCTGGTAGCTGGCCACCTCAACCCAACGCTCCCTTTACTGTTGTATTAGCCGGCCCAATCAGCCTTCTACTTGGGTGCCTTCAACGTCCCAAACGTTAGCTAGTGGCTCGTTTCGGGACCTCCTTCGAATCAATGATGGTCTCGTAAAAGCAGCCACAAGCCTGATTCTCAGTTGGAACTTTGTGAGGCGTCCGGCGTGGCCATTACTTGTTATAGAAACAGTAGGCTCGTATGGGATATTTTTAGGACGTTAACTCTCCGGGCGCGACCCACCTTATGCCAAGGGTTCTGGAAGACTTCCCTTTCTGGAAGTAGGATCGAGGTACTACCATGCGCAACCACGCAAGCGGGCGGCACGCCCGCGGGTTGCAACCTAATTCACGGCAGTCCCGGTTTCAACCTTGCTGATAGATAGGGCAATCAATGGGGTAGTTAACGTGGTTGCGTGTTCTTTACGAGTCGTAGATAATAATCCGGATTGTACTACACACAATGCTACGCAAAGGAGAATGAGGACTTGGCTATCGTTATGCGGTTAATCTTATGTGGCTTTCTATACCACGTAGCTTATCGGCAGTCGTCTAGAAACAGCGGCAATGACATCCACCACAGGGGGTGCGCCTAGGCAAACGGGGCTTGTTATAGACCTTGATTCCGATGAGATTGTACCCGAGATTGCATTCCTGCTTACCCATATCGAGATAATTGTCGAATTTGGATCTTAAAAGCCTGGATATCCTCCGTACCCGCGCCACGGACCCGAAGAGTCCCCCATTTTGGGACTTTCGGGGGGGGAGTTTAAGTACGCACCTGGGGCATAGCTGTGGGCAGATGACGCATCAGTCAATGGATCGCGCCACCTTATGGGGGAGTAACTTCGTGAATCGTCGAGCGTCAGATCGTATCTAGAAATAAATATGATACCAAGGAACAGGAATCGATAATGGATTACCTGATAGGATGATTTGGTGGGATGGGATGCGGCTGGTGCGGCTATCTTGACCAGGTCACTTATTTCCTTGGTATTTCTCGCGTCGCATACGGAAGTACCGAGATGTAAGACAATGGCAAAGCTAACGTTACCTGATACCCTGTCGGACATGCCTCGATCAGCCCTGTCGCCTCTGTGCTACGTGCCTAGCAGCACCACAATCCACCTGCAGACAGATGCACCTAACAAACAATTTTACAGCACAAACGTTGCCATTCTTTGCAACCCCTCAGCGGGACGGCTTCTTCTCTCGTTTGGGCATACCAGCATTGCATGATATCTGCCGTTGTCTCCAATTCTTTCTAGACCGCGGAGTCCCGCCAAACGTGCCACCATAACGATCTGTAAATTGTTTCCAATTCGACTCTAACACTCCAACACAGGTACGGGGCATTCTCCTTTCTAGTCGCATCCCTGGAGCCCTCGACTTGCACGTATCTCCTTCTTTTGATTGTATTGTGGAAATGTGACCTCCTCCGCCGCTCTCGTTTTGCCCAATTTCAGCCGCTATCATTTGTCAGGAGCAGGCCTGGCTTCCTAGTGTCGGCGTATTCTAGTACGTACTCCTCGATTGGATCAGTCAGACTAGACCACGGATTTCTCTAACACACCGCACTCTGTACCACCCCACACGGACCTTCAGCCTGAAACGCCTCGGCGCATGCCCCAGGGATGGCTAGACCTATTCTTATCTACCTTCCGCTTAACTCGAGGCTGTGTTATGGATACCGCTGTCGTGTCTCTGTTGACTCCCCCCTTTCCAGAAAACAGATCGATCCTTCCTGCATCCTAGTCGCCCGCGTGCCATCTACAAGCCAAGCCGACTCCTTTGCAACCCTACGACTCGTCATCACACTCGAGCTGTGGGGATCCCACCGAAAATTCCAACGCCCGTCCCTGGTCCCCTTCCACAACCGAGAGCCACATAAAGAAACAGGATAGTCCTCTTACCCGCGTTGCCCACCATGTCCTTCGCATCTAACAATATCGACCCGACCCCTGCCGAGGAGGAATTCCACAAACTCATCGACGAGAATACCGACCACGGCTCACGCGTCCATCCAGAGGATCGAGATACCGGAAGTAGAGAAGGCAGCGAGGCTGAAGAGGACGAGGAAGACCGTTACCGCCAATCAAAGATAGACGCAGCCATGCGCGCTCCTACCCTTAGAGGAGAGGTCAAGCTACCGCCCGCGGCCTTCGATTCGGGGCGCAGTACGGGCGTGAAGGGCGTCATTGCCGATGCGCGCGCATACGAGGAAGCACGCCAGGGCACGTGGCGGAACAAGGTCCGGGCTGCCCGGCGATCAGTATTCGGGCTTGCAGATGGTTCGAAGCGCGCCGGTTCGCAGAGCGGCGACAGCGACGAGGACGTCGACCAGGACGAGGAAGCCTTTCTACAACAATGGCGGGAGGCAAGAAGGCAACAGATCGAGGCAGAAGTTCGGAAGGGCATTCGCAACCGGAGGACAAGTCCGAGCATGCACATATACGGGCGCCTCGACACGGTGGATGCTTTGGGATACTTAGATGCGATCGAGAAGGTCGGAAGAGACACAACTGTTGTTGTCTTCGTTTATGATCACGAGGTAAGTTTCATGTCCCGCAGACGAGTTTTTGAGAGGGTTTGCTAAGAGTTATACGACAGTGCCAGGTCTCCAGTCTCATCGAAGCCGCACTACGGCCACTTGTGTCTGCCAACCCCGTCGTCCACTTCGTCAAGATTCACTACGAGGACATTGAGTTTGACAACGCCGCGGTGCCCACAATCCTGGCATATCGGAATCAAGGCGATCTCTTCGCGAACTTGACAGGCATCATCGACATGATCCCGGAGGATGAGGACTTCGACAGCGGCTCATTAAAACGACTGTTCGAGAAGCATGGCGTCCTGTAGACGCTGTATTGCGCTTCTCCCTATGTCTTTCGCCCGATGTTTTACTCTCCGCCTGCGATGTCGCCTACGGCCTATCTATACTTATGTCATGTTTTGTTCCAACTTCTCGACTTTGATTCACTGATACCCATCTTTACGGAGAGCAGAATGCACTGCTACAAGTGCACCCCGGGCCTCCCAGCGTCATTCATACCTACATATCCCGATCTCGTTTCTATGTCATTTGCTATGCTTAGAGGCGTATAGAACCGCATCGCCCGCCATTACTTCTTTAATGCCCGAGACCTTATCCCTACCTGGAGGGGTTAATATTGGGAGGATGCATAAAAGTTTATTTTCGCCTCATAGATGGGGCGGGCCGACGGACAGGTTTCGCGACCGTCCGTTGATTGATTATATAATGGTTTTCATGGTTTAGGAGTCTGAAGAGGAAGCATTCAACTCATTACGGCCGGTTATTCCACGGTGCATGTTCGGAGGGGGACGGGCGTCAGCGGTGTAATATATCTCGTACTGGCTGGGAGATTTTTTAATAATCGCCGCAGGATCCCGCATGGTCTGCAGCTCTTTAGCCGCGACTATTAAGCTTTACTATAACTTGCGTGCCTGATACCGTCCATGATGGCGGCTCTTATTATAAAGAGACTTCAATTCGTGTGAAAAAAAACATTGTTGTTCTTGGTTCCCTGCGCGTGTTTGGTGAGTCGACTGTTGGGTTTAGGCTGGGGTGCCATGGGTATCCCATTCAATAAGGCTATTTGGAAGGTAGGTGTCGTCAACCTTTATGACTCGTTAAATGAAACTCGGCTTATAATGAAGTCGGTCTGCTGCCCCCGAAAAGCTAGATGGGGACACATACCTAATAGGCAGACATACCTATCCACGTGGTAGGAGTCTTGAGCACTAGCGTTCCATCTACCTATTCGTAGGCGTCTCCATAGTGGAACCGATTCCGTATTAAAACAGAGCAAAATTCCCACAGGACCGGGAACGCCTCCATGCTTCGATATATCCGTAAGTCGAAAGCTATATTTAAGTATACCCCGCATCGTGAATGTGCACCCCAAGGTGCGCACGCTGGTGGGCGCGTGCCACGTCCTTAGGCGTTAATTAGTGGTAGATCAAGAGACTAATGCCTGTAAGGCAGAAAGCGGATACGGGGATATGCCCCGCCATCCCACCGATAAGTGATAGATAAAGTAGATAAAGTGATACCTGAGTGGGCAACTTCGTCATCAGCGACAACTTTGTCACCTGAAGTTCTATCTCTCGGTACCAATAATAAGTGTCCCTCTAGAACTTATGTTTAAGTCCCATATCATAAGCTACGTGTCGAATCGGAATGCTGCACTTTGCGTGATTATTTGCGTGATTATTTGCAGCTTATTCTGCCTCCTAAGCGACTATACTCCCTGATCCCCAGGTCTCCCAAGGCTCCGCGCTCGGTCTTGCTTGTCTGTAATGGCTCGTTTTGGAGTCTCTTATCGACTCACCCGTATTTCACACACATCAACGTAGCAGTGTTCCGAAACAACAGCAAAGGTTCCTAAAAGACACCTCAAGAGGAAGAGCCATCCAATACCACTGGTCGATCGGTGCTTCGTGCTACGCCGAAGCTACCGCCTTAGTAATACATGCGTGTAAGTGCATCTACCTAACACCGCGGCCTTATTCGTCTTCTAGGTTCTCTACTCCAACCCAAGCCGTTCTTTCTTCCCCACCATCACCGTAGCCCCTCCAAACCTCAAGATACCAACCAGACTTGCCGCGGGGTCGGGCCAACAATACAGATATCGACCTGGTTTCATGGTATTCACCTGGTAATATTTCCCTGTTCTCAAGGGTTTTCAATTTCATACCTTCCCTTTTACACATCCGCTCCAGCCTAACAAGCATTCGGAAACAAGAAGCAAGGCAGCCGACTCGTATCTTTCGCCTTCAACATCTGATGAGTGGTCAGGACTGCAGGCAGCACCGGAGAACCGAGACATCCCTTAAGGACTTCGCCGTGAGTCGTTGCTGGGCAGTACGTGTTTTGCCTTTGCATCACCCAAAGCTAACTTCTCGAGAGCTCGCACCATCTCCTCCTAACCTCGCCGTCCCACCTCCATTAACTAGGCCGCCATTTGGAAATTGTAAGCACAACCATTCATTTCCTTCCTGATTTGAGTATCGCGACGCCGACGCTTCAGTCCAAACCGTCAGGCAACTCAGAAGTAATAGCTTCCTGCTATCTTATAATAACTGCAGGCGGCCATCTTCCTTAAGGCTGGCCACCGACGCCTGACACGGACTGAGCCTCCAACCCCCACCTTCTTCCAAGTCCGCACTGCTGCTTACCTACAGTACATAACGTTCCCACCTATTATACATCTACGCCAGCTAGTTTATTCGCCTGAGCACTTCCCTTGCCCTCTTCTCCTCTCTTACGTTTCAGAGCTCGTAGTATATGCAAGACGACTTGTGCTGTCCCTTCTATATTATCGGGCTTGCCTAACCAGCTTCGTAGTACAACTCCTCTACGACCTTCTTGCGCCCTGTCGTCCTCGATTTACCGTATATCAAGGTCAAATCGGGAGATGACGTGATCGCGCGAAGGTGAATCTTCTTGCCGCGTAATGGAACAGCCAGAACCATCAACTCCCACCGATACACCTACAGCTGTTTCACAACCTACTCCTCGGTCATTTCGCCATCTCGCTAGGAGCGAGCCGAGTCCTACTCCCGCTTCAACCGACACTGAGACATCCAACTCTGTCCCCTCTCTCAGATTTCCCCGCCCTTTAGGAAACCGACAACTAACCAACTGGGTATCATCGAGCTCGCCCGGCATCATGCAGCCCGGTAACATCCTCGATGATGAAGCCAGCTTGGCTGAGCTGGGTTACGATATTATCGGTACCGACGGCGAGAGTCAAACCGAGTCTACCACAAGTTCGCTCGACTACCAGAGACCGGACGATGTACAGAGCCTCACCGGCACTGATACCGGCACTGATGTCGATACCAATGACGTCGACACCGACTCATCCGACGAGGAAGAGGAGGTCGCACTGAACGGCGACCGCCCTCTCCTGGGTCCAGATGAGCTTTCGGAAAATGAGGCCACCGAATATAAGGACGCCAGCATAGAGTTACTTGCCGACCAGAGCCTTGAGAACCCCACAAACTTTGAACAATATGGCATACCAAGCATTGGCAGCCTTGCTGCTGCAAAGCAACGTGTTGCACAGGCCCTATGTGTCGATGCAGATCAAACCCAGTCCTCAGGTACTGATGAAAGCGTAAAGGAACAAGTTAGTGCGCAGACTTCACTTCCGTCAAAGGGAAAAGCACCAACACCGGACAAGTTTCATCTTGACTCAGCGAAGGATATCCATCGGATGGCCTTTGATTACGTCAAGCAACGCCGCCTTATTCTGATCTACCATGCCCTTCTCCTCTCCGGACTCGCAGCTTTCTCCGCCATGTTCATGGCTGGAAAATCCTACTTTAATTCTCCAACCCCCAGAATTCTATCGACAGTTCCGGTGGCGGCGGTTTCCTCCGCGGCTGTACCATCCCTTAGTAGTGTATCGCCATTGTCAACGCATCTCAGCTCGACGATTACCACAACTACAACGGCTCCGAATGCCCTGCAGACGGATGCTTCTTCTAGTAGCCATTTCCTGAAGTCGCTGGGCAAGGAAAAGCCACAGCCACAAACTGGTACTTTAAGCCCGGAACAGACAATCTGCTCGGCTGAGCTCTTTGGCCGCAACGAGATTATCGTCAAGATTCCTCAGAGCATCAAGTCATCGTGGCTTGCCAAAGAGGCCATCATGATTGCAGTGAGTCGTGGGCCTTTTGACATCCCGACCAAGATGTCCTCCGTAGAGGAAGGCTTCTTAATCCAATTGCCTCGTGAGGAAGCGCACGGTATTCTGGACGTCTCGATAGCAACCACTCGGAAGCCCAAGGTCAGTGAAGCATTCCAAGTCAATTTCGGCAGATATATCTTCACCGAGGCTCTCGACGTGGGAAAGCAACTGGTCAAGGGTTTTGCGCAGAGGGTTGCCGATGCTGTTAATGAGACAACGACATGGGTCGAAGAGACGTATATTCCGGCCTTGGATGTCTTGTCAAGCCAGGTCTGCGGGAAGAAACCACTAGTGTCCGATTCTGTACGACAAAGCGTCAAAGATGCCAGAACTGCAGCGTTGGAACTGCCGACGCGTCTTTTATCACGGTTTTCTGACCAGATCAAACCGTCCTTGAACGTCGACACCCTGGCTCAGCGGGCCAGCCAGGCGCAGCTAGAGTTAGCCCGGCAGGCGCAGGACATACGCGATGAACTGTCTCTTGGTCTCCTCACGGCTCAGCTGAACTCCAAGCTATGGTGGTTAAAGGTCCAGGGCAAGAAAGAGGAGCATCAACGCTATTTGTCCAACGCGGTGACTTATTACAAGCAGAAGCAGGCCGATGCCCTGGACGCCCGCCGCGAACGAGCTGCTCGCACTAAGGAGGAGATCCGGGCGCGGGGAAAGCCGGAGCGTCCGGGTACGAGATGTTCGTTCTGGAAGGGCGCAGTCGGATTTTGAATTGGTCAGCCTCTTCTGTTGGGCATTTATACCACGGGTTCGGTTAGGATGGAACGGAACATGGACGGCGTTCGGCTTCCCCGATGTTATGGTCTTTCGCTGGTTATTTTGTTCCCTCACTCTCACCCTCTACCTCGATATATCGCCGCGGGGCACACCCATCTCATCTGGACCCTGCTGAAGAACACTGTGCATTGTTGTTGACGGAGTATTTGAGGCACTCGAGCGATGGGCGGATTTTTACATTCCACTTTCACCCACCGCTCCTTGTCCGCGAAACTTGACCATGCGCCGCTCAACCTCTCCAGGGAAGCGGGAAGCATTCTCCTCAGACAAGAGACTCGAAGGAAGCTGGCCCTAGCCGGGAGCACTTAACCAGTTGCGGATATCGGCCGGCTAGGCGAAAGGCATGTCGAGCTGGGGGAGTTGCGAGGGATTGCTAGGTAGAAGGCTGTCTAGCTCCGGCTCACAAATGTGCATTGATCTCTATTAACGGACGCAAGTGCTTTTTGGGAAAGTGACATGCGGTCTCTGCCGAATCATGGGTCTCTCGTTCGTGCTACGCCATGTTCTTTTTGTCCATCGATATGCAGTCCCAGTGACTATCTCTTGTTAATTACCAGTCCTTGAAACTGCCCCTGTCTCGAAGATCCATGACACATCAACACCCTAACTGCCGACTAGATCTCGAAAGATGTAGAGAATCGAAGCCAGACCCGATTTCAGCGTACAACTACAGCCGTGAGGAGATGATCTACTGCTTCCATTCGTGGAACATCGAAGTGATAAAGCAGAGCACTAGAATCTTTTCTTTTATTGCATACCTATGCTCTAAAGCGAGTGGTGAGGCAAAGCGGAGTGAAAGTATCCCCACGCTTGGATTAGCGGCCAGAGTGACAACCGTCTGGTCCCCCCACTGCCTGCACATGTGGTCAACCGGGCGGGTCATTGAAGCCCTGGTCGTCGCCCCGGTCCTTTCGCGATGATCAAATCAAGACCCCTGGGCGGGCTTGGCACGCATTCCACCAGATTATTGTTGACTTGCACAGAGAGGGGCAGAAATCCCACTTTGCCCCCCCTCCTGACTGCAAACATTAACTTCGGATTTCATTCTCCCAACTTGCGACATCTCAAATCAACCCACAAGCGCGTTGCTATACTCGGGCGATTATATCCAGACTTCACGGTATGTATAAGCAATCATATATTGCATCTTTCCCTATGCAGGCATTTTCTGTCCCCTTAGGGTTGCTCCGACTCTGCGATGGAAAGGCGAAAACCAGTTTCGGAGGGTGGGGCAACAAACGTCTATTGGTCATGTTTTTATGTGCGATGACTTCTGACCGTGGGCTTCCGGAACACAAGCTGACTCTTTTCTCTTCTCTTGTTTTCTTTCCGTACAGATCGCACACGGCCGCATCTTTCACAGGCGTACGCATTAGTGGCACCTCTATCCCACCACATTCAAGATGACCACCACCGAGAACACCGAGCCCAAGGTCGAGGAGACCAAGCCCGCTGAGGCTACCGACAAGCCTGTCACCTCGTCCTCCGTTTTCTCCATGTTCGGCGGCGGCGCAAAGAAGGAAAAGAAGGAAGACGACGAGGACCGTGGCGATAACTCCGGTAGCGCCAAGGCTCAGCGCGAAGCCGCTGCCGCTGCCAAGGGCGAAGATGAGGTGAGTAACCGACCCATGCCATCCATCTCTTTGTCGATCGCCATGCCATAGTACTGATTCGGTTTGCGTGCAGGAAGCTCCCGAGTCAGAGGATGTCCACTTCGAGCCCGTCATCAAGCTTACCGAGAAGGTCGAGACCAAGACCAACGAGGAATCCGAGGAGCAGCTCTTCAAGATGCGCGCCAAGCTGTTCAAGTTCATCCGTGAGACCAGCGAATGGAAAGAGCGTGGGACCGGCGACGTCCGGTTGCTGAAGCACAAGGAGAACGGCAAGACTCGTCTAGTTATGCGACGTGACAAGACCCTCAAGGTCTGCGCTAACCATTACAGTACGTTTTTGATCGTCGCTCCAACATAAGAAGTTCGTGCACTAACCGAGCGACCAGTCGTCCCTGATATGAAGCTGTCGCCCAACGTCGGCAGTGACCGAAGCTGGGTCTGGAACGCCGCTGCCGATGTTAGCGAGGGCGAGCCCGAGGCCGTTACTCTTGCTATTCGGTTCGCCAACTCTGAGAGTACGTCGCCGTTATTCTCTGTATCTCATATTGTTTTCTTAATATCTCCGGGAATCACTCTCCTATATATGAGACGACGCTAACTTCCCTTCTGTAGACGCCAACTCCTTTAAGGATGCTTTCCTATCAGCCCAGAAAGAGAACGAGGCGCTCTTCGCCAAGGAGGAGAAGGCCGAGGAAGACAAGAAGGAAACCAAGGAGGAGGCGACTCCCGCTGAATCGTAGACACAAGAGATGTTAATCGCGGCGGCAGCTGAATGTCTACAAAAGAAACCACCGTCAGACGAGTCTGCGTCGCCGTTCTAGGCATTCCGAGGCCCGAGGATATCATGCTCATCGTGTTGTTCATCGGGCCTGTCGAGGTGGTAACTTGGAGCCATGGTTTTCGTCCTGACCCATCGAGTGATGGGTGTTAATGGCAAGAATGACCGCTATGATGATGAGGCGAAGCGATGCGATGCGACGGGCATGTCTGTTAGCTAGATAGTCACGACGGACCGAGGAACCCCAAAACAGTCACGGCATCTTCCTCCACCATACACCACACAACACTACCCACCACTACAAATACAACCCCCGATTCCCCAAACAATATCCTGGTGGCATTAATAGGCCGGAAGGCATGCACATGTTATTCGCTGGAAGTATAGTTAGAGTGAACGATGACGGTGATGTCGTAGAGCGAGATACCCAAGTTATCCGGATTCTAGGTCTCAGAAGAGCGACCGATACCCGGATGACTACATTGTAGCCCTCTATAAGCGCTTTCAACAAATCAATCCTTCCAATACCTGATCTAGTAGTCCGAATGACTAATAATCATATTTACTGCTCGATACCTATCCAGGCTTGTCTTCGTGAATCAGTCGGAAGAATTTCTTCCTCAATTAAAAGACGAGCACGTGACTTCGCGTGGCAATCCCCCGTTTTCATGGCAACGCGTATCGCATCCGGAAGTCGCCTCACTACCTTAGCTTGCATCAGCGTTCCGTCTCTTAGGAAACATTAGGCTTTCGCGACTGTAGATTCCCTTATATCTATCGCAGTCGTTTTATCCTAGTATCAGTCGTCTCTCTCCAACTCTGAGGTCAGAGCCTTAAATTGACCCTGCTCCTCCTCGGCCCGCCACTCCGCTAAGTTCGCCCTGTCTCACCGGAGCATTAAGTTATACGCTACGCATCGCACGCTGACCTCATCGGTGGTGTGCATCGACAGGCGTCTCAGGACTATTATTGCGAGCTCGGAATAATCTGCGCTCCTATCATTCAACGTCATCCCAGTGGCGCTTTCCCTTCATTTAGAAGCTCTGCAAACCGGGATCACCAACCAGGTTAGCCAGAGTTCTACTCTAACAGGTACTGCGCACACAAACCGAGACTTGGCAGACGAACCATGCCGCCGCCGAAGAAGCGTGACAGGAAGAAGCAGACCCGGCTCACCTTCGAGTCGGTCGTCGACGGGGCCGGCGCATCCAGCTCGCCGGCCGGTCCGCCTCATAACTACTCACCCGTCCGGGTTCGGTTTTCGGACGGCGCCGCGAGCAGCAGCAGCCCTGCTCGCTCGTCTCCGTCCAAGCCTGCGGCGCGCGGAAGGACGTCGAAAGGCAAGTCGCAAAGTAGGTTGCATGGTTATACTGGTATGTGCCTCCCTTGGCTGTCTTGTTGTCGTGAAGTACAGTCTTTGGAAGTTGTCGGAGGGGTTACGGGGCATGTGAAGTCACCGTCTGCGGGGGGCGCTACGAACCCCTTTTTGGAGTGTTTGGAGGTCTACCACTGAGGCTGGCGACCGACTGAGTGACGTGTACTGGCATGGAGAAAGTTATCCTATCCTACATCCCCTCAAATCACTTCGTGGAAATACGCACTTCATACATCCCTTAAGGCACCATGCCACCCTATCAGCCTGCCGCTACGCGGATTTACTGACGTCTTGGCAGGTGCCTCTGCTACCTCGACGCCGCGCCAGAAACTCACGTCGGCCAGCTTCATGCCAAAGGTTCACGGAGGCAGGCAGCGTGCTACGTTAGTTGACTCCTCAGATGAGTCGGCAGCCGAGGTCGATGACGCAGGACGTGACGACAGCGAGGACGGCGATTTACCCCTCTTGCGCGAAACCGCCAGCCGGGCCGCGCCTCGATTCCTCGATGCTGATGAAGATGTCCCTGTACCGTCTAGCATCAAGTATCCTCGTTCTTCGCAGTCGGTATCTACCAGACTTCAGAAGGCTGTGATCGCCGACCATGAGGATGGAGATGACGACGATGATGCACCGATCCCGCCGAGTTCGGCATTGAGACGTCGACGTCCTGCCGTTATCGAGCTCGATGAGGAGGAGGATGACGATGATGACGATGCACCGATCCCGCCAAGTTCAGCATTGAGACGTCGACGTCCTGCCGTTATCGAGCTTGATGAGGACTCGGATAGTGACCATGCCGGTTCTCCAACAAAGAAAAGAAAGATGGATCATCCGGCACCATCCAGCCAGAAACCCCGGAGACGCCTTGAGTCACGAGCTTCTCCATTAAAACCAAGTGCCCACAAGGGGCACCGCTCGGCGAAGGAAAAGAAGATGGAGTTATTACGCCGCCGCCGAGCTGGGGAAAGGATAGAGAAACTTACATCTTCAGAATCAGAGAATGGTGACGATCGGAAGGGCATTTACGACACGGATTCGGAGGATGAGTTTAAGGTGCTCAAAGAATTCGATGACGATGAAGACGAACCTGAAGTGGAACAAGAGGACGAGGCACCCATACCATCCTCAAGAAAGTCAAAGGAAGCTTCCAGAGGAAAGGCGAAAAAGCGAGAGGATAATGGAGAAGGCAATGACGAGGATCTAGATGACTTCGTCGTTGAGGATGATGACGGCCCTCTCGGAGCACCTGCCAATCTCAGCATACCCCTGGAATTCACAGCCGCGGCTCACAAGCCCCTGAAGGACCAATTTCCCCATGTGGTGGAGTGGCTCGTCCACGACAAGATCAACCCCGCCTTCGAGCGCAAGGACCCCGTCTACACCAACGCCTGGCGGAAGCTCGACGACGAGTTCCGCGGGCTCGCGAACTCCAAGTTCGCCTCGGCAGCCTGGCGGACGGAGTTCTACCGCGCCCTCAAGGGCCGCCCGAAGATGGAGGCCTACGAGATGGACGCCGGCGACGCCGACAAGTACGACAACTGTACGGCGTGCGGGCGCAGCGGGCACCCCGCCACCTTCAAGATCGTGTTCCAGGGGTCGCCGTACTACAAGGACACGCTTCAGGAGGTGGAGTCGTCGGACGACGAGGATTCGGACGAGGCCTCTGATGACGACGACAAGGCGTCGGTAGACACGCAAGGGATGCCGCTGCCGCCGCAGAGCCGCGAGTGGCACGTGGGCGCCGTGTGCTGCGCCAACGCCGAGACGGCCCACGGCCTCATCCACTGGAAGCACGCCCTCAAGGAGTGGGTCGAGGGCCGGCTCGAGGACGAGGGCTGGACGTCGGCGCGCCGCGTCCAGGAGCGCGAGCGCATGAAGCCCAAGAAGCGCCGCGCCCTCGCCAACTCCATCGTCGACGGCTGGGTCGAGAGGGGCGTGGTGCGGGCCCTCTACGGCGACTTCAAATTGACGCTCGAGAATGCGCGCAACAAGGCCACGACGGGGCGTGGCAGGATGCGCTGATTCTACGAACCGAACTGCCTGCCTCGGGTCTAACTGACCCTATACGCGCCCTGGTTGGCTGACTTGGTCGGGGAGTTTGTTTCGGCTGGATCACGCAGGTCTTTAGGGGTGAACGCGGTTCATTTGAAGGATCGAGGATTTCATGGGTGGTGGTTAGCTTGTCGTTGCTTTTTACTGTTTGGCGTTAGACGGACGTCATGGTCGGGACTGAGAAAATTTGTGAGATTAGTAGCGAGGTAATCGTTCTCGTACGTATGATGATGAATTTAGGTCGTTTGTCCTCTCCGACCAAACTCACCGGTCTGGCCGAGCTCGATGGTTCGCAACGTATATACGGGGCGGACAGCACCTGTGACCCTGGAGGACGCCTCACGTAATGCCTTGACCGGTCGCCCAGATTACGTATGCCCTCAGCTGGACTTCTTAGCGGGCGGAAGAACGAGCACAGGGGGCAGGAGCGGATGAGAGAGTGTGTGAGAGAGAGTGAGAGAGAGACAAGATCCTTTATATTGAGCCATGACTTTCGAGCCTTTCATCTAGTCAACCCGTCCGCTTTTACTTTTCGTTTCCCCTTCACTCATCTCGTAAATTCGCGGCCTGCAAATCCGCCCAGTCCCCCCCCCCTCCTGATACCTTCGCTTCCCCTAACCGTCCCTATCTTCATCCCGCCCGCCTGCTACCGAACACAACCAGCCAAACCCGGCTTCTCCCAGCTTCCCCCCGCCAGCCAAACTCACCGCTTTTCCCGGCCTACTACCCTGACCTGATCTAGCCGGCCAATCGCCATCCCATCTGCTCCGCCCATGGACCCATCTACCTACCTAATAGCCTTCGCGGCCCTCACGAACTCCCGGATCTTCTCGACGCTCTGCGCGCCGTCGGGGCCCTCGACGCCGGAGCTGACGTCGACGCCGAGGACCCTGTCGGCGTCCCCGCCGACGGCGCCGACGACCTCGGCGACGTTGTCCGGCGCGAGGCCGCCGGCGAGCAGGACGCGCAGGCCCGGATCGCGCGCGAGGGCGGCGCGCACGCCGACGGCGTCGAGGAGCTGGCCGGAGCCGGCGCCCGTGTCGAGGAGGGGCGCGGCGTGCAGGCCGCGGAGGCCGAGGCCCGGACCGGCGGGGGGGGGCGCGTCGGCGGAGGGGGTGGCTACGGGGAAGCGCCGCAGCACCGGCACGGGGATCTGCGAGGCCCACTCGGCGGGCTCCGAGGTGCCGTGCAGCTGCACCACGTCGAGCGCGTAGCGCCGCTGCAGCGCAAGGACCTCGGACAGCGGCTGGTCGAGGAACACGCCGACGAGCAGAGGGCGCGCGCCCGTCGGATGTCGGAGCTTGGGGGCCGCGGCCGCGAAGAAGTCGGTCGCCTGGTTCGCGGGGATGGTAGCGGAGGAGGGAGACGGCGAGGAAGAGGAGGGCCGCGAGTAGGAGTGGATCGCCGTCGAGATGGCTTTCGCCGCCTCGTCGCTCACGGTCCGCTTCCGGTTCGGCACGAGGATCATGCCGATCATATCCGCGCCCGCCTCGGCCGCGGCGAGGGCGCCCTCCACGGTGCGGGTCCCGCAGACCTTGACGAGCAGGGGCTCGGGCTTTTCGGCCGTCGGCGTCTCGGCCTTTGCCGGGGAGGAAGGGCCGCCGCACAGCTCCCGGATGAATTGCGAGGCGTCGGGCGCGCGCATGATGGCCTCGCCCACGAGCACGGCGTTGATGCCGTCCCGGTGGTTCGCGACGACATCCTCGTGCGTGTTGACGCCGCTCAGCGCACAGATGACCGTCTCCTTCGGCACGAGGCCGCGCAGGCGGCTCGTGGTGCTGAGGTCCACCTCGAACGACTCGAGATTCCGGTTGTTTACGCCGATGACCCTGGCGCCGAGTTGCACGGCCGTCGACATCTCCTCGGCGTTCTGCACCTCGACGAGGGGCTCCATGCCCAGCGACAGCGAGTACCTGTAGAGGCGCGCGAGCAGGTCCGCGTCGAGCATCTTCACGATTAGAAGCACCGTGTCGGCCCCCGCCAGGCGCGCCTCGAGGATCTGGTACTCGTCGAAGATGAACTCCTTCCGCAGGATCGCTGGCCGGTTCGGCATGCCGTTCAGGACTTGCCGGACGGCGCGCAGATCCTCTATGCTGCCTTTGAACCAATCCGGCTCGGTGAGAACCGAGATGACGCTCGCGCCCGCCAGGGCGTACTTCTTGGCCTGTGATGGGGCGTCGATGTCTAGGGCGAAGACCCCTTTCGACGGGGACGCTCGCTTAATCTCGGCCATGAGGGAGACGTCGAAGGGGCTCTGCCGTAAGCGTTCGACGAATGGGACTTGTGGCGGAGCAGCGTTGAGTTCATAGGCCGCTTCGAGATCGCGTGGTCGTTGCGACGGGATCTCCTTTTGAGCTGCTACTGCTTCCCTTCTCCGCGCATATATCTGCTGCAAGATGTTATTCTTTTTTGGCGCAGGAGATGGCTTGGACGCGGCCTCCGCCAGGTCATTGGCCGCAGCCAGTTTCTGGAACCGCTCGTTCTCGGCCCAAGTGCCTCCTTGCAAGTGTAGGAAGTTCTTGAATATGAGACGGCCGTCCTTGGAGAGAATGCTTTCCGGATGGAATTGGACGCCCTCGATGGTATATTCCCTATGGCGCACCCCCATTATGACGCCCTTGGATCCGTCGTCTTTCGGTATCCAGGAAGTCACCTCGAGACATTCGGGCACGCTGCCGTGGGTGCCGGCAAGAGAATGATACCTGGTGACCGGGAGTTCTTGCGCCAAGCCGGCATAGACGCCCTTAGAGTCGTGCGTCAGCGGCGAGGTCTTCCCGTGCAGAATCTCTCCTGCCGAGCTGACATCTCCTCCATAGACGTCGAAGATGCATTGTCTGCGGCTGGGCATTAGACCGGTTGATAAGGCAGGTAGAATGCGCTGACACTTACTCGCCCATGCAGACCCCGAATATGGGAATCTTGCCAGCGAAATGTCTGATCGCGTCTCTGCTGATGCCGGAGTCCGAGACGGGATGTCCGGGTCCCGGGCTCACGACCAACTGGGTGGGATTCTTGGCTATCAGCTCGTCCAGAGTTATCTGGTCATTCCGGTAGACTGTGACCGTCGCCCCTTCGACGGCAAGGTACTGATAAACATTCCAGGTGAATGAGTCATAGTTGTCAATGAGAATGACATTCGAGGCTGTAGGGATTGGAGGTGAAGGATCGGGGTGATGGGGAGAATGGTCGATGATATCCAAGGACGCCATGACTCAAAGCGGGATGGTGAGCGGTGGGATGAAGGGTAGAACAGCCCCTGCTCCTGGCTCGACTTCCTTTAAGAATTTAAAAGTCGCGAGGTGTTGTTCCCAATCCCTTTTTCCGTTATGCGAGATGAGTCTGGACCGCAGTTAAACAGACTCCGCAGCTTCAAGAGCGGCAATTACCCGCGGTGACTTTTCATCCGGTGCTTTGCTAAACGGTTTATAACTAAATCACTTATATATCTCATCCGGACGGTACAAGTACATAGGATATTTCCGGGGTGGCCATTAGCACATTTCCAGACTGCGAAGGCGGGGTGTGGCAGGGAGCATTTCCGGCTTAACGCTGGTGAATAAGAATTATGAATTATGCAAGGGCAGAGCCCGACAAAATGGTGATTGGATTATCTGAAGAAAATATGTAAGGCTAGGATAGATAGGTACAAAGTATATCGGTTAGACTAAGTGCTGGGTATCGCCTGAACTGATTGGCCATGCTAAGCAACCTTGATGCTTTTGGTTAGTGGGACTTCTCTCGTGTACCTTATTAGTTACGTAGCTCATGTACTTCGTAGATTAGTTTTTATTTTGGTTGAAGCTGTACAGCAACTGACTGAGCTGCTACCAACCTGCCACCAACGGCGCGTCTCCGTCTTCGAGCCCAATTCCCAAAATTTCAAACAGCTTCGCATTCCCGTCTGTTCGTTCACATGTGCTTGATGCATCAAGTGCGCATTGCCTGCTGATACCCGCAGCAATGGCAGAGCCACTATCCGACGACGTCTACCTTCCACCGCTGGAACCGTGCTTGAAGGGCGAGAATGTGATCCTGTAAGTGTATACATGCTTTTGCCAGCCGTAGGGAGCTTGCTGACCATGGCCATCAAACTTGCTTAGATCGTGGAGGCATGTCGCTTCAGCATTAGCAGACCCTTCCGGTCACAGACAAAGCAGTCGAGCTGTCGTTGACTTCCTTACCGACCCTTATGTCCAGTCCCTCTTCACCAGACCTGGCTCCGCTTTCGAATCGCAAGGAGACAAGAGTCCGCATCGTGATAACTTCGTTAAGAAGACCGCTGCTATTCAAGTCACCCCGACGCCGACCGAGAAGTACGACATAAACGTCCTTAAGGAGGACGCTTTATGGCTTAGCAAGAACGCCCGGGTCAACGAGGTTGCTGCGCTTCGTATCGTCGTCATAGAGTTTCAGTCGCGCCCGCGAAGTCAGCTCCTTGGCCCTATATCTGCTCAGGATGTTGCCAGTATACAAGAAGCTGCTGGCGCAACAAATACGCATGCCGCCATTATCCTCCCCGGGCTTAACCTCTCGGGTGCTCGTGACGCAACAGAAATCCAAACCGAATTCGAGAAGCCTGAAAGCAGGCGTCGCCGCATATTCCAGACCTACCTGGACGAGCGCCGTTTCTACTCGGCTACCGCAGACTATATCTTTACCTTGATGTTGCAAGAGAGGCTACCCAAATCAGCTCCTACGGACGCGACAAGAACGATCCGCACATCTTTCCTCAAGGCCTACGGCATAGCGCCAAAGCAAGCCCAGCCTTCTCCCGCTGACACGCGGACCAACAAGTACCAGACCCTAGCATGGCAGAATCTCAACTTATTACCCGAAGCCGTCCAACTCGCCCAATCGGGCATCGACAGTATAGTGGAGGATAAGTCGGTGTTGTCGGATGAGCTTGGGGATGACTGGCTCAAGACCCTGCTCACAGAGATGCTACACCGAATGACCGTAGCTTTTCAGTTGTTGGACTTATCAAGTGATGCGTTCGTCTCGCCCCCGCTTGCTCTTCTGTGGTTCTCGCTCGTGGGCAAGTTCGCCTTTCTAGGTCAGCTCGAAGGGGTACGTATTCTGACATGCTGGACGCCCCCCGAAACCCATGCTAATGTTCTCTAGTTCCGGGAAGATATCGCGGAATTGATGCTTCCATTACAATCATTAGTCTGTGTCATCTCGTTGACGATTTTGAACCTTTCTCGGGTGACTGCCCTCTTCGAAGGTGACGTGGATCTGGATACGGATGCCGAATATATCGTCTCCCCAAACACTCTCGGAGAGGTCCACGAGGCCATCTTGGGTGCCTTCGATGCGGATGCCATGTATGCTGTGCCTGTTCTGTTCGCCTGGGTTCCCATAGTCCACAAGATGTCGGCGTCCTATCAAGAGCGGGCCGAGAAGAGGGACGCCATACAAAATCAGAAGGCTGTTGAGAACTACGACTCCAACACGCAGATGATTCCCAGCGCCGGAAGAAGGAATTCGGCAGGGAGTATCACCACTATCGACAAGAGAAGTTACGATGACTTCCTCATCGAGAAGAATTTCGACCGCGATATTGTGAGGGTGGAACACATGGCGCGGCTAGCCACGCAAAACTTCCTCGTCTACGAGATCATCTCAGCGATGGCGACCTCGCTTGGCCCCACCGACGCCGGTGCGTTCGCTGAGTCGGTCGGTTCTAGAATGAGGGTGACCTTGTCAGAACTGCTCAAGGCGACATACCTTTATGTTGATTATCGGGATGAGACGGTAGCTGCAATGCGGTCGGTTCTATCTGGCGGCCGTGGTTATTGGGACCTCTCGCGACCCACAAATCTTCTTGCTAGGCAGGATATTCTCGACGTAGCTTTGAAGGACGAAGTATTTCTTGCACAATATTTTCAGCTAGCCCTCCACCGTTTCCCGTACGAATTCACGCCGTTCCTCAGCTTCTGCCGCACGCTATTCTGCTCGTTCCACACGTCAGAAGAAGATGGCTACGGAGGCATCCTCCCTGTCTTGCACAAAACTTCCATTCTCACATTCGTCCTACCGGATGACTTTGTCGACTACCACCTGACAGGTGAGGAAGACAACGCCAACACTTTCCAGCTGCTGGAAGACTTGCCCCTGATCACGCCCCTCTCCAATAGAGGCAGGATAGCAGCCGATGAGGAGGAGCGTTTTGTCATCCCTGCTGGATCGATTGGTCGCTTTATCGCTGATGAGGGAAGGATTGTATCAATGCAATATGAATACTCAATCCTCGCTCTGCTTGGCAAGCGGCTAGAAACCAACGTAGGGGGAAACAATTATCAGTCAGCGCTTGGTGCGCTGTCTCTTGACCAGGTGGCGGAGATCATCTCGCTTTTCGCGACTTTGGTTCGCATGCAGGTTATTCGGGCGTCCAAGTCAGGTCTCAGTACCGAACTGTCGGAAGGAGGTCTGGCCATTCTAGCCGAAGCGAGTCGAGCGCTCCCACGAACCAAGGACTTGGTATCGGTTATCTGTGACACCTTGGACAGCCTCTTAGACCAGAACGTGAATGACTCCGGGCTGGCAGTCGTAAAGGCATGCATAGAGTTCTTACACGCGGCCCTTCCATTATGCCCCGGTAGGGTTTGGTCTTATATGGCCAGATGTGCTATTCTCAGCAACGAGTCTCAGGGAGGGCGACTGTCGAGACTGGTGGGAAACCTCGAGTTATCGACCCAGCAATTCGGTCTCTTGGCGGCAGCAATACGTCTATTCTCTAGCCTTGTCGACAGCGCGATGGAAAGCTCTATCCAACGGAAGGCGAGCGCGAAGGCGCGCCACCGCCAGCAGACAAATGAGAATGTTTGGGTGGGAATCTCAGACAGGATAATTGCCCAAATAACGCTTTCGATCGCGCACGCCGCTGTGGACGCTTTGGAGAGCTCATCTACTTGGAGATTTTCGTCCGAGCTTGACCGGTCCGCGCTCATCCAAGATGTTGTTCCAATCATGCACAACCTCATATTATACACGTACAGCATCGATGATATAACTACGAAGAAAACATTGACGGCGCCCTTAGAGCCTGCCGCAGAGTATATCATCAACAGCTTTCTGGCTCCATCTGCTGGGAGCCTGCGCATCCAGCCGCTCCTGGCCTCTCTTGTGGCAGCAACACAACTACCACAGACCACCGCGTACGCGAATAGGTCCGAGACGCTGCGGAACCAGACGATCGCCGTACTCAATTGGGCAACAAGTCTCGTAAGGGTTGCCAACTACTTTGATCGGCCTTCAACCACGATTGAGACTCAGTTCTTCAAAGCGACGCCTTTCGTCGCCCGGGTCTGTGCTGTAGCCGACCCCCTGAGAAAACCAGGCATCGCCCTTCTAGAAGCACTGGTGATTAGTGCGGGTAAGACGGTGGGGGAACCTCCCTCCCTACTCGGATACCTCGGCCCGCAGACTTCATGGTCTTTCCTGCAGCTGCTGTCGACGCTGGATAGACCCTTTAACCAGGCACAGGAGGTCCATGCCATTTGGCGCTTCTTCTCAACTATCGTAAGGAACAGACAGCAATGGATGGCCAACTGCCTTCTTACGGGGAAGACGCCACGCGAAGCGAGGAACGGTAGCGGAAAAACCGCGGAGACGTCGCCGAGTTCTGTTCTCTCGTCTGCTCTGAAGAGACTTGGGTCCATCTCCTCGATCGAACGGTCCGAGGCCCTCTCAATCCTAGACTTCATTACCGCAGCTCAGAACCACTGGCCATGGACCATTTTTACCCTGCAGAAGGATACTGATTTCGTGACTCAGCTGCGAAGCTTTGTGCGGAACCTGAAATCCTCTTCTGTGACTACCAAGACGAATTTGTTACAAGCTTGTGATGAAGCACGAATGGCGGCCTACGTGGCTGAGATTTTCGCCATGCAGCTTTTCCACCTGCGGCAGATCGACAAGGCGAGTTCCTTCGCCAACGACTTAACCCGAGACCTTGATTATTATCTACGAGACGGCGTCGCGGTGTCGGGGTACAATAGGGCTTTGCATGTCACGTTTGCGAAGAATTTCTCAAATCGGTACCCAGGTGTTGCGCTTGAAAATTTCAAGCGGACCTTACTCGAACCGCGCTCACTCGGAGAAGACTTCTACTACTCCCTCTCATTTGCCAACAAGATGCTTCGATTCGACAACGGGTGGGTTGGCCCTCGAAATAGTGGATTTAAGAGCGAGATGGAGAAGGCCAACGCCAACTTGTCGCTAGTCGATGCGCAAATAGTAAGTTTTCCGAAGCCTGCGTAGGATCAAATGCATTCTGACCCCGCTACTAGTCCCTGTACCACTCTTGGGAGTTCCTACTGATGGAGCTGAGCACATGTTTGCCCCAAAACGATACCTTGAAGAAACAGTCGCTGCAAGTGGCCGAACAGTGTCTGGAAGCGAATCAGGAAAACCAGGGTCACGAACAGATATTTGAGCGACTAGCGGAGTCCCGGGTTAACTTGGCATTGATGCTTGTACAGCGGGCTGTCGACAGCGCACCGTCTGCAGGCGACGTGGCTCAGCTGTTGAACGCGCTGTGGTCAACCGTGAGCAGCATCGGCGAGCCTTATGTGCCCGGAAACATTGCGCTATATCGTACGCTGCTGAAGCTGCTCTACGTCACGCTACGTGCGCAAGTCAGAGCTTTCGGGCCGAACGACGCGCAAACGTCGGCCAAGGTCAAGGAGTCGGACCCGTACGCGGGGGGTGTTGCTCAGACAGTACTCAGCATACTTGACATCACCGTCGCAAAGGGTTTCCGGACCCTTGTTTCCCTGATCCATGACTCGGATACGTCTGTCTCACCCGAAGATATCGCTCTCCTAACTGCCATTCTCCAAGCTTGCCTTTGCATTCCGGGGATAGACCAGAGCCAAACCCAGGTCCTCAATATCATGGCCGCCCACGACGCCGTGCATGTCGCTGTGTCGTTGTATTCCTGGTCGGACAAGCTAGCCGAGCAAGGCGATCCGGTCTACGGTGAACTCTCGCTGCTGTTCCTCCTTGAGCTGTCAGCTTTACCGCTTGTGGCTGAACAGCTAGCCTGTGACGGCCTACTCAACCATATCACCTCGGCGAACCTGGCAGCGTACCTGCGCCGACCAAACATCTCGCCTTTCTCGGAATCGGTGGGGCCGCAGCGGTGTTACAGTATCTGGGCTAAAGGGATCGTCCCACTTCTCCTCAACATTCTCACATCGCTCGGCACGTCCATCGCCCCCGAGGTCGCGTATGTCCTAAACCAGTTCCCTAACCTCATGAAATCCAGCGTCGAACGCTTCGACGTCCCCGTGAGCAACAGGATACAGTCGTCCAGCAGCCGGGCCTACATCACGCTCCTGTCCGTGTCGGAAATGCACTCGCTGGCCCTCATGACGCGCGTCCTGGGCCTCCTCCGCGCCAACAACGCGAGGGACGTGCCGGCGGTGGCGTGGGACTCGGACAAGGCGCTCGAGAACGTCGACTTCTGGCTCAGCAGCCGCAAGCTGCTCAGGGAGAGGCTGGTGCCGCTCGGGCCTAGGGAGGCCGAGTGGAAGGGCATGCCGCCCACCAAGAGGGGCCAGGCGAGCGCCTGCGAGAGCCTGCTCGAGGAGAAGGTCGTGGAGCAGCTCAAGGGCGTCAGGACGGTGCTGGGCGAGGAGTTCGAGTGAGGACGCACTCGCCGCTCTCTCTCTCCCTCTCTCGCAAGCGAGACATTTAGTATCTGATTGGTTGGTTTTGGTCTGAGAAGAAGACAGTGTCGATATTTTGAAATAAGTCCAAATCAGAGCGGAGGAGGGGGCGCAGGGCTACGTACGGCTCCCGGAGTTGTGGCGTTGTGAAGCTTGTACGAGGTTGGTAGAATGCGAAGATAGACGCAGCCGCCCGGTAGGGAATACATGCGAACACGTTTTGCGTTTCACGATATCTGTTACTAGGTTCCGCCTGTGGGTCCTTGGCATGTAGCCCTATCACGTTCGAAGTTGAAGTTAATATCAGAGTTGCAAGTTCGACTATCTTGATTTGAAGTAGATGTTCTTCTATCGCTACGTAGGAGCCCTTTTATCACTCCTTGTGATCATAGCCTGCTGCCAGACAGGGATGTTTCCCAAGACAAGTCCGGCTTATTCTCTTCTCATACGCCGCATCGCACATAGGCTCGATGGCTCCTTATCTATGATCCTCCGTAGTATACACAATGTGACATCACGGGTTTCCACCGGCCTTCGTTTCTCTACGGCCCCAACCGCTCGCTATAGGGCTGTCATAGGAGACGGGACCGACTCTCCCCTCATTTCATTCCAAGAAGGCTCCTCCCCTGGGTGGTGACGCAGATGGGGGGTTTCTTTTTTTCTTTTTTTACCGCAGCCCGCCCTGCTGCTGCTGCTGCTGGAGCTGGGCGTTGTGCTCTTGGAAGCGCTCGCTCAGGCGCTGCGACATGGCCATGTGCTTCTGGACGCAGCGCGTCACGCAGCCCGTCTCGCGGCCCGACAGCGACTTGGAGGTGAAGTCGTCGATGCACGACACGAAGCAGTGGTCCACTAGGTTGCTGAAGAGCTGTTTTCTCGCGCGCCGCGGGGGGGTCGAGAGGTTAGCCAGTTGTCAAGTCATAGAGGACGGGGGGGGGGGGGGCAACCGGGGGTTTGGGGGCCCGGAGACGTGGAATGCGCGGAGGCGTGAGCGAGACCGGGGCCGGGGGAACATACGCCGAGGAACTCCTTTATCTGCCGCTTCTGCATGCGCTGCTCGAGCTCGCGCGACTCGGCGGTCGTGAGGCTGTGGGTGCGATTACTTGTCAGCCCTTCCTATACAGTCCTTCGAAGCGAGCTTTGCCAGACGTACCCGTCCATTGTGTAATATTGAGGGGTTCTGGGAAATTATACAGGTCGGATTAAGAGGATCGACGTTGCTGTGGTCGGATTCGATCCTGTGTATACGGACGGGCGTGACTTTCTCTGTTACCGGAGCTTCTTCGATGTTGGAAAACGGTAGTTACGTACGTAGAGCCCAGAGGAGCTTATCTAACCTCCCAAGTAGGTCTAGCAGGTAAAACTTCCAGCGATTGGATGGATGATAAGATAAGGCAGAAGGAGAGCGACGGCCATTTTCTTTCCACCGCCGTAATTTGCAGTAACTGATTGGATTCGACATCCCCACTCTGGACCCTGCACAAGCTTTTTGGCGGGTACAGGCGGGGAACGCTTAGACCGCCCTGCCGCGATTGGGGAATTCTCTCCATATATTCTGCCGGAAATTTCAATCCAAAAAAAGAGGTTCGAGGTGAACGATATCGATCAAATCTTTATCTGCGATCGCCGGCAGCAGCAGCAGTATCCACCCTTACTAAAAAAACCACCACCGATTTACTCGACGGAGTTCAGCAAACCACAAACACCCAAACCCCGAATATAAATAAGAATTGCGAGGACTAGCCGGTAAAACAGGGAAGGGAGGAGATTACCGGAAAGGAAAAAAGAAATAAGAAAGGGAAGGGCGAAAAAGGAAATAAGACAGAATGCCCAAGTCGAAACGGAACAAGGTGGTCCACCTGACCAAGGTGGCCAAGAAGACCCGCGAGCACAAGGAGCGCCTGTTCGAGAACATCCGCGACAGCATCTCGGCCTACCAGCACTGCTTCGTCGTCAGCGTCGACAACATGCGCAACACGCACCTGAAGGAGGTGCGGCAGGAGTTGTCCGACAGTCGGTACGTCTTCTCTCTCTCTGACCTCTCTCCTTCTCCCGGTCTCGCAGTCTTTCCCCCCTCTCTCTTTCTCACCTTCTCTTTCTCTCGAACGGCCCCCCCCGGGACAACGACGCACATAGTCAAGGTCTACACCCCGAGTCAAACCAACCCAGCTAACCACTCGTGGGGAAAATAACACAGACTCTACTTCGGAAAGACCAAGCTGATGGCGCGAGCCCTCGGCCGGAGCCCCGAGGACAGCCACGCCGAGAACACGTACCGGCTGGCGCCCTACGTGCGGGGCACGGTGGGCCTGCTGTTCACGAACCGCGCGCCCGAGGCGGTGCTCGAGTACTTCTCGTCGCAGTCGGCGGCGCGCGTGGACTTCGCGCGCGCCGGCGCCGTGGCGCCGCGCGGCTTCGCCATCCCCTACGGCCAGGTGTACAGCACGGGCGGCGAGGTGCCCGCCGAGCACGACGTGCCGCTGGGCCACACGCTGGAGCCCGAGCTGCGCCGGCTCGGCGTGCCGACGCGCATGGTCCGGGGCCGCGTCGTGCTGGAGCCGCCCCCCGAGGGCGCCGAGGGCGGCGGCGACGCGGGGTACGTGGTCTGCCGCGAGGGCGACGTGCTCGACTCCCGCCAGACGAGGCTGCTGAAGCTCTTCAGCGTCTGCATGAGCGAGTTCCGCGTCCGCGTCCGCGCCTACTGGAGCGCGGCGACGTCCGAGGTCACCGTCGTCGATGCGGGCGACGGCGACGGCGAGGACGGGAATGGTATGGAGGGCGTCGAGGGTGATGCGGAGGCGGACAGCGACTAGAGTGTGTCGATGGGGAAGGAGGGTGTGAAACGCGGAAACGAATCTCTGCGCGCTCTTGTCATGACTTAGTTTGTCGTGTGTGGTGGCTGCATAGTCACGGCGATACCAATCGGTTGGTTTGCTTTGCTGGCGTTTTCTTCGGTAGAGGTCTAAAAAAAGGGACATCGGCGTTCAATGTACGCATTTCACGTAGGAGGAAATCGGAAACGGCTAATCACTGTTTCTTCTCCTGACAGCTATCGTAAATTTACGTGGGCTAATCCGTAGGGCTTCTAAGGGGGTCGTGATACATGATACGTCTCTTGCAGGTTCCATTGCACGAGCGACAACCCCGGGTCTCAGACGTCGCGGTCAGTCAGTAGGCAGTATCTCCCCCTTACCTCCGACCTTACCTAAGTGTATTGATCATGTTACTCCTCTGATGAATTATTTCTTACCCTCCTCCTACCCGGTCGAAGGCCAAATGGATTACTAATGGATACATGTGAGAAAAGCTTTACCTCTCCTAGTCCTGTGTTTTCGGCAGCAGCGCGTAGGAATCGTATAGGGGCAGCATCCGCCCACGGCATACTAAATCCCGGTCGTCACGAGAATGCCCTGGTTGCTGATGATACCGTTTACCTTCTGCCCTATTGCCGTGGTGGTATCGGACTCCGGTTTTGTCGTATGGGCGCCTGGATGGTGTTGTGTTGTGGATCTTACCCTTGCTTACCCCTGGTGACAAAAGGTAGAAGGAAAGACGAGATGACGTGTGCAACTGAAGATGGAAGATACCCACCACCAAGACGCGTGGAGACCTGCCATGATTAATGAGCCGCTAGTACCGGCGAAGCTTCCTAGGGTCTTCGTAGCCGCCCTCGTATCCACGTTTCCGGTTGTCGTCCTCTCTGGATCGGTCGTAGTCGCGGTATTCACGCGATCCGCGATCCCGAACCGGCTCGAAGTTAGCGCCACTTCGTCGGTCGCGGTCGCCAAATCGGCCGCCGTCGCGTCCGCCGGATCTGTCATCATATGAGCGACCACCGCCGCGTGATTCATACCCACTACCGGAGCCGTATCGATCCCGGTCGCCTCCGAATCCGCCAGAACGACCACCGGAGCCTGGACCGGCAGGAGCATTGGGAGGTGCACCAAAGCCGTTCGATCCGCCGAAGCCGCGGTCGCGGTCGCGACCACCCCCGAAACCCCCACCGCCTCGGAATCCACGATCGCCGCCGCGGAAGCCTCCTCCACGGCCACGGCCCTGGAATCCTCCTCGGAAGCCGTCGCGTCCTCCGCCAAAGCCACCTCCGAATCCGCCGGGTCCTGCGGGGCGGGCAGCGGCGGCTTTCGTGTATCCTCGGCCACCCAGACCACCGCCAAGTCTACGAGGCTTCCAGCCCTTAACTGTTCGGCCTCTCTCAACGTCTACCTTGATGCGACGGTCCTTGATGCGGATACCATCACAGCCATCCAGAGCAGCTAGTTCACGTGCGCAATGACGCGCATTTGTCAGTACAGCCTTACCAATGGTTCATACCTTTTCTTCGACGGGGAGTGGCGAGACGAAAGAGGGGGGAGATAGGCAAGCTTGAGGGCCTGATCCCGGTGAGAGACATGGGTGAAAATAGATCGGATGTCCGAAGTGGATAGTCTGGAAAAAATCAATGGTAGTATTACCTCTCATGTCTTTTTCGCGCTCAAATACAACGAAGGCGTATCCACGATGCGGCTTCTTCTTCTTGTTACCCTTTTCATGAGCATGGGTATCAGCGACGATGCGAATCTGCATACAAAGTTAGTACGCCAACGTTCGTAACTGAGGGAATGGTGTAAGACATACGCGCTCAATAGGACCAAAGCGTCCAAATTCCTTCTCAAGATCATGTTCGTTGGCGTCATAGCTCAGACGCGCAACTATCAGGGTCTTGAAAGGATCACCACGGATGTTGGGGTCTTCATTAGGCTTGTCTACAGAAATGATTCCGGTCAATATGGTTGCAGCATGAGGCTGGGTAATGATAGTGGGAAACCAACAGTTCAGCGGCCCTTCAGTCAACAGCTTTTCCTGTTTGGCCTTCTTCTCCAGCTTCTTGCGATCGCGCATCTGAAGCCAACTCTCAGTGGGAACATATCCATCTTTGTCCTTGTAAGCCGCGAGGGCGGGGAGATATTCGCCGACACCGGTGATGTTGGCTGTCTTTCGCTGCTCAGGGGGGAAGTCAGGATGAGGCACCCATCGCAGGGGAGGCCTCGGCGCGAAGAGCGCCAGCAGATTAGGCGGCAGCTTGTCCGTCATGATTCTTGTCCTGTCCTATTGCTGAGCAATCGCTAAAAAAGAATCTGATTCTGATGGAATCACCTGGATGAGAATGTTTCGGGATAGGACACAGGACAAGGAAGGACTCGAAGTAATGAATGCGACGAAGGAAGGGTGGGTGGGAGTAGGACGGGAATGAGAGGGAAGCTAACAGTCGCGTCTTGGAACTTCCTGAAAAATGCTGCTGTCCTGATTGATTAATTGATTGATTGACTCTTTGCAAGTTCAACCATGCAATTAGCCGCACAGGCCAGACCTGTAACATTCAGAGCCCCGGTAAGTACATACAGGCGAGCTATCCACAGTACCTACCCTGCAGCGCTTGTTACGTGCACGTGCATTTACCCGCAGGTGCTGGATTTCTCAAGTGGTCCGTGTGCACGACTGGCCGTCGGTGGCCAGCATCTCAAACCTCGAGGCCCTGTGATCCCGGATTAAAAATTCGCGACGGGGAGGTCCTATTCGGCCAGTGTCTTACATACGACTCGCTCAGCTCTTTCGTACGTAAGGGGCCCAACCATGACGATTAAGGCATTAGAGAGGGTGTCGGTTGGCCAGGTACGTTGGGCATCGGAATACGTCCGTCGAGCTACCAAGAAAGTGTTAACAGTAGACCAGAACGGCCTCGGCGCCTTCATCCTGCAGTGCAAGAAGATGGACATCCACTATTGCGACTACTCGGGCAGCTCAAGAGGGATGAAGTGAGTGGACCGACTGCAGAGACCCTCTACCCGAGGTCCGACGTATTCTGACCAGAACGGTAGCGCCTTCATCAAGTCTCAGCTCCCGAAGTTCGCAGCCAAGCACCGTCAGATCGAGTTCGCGGTCTCACCCCGGCCACGGAAACATCCCGTACTTGTCGGCCATTACATCAACGGCAAACAAAAATCCATCTGCGTGAAGAACATGGACTCTTTACAAATACTAAAGAAGGTTGAATTGCTACGAGACGCCAGCGGAGAGAAGGTCAAGAGAGTCAACAAACCAGTAACGAGTATCAACGAGAGTGTCAGAGGCGTCTGGAGTCCTTACCACGGCAACGCCATGCCGGTTTAACGGGGGACAGAGAAAAGAAGGGACGACACCGTGTATAACTATTTCAGCATATAGTCGAAGACGGACTCGGCTTGTACAAACACTACGGCGGGCGGCGCACATGTACCACCTAGAACAGAGCATAACTTTCGAGTCAAGGTATGCTACGAATGAAAGGCAAAGACAAAAACGTGTAAAACATATTTTGTATTTCCTGGTCAACTTGTCTGCCTTCCCCGTTCGAGGTGTGACTAAGCCTCGAGGCGGTACTGTCGACAGGTTGCTGTGGAGGTAGAGCAGAATGGAATAGCCCCACTATCGGTGTTTCCACGCCCGTTCCCTTCCGCCTCCCTTCAATATCTCTATTTCCCGTAGGCCCCTGGCCCCATAAGCCTGTTTACAGCCTGCAGTTGATGATATCGACGACTATCGTTTCGTGTCAGCTGCACTTGTCTTAGGGCTACGCTCTGGGGAATACTCACAAGCCGGCTTGAGACTGGCACCGCCAACGAGGAATCCATCGATATCCTGCTCCTTGCTAAGCTCCTTACAGTTCTTTTCGCTGACGCTGCCGCCGTAGAGGATGCGGGTCTCGTCGGCGACCTGTTGGCTGACCTCCTTGGCAAGCCACTGGCGGATCATGGCGTGGACCTCTTGGGCCTGCTGAGTGGTGGCGACCTTGCCGGTGCCGATGGCCCAGATGGGCTCGTAGGCGATGACGATGCGGCTCCAGTCCGAGACCTTGGCCTTGAGGGCGGACAGCTGGCTGGCGATGTGTTCGAGGGTCTGGCCGGCCTCGCGCTGCTCGAGCGACTCGCCGCAGCACCAGATGACGCCGACGCCGTTCTCGGTGGCGTACTTGGTCTTGGACGCCACCGTCTCGTCGCTCTCGGCCAGCAGCGTCCGCCGCTCCGAGTGGCCCAGAATCACCCAGTCGATATTGCTGTCCTTCAGCTGCGACACCGAGATCTCGCCCGTGAAGGCGCCGTTGGGCTTGTCAAACACGTTCTGCGCGGCGACGCCGATCTCCTTCTTCAGGTGCTCACGGACAAGCAGGAGGTAGAGGGCGGGGGGTGCGACGACGGTCTCTAGTGTCCCGACGGTAGGTCAGCTTGCCGAGCCGGTACCAGCAATGGAAAGATCTTCAGCAGCTCGTAGATTTGACCTTACCGGTGTTTGGGTCCAATTGGGCCTTGTTCAAGTTCTCGACGATGTCGGTGATGGACTTGATCGTCCCGTTCCTAAGCAAAGAAAACGTTTCGTCAGCTTTACCCTTACGGCCGGACAGTCAATCCACAGGGGGTTTAAAGGCCTGGTTACATCTTGAAGTTACCGCCGACGAAGAACTTGCGCGCCATTTTGAAAGCTCTGGTATAAATGTGCTGCTAGAATATTGGTATACAAGTATAAGATATAGAAGCTGAGGTGGTGGTGTATAACTGAGTTTATCACCAATGCTTTCAAAGAAACAAGTATGAGATATTCTAAGGTTCTCAACAAGCAACCCCTACATATACGTCGATGGCGGGGCTCACTTCGTCAGAGAATGCAAGCTCTGGATACAGCACCCCGCCAGTGGGGCCAGTGCCCGCTAGAAAATGTTTGGAAATCGCTCAAGTACTCTTGAGTGGGCACCAGCTGTCAAGGTCTGAGGCAAACCCCCTCCCCCCCCCCAATTATGTGAACCATCAGTTGTCCCGACTTGGCAAGTACAACAAATTCCTAGACCAACATGGCAATTACATGCCGGGTTAGAAACGTCAAATCATTGGCTCATTTCTTATAACAGACGCATTTTCAAATCTTGGACTTCATCCTCGGGCATGACTAACATTGGTGAAGCATTATCTTCGATCCAATGGATTGTGTTCGCCTGGATTTTTTGCCTGTAGTAGCCATCACGAAACCATGTGATGAACCATCACCCACGTGGTCTGGATCTTTCCTTGGATGGGTATTCAAATAGGCCATGGCCACTTGTTGTCTTGAATTAAAGTAGAACTACCTCATCTTCCTTTTTATCTACGCTCCTATAGAAACCCAATCTTCGATATCCTCAACTCCTGTCAACGTTAGTCATAAGTCATCGATCATACGAATGTAACCCGGTGAGTACCGACTCCCCTAAACTCGTTGCATATTGCCAGAGCCGACGCCATCAAGTAGCACCATATCATCTATAGATCTCCGAGACTAGGGAAAGCGGCGCCTGCTGTACGGTCCCTCTGCTCTGCGGTCTGTGACCTCGACATAATGATGAGGCATCCCAGCCCGCCCATGACGTATGTAGGATGGGTGCGATGGCCCTCTAAACGGATCCTCGGTCACGATCGATCCGTTCTGCACACGGTACTCGTACTCAGTATCGCCATCGAGATAATCGGTGGAGTAATCGTCGTGCAGTGACAAACGGTCCAGAACTGACAGCTCGTCATCTAGGTCCCTCTGGCGACGGATGTCAACCGGGTCGACACTGACTGTGCGTGCCATGCGAGTTGGACGGGCACCTTGGATGATGTGGGGACGAGGGCGTGAAGCGCGGGCGGCTTCAAGTGCGATTTCCTCCGCTCGAACATCGTGCCTTCCGTCTTGCATACCGACATCGTAGGCATTCTGCGTAACCCTCTGGAGGTTGTCGGGGAGCGGGACTGGTGCTACAGGATGTGGTGGAGGCATTTGTGGTGGTCCGCGGAGTCCTGTTACCCCTGGGAATGGGGGTCCGCTACCAGCCAGGTGCTGCTTTCCTTGATTCGCGTGGCGCATAGGGTGGTTGACCCCGTGGGACTGGCAGTTATCTCGCCATGGGCCAGGGCTCTTGGCGCGTCCCTGATTCCTGTGTCGGTTATGACCATGCGCGGAATATCCGCTTCCTGTCACCGATGTCGCGGATGTCTCGGATCCGGAACTTTCCGAGCAAGAAGACCCAGAGTCACTGCTAGAGTCCCTGCGCCTCCGCCCTTTCCCATTAAAATTTCGATTGCCTCCATGCGGGGCCGGCCTGGCATGCCCACCGTTGTTCTGTGGCGGACCCTTAGTTCCACCTCCACCTCCACCTCCGCCAGGTCCGACCGGCGGGTGTCCCGGTCTTCCTTCACCCCCTCCTGGTGGTCCTTTCCCTGCTTGCCCTGGTAGTGGTCCTGCGGGCATACCAGGTTGTTGCGGCATCTGGTTTGGGAAGACTGGCCAGGTCTGGTTGCCCTGGGATTTCTTCATTTCCCATAGCGCGCGAATATTCGCGTTGGGTCTAGGTTCCCGTCTGAAGTAGGCGGTGAGCGATATCCTCTCATACTGTCTCTTCCTATGGCCACCTGAAATACAATGGGATCTTTTTCTCGCCGAATTACATCTCGACTGAGTACTTGAGTACACCTTGCCCCCGCGGACCTTTGACGGTCGGATCTCCTTCAGCTGGTGGTCTATTTGTGCGAGAACCCACTGATAGTTCATGAGGTCAGGTCCCTCGTGGGTTACGAGCTGATCTCGGGCGGTATCGATCTGTCGCTGAAGCGTAGGGCTCAAGGCGTTCTTCTTCTCTACGACGGGCAGGGTGGTCTGGTCCAGCCACCTAATCTCCCTGGCTATCTGTTTCTGCGACATCCCATTGACATGTACTCGAATAGCCCTATCCCAAGTGGGTAGCTGCAGCTCCCCGTTTTCGTCGTACGGGCTCTGTTGCGGCATTTTCTCGAATCGGAATACAACGTATTCCATGAGCCTGATTCGCATATCGGCCTCGGACAGCAAGTCCTCGCTGACGTCCGAGATTTCGACTGCCCGACCCGGCCGGAGGTCCGGTGGTAGCATATGTCTGGGCGGGCCGTGGAGTGGGCCCGGCATCCATTGCGGGCCGGCCATACGCGGCTGGGTGTTGCCACCCTGCCTGCCAGGGCCGTTAAGCTGGATGAAAGGTTCTCCCGCCATGATGATGTTTCCTTGAAAGAGTAGGACTATGCCTAACGAAGAGGAATTGGGGCTGTGGCAGGGTGACGCTATTTTATTTTTGGTTATGATTTCCGGTCGGGCGATTGAAGTCTCAGGTCAACTCGTCAATGTCAGGTGGGAACCAGAACCGTATATATATGGTAGGTTGGGGCGGCGGTTCACTGGCGGCCTAGGTAATGGTGCTCAAGAGTGAGGTTAGGAATGAAGCTTCATTCTTCGGTAGGGCGTGTACGGCACTGCTTGATTTATAGGTGATATTCTTGCCAGCTTCCACTTGGGCAGTCTCTCAACGCTGCATCTGCGAGCGTTTTTCTGCAGTGCCCTTATCTCTATACATAACAGCAGTCGCCCGTACATGCGGCCTTACCCTATTAACCTTCCCGGATACTAGGTCACGCCTCGATAAAGAGTTACACAACATATACTAAGTCCGGTTGCCTTGTCCACATTGTATAGTGCAAATGGCAATTCGGATCTGTGGGGTGGGCTTCGAATCTAAGGATACACCTGCAAATGCCCCTCTTCAAGTCGGGAGTAACAACAGTGCCAGAGTCACCGGGCCGCACAGTTCGCCCGGTCGTTGCGAACCACCCCATCAATCGGGCCATTCACTTAGTTGCCTTGTGGAAATGGGTTCGCTATGGAGATTATATGTTTGACGTCCGGAAATTCTGCTGAGCTAAGAGTCGGGGCGTAGCTTATGCAAATCGCATGCATGAAGCAAGGAAGCCGAGAAAAGCTCCCCCAAACCAACCAGCAGCCCGCGACCCAAAACGCCCCGAGGCAACATCGTGTCTGCAGGCTATGATATGCCATGCTTTGGCGTTCACGATCGGTGCCGCTCTGGGTGTACTAAGTTGGAGTCCTGCAATGCATTGACAACGCACAACACACCCTCTATTATCTCCATCTCAGTCTGCCAATCAGCCTCGGCAACCCAGAGGCGTAAGTTCTAGTTCGCATCCCAGAAGGATGTGCATACCACATATTACGTACCATAAAACTCTGCGATGGAGACATGTAGTAGCATCGGAGCCGCATCCTTCTTCGGATATCGAACTCCCGTTACCTGCTCCAGATTGGTTACGCGTATGCTCTCCTGGGCGACCGCTGAGGCTATTCGCTTTTCTATCGCTAAGCCATGTTGGAGCACCCTTCGATAACCCTTAGGCTGAGTCGTTCTGCTTGTTGTGGCACTTAATTGGAGTCTATGCTTATAGGGGGACGGAGAAATCACTAACCAAGTATTACCTAAGAACCCACTGGAGCCATTGACCTCGATTGGCTACCCTTCCATTACCCACCACCACCTATTTAGGACCCGTCACGATTATTTCATATTATTCCAAACTTGATTCTTAACTTTGGGTTTTTCTAATATATTCCACAATGTTTACTTTATTTCACCGAAAATATTATTTCTTTTCTTATTGTCGGCCAAAGTGTTGCAATTCTTCGTACTGGGGGGCTCTAGGTTGCTACTGATCTTGTCATAGAACTGGGGCGTGGGGGAGCAGCCACATAGCCTTCAGCTCCTTTGTCCTTGCAATCCTAGGGCACCAATCAAAGCCCTTTCAAAGCCCTTTTGTTGCTTTCAACCCCCTTTCAACAAATCAGCATATCTACAGGCACTTACTTATATTGAAGAGTTTTAGTAATTCGTGGGTACCCGGGAACTTGGATGGGTAATGGGTGGGCACGGACGGGCACCCGTTCCCTCGCCCTATTAAGCGTACCCCTCCTGTTTGTTGTTCAATAGCGCCTCCATGGAAGGGCCTTTCTGCCGCCGGCCCTACTCCATCTCTAGTTCGTGGGGCGTCCTAACCAAGGGAGTCGAATAACCGAACCGCCAGGCTCAGGGTTCGCCCGCCTTACCTTCCCATGACCGATGTGCATCAATGTACCGTCTATTGGGCGTTGAGATGAACGCGCCACCAACCATCGGGGCCACGGACTGCGCGTATGCATGTATGGATGTGTTTAAGTGCCCCACCATCGCCTTTCATCCGGCTGGACTCGTACGTAGGAGGGGAGGCCTCGAACAGAGCCGCATCGCTTGCCACCAGTGACAATAGCTCCCACTATAGAACCCGGGCGGGACGGCCAGCCCCTCGCCCGTCTGTCTCGGTCATCCCCGTGAAGGTGGCGAACTTTGGGCATCATTGCTGTCGCCAATTGCTACGTCCCTTGTTTCTAGTTGAGATAATTATCACATGTCTCTCTCCGCTGTTTCTGTATCACGCTTAGGCCCAATCACGCTGTCTGGTCGCCGCCGTAGGGCGTCTAATCTGAGGCTCGGGTTCCATAGCATCATAACGGCCTCGAGAGGTCTCGCCCTCGCGAGCAAGGAAATGCTCGATGACGCAACTTCCCTGGGTAGACGTCTACATAGTTAGAGCCGCTCAGTCGGCATATCCAGGACCCGTACTTGCCGCCGTGGCTCTCTCTTGCGAACAGCATCCCGGTGGCTTCCGTCTGGCTAGCTAAGATTTTGTTGGCTCCTGCTCTTTCGCCTCAGCCTCGAATTGAGAGCCTCGCCGTGCCACGCTACGCGAAGCACCACAATCACAATCGGCATCGCCATAGAACCGGCGAAAGTGGGATAAACTTTTTGTTTGGCGAATGCGCCTGGCTTAGGTCATGCTAACCTCCTCAGTGTGCGACATGCTCCTTCTAGCTAGTCCATCCCCGAGCGCCTTGCATGCTCCGCGCTTCGTTAGTGTCACAGCGACCTGCGTAAGCCCTCAAGTGACCCGCGATATGCAGGACCTGGTTCCTAGGTTACGCGGTTCTTTCTCTCCGTCCCCCTTTTCTATGCAAGCATATACTTCGTGCCTGGGCACTGGTAGAACAATCGAACTTTAGCAATTGGTGAGCCGGTCGGCCAGTAAGTCAGTAGGCGGACAGTTAGTCAAGGAGCGCAAGTGCGCCGTCGTACGGTTTGGTTTGGTCTATCTCTATATACGGAGGACGAGTTTGCGCGGCGCGCCTTCTCGGATTTGAGAACCGCTGAAGACCTTTTTTTCAGGCCTTTCCTCCGTGTTTCTACTAAGTCGACCATCAATCATCTGTTATCTGCAGGCACGCGTTGGCTTTGGTGCAAAACCGGACCTAACCCAACCGGTGCTCGGTCATGTGACGCGGTGCGTTGCGGCTAGTTCAGCGCTTCGTGACGGCAGTCGGTAGTCCGCTGTGTCCTGGGCGGTATCGGGTAGTTGGTGGTAGCGATGAGTTAGGCGACCCTCGCTGTATGCTTCCCCTTATCATGCCTGGAATAGGACGCCGTGGAGACGGTTCTGGGTTTACAAATAGGGCTGGGGCATGCGTCAACCGCGTGACAGGAATGAAGCTGATGGGTGTCCTCCCTGACCTGTTACGAAGCAACTATGCTTCCCGAGCTTGGGATCCGGGTTGCAGGGTTCAAGCCAGGCTGATGGTATCTGCCTAAATTGCTGAGTAAATTGAGGAACTTCTCTAACTATCTTGTGGACATCAACTAAGATATAACCCTTATATATTGTGGTCTATCTTGCCAGTAGACTGTTTTACGAGACAGGAATATCTATCGCTCATAAGAAGCTATTGTTGCTTCCGAAGAATTGAACACACTTACGGCCAGACAAGGCATAGGACTCTCGGCAGAATGGCGTGCGAGACTTATCGGAAGGCCAGTCGCTACTGGACATGCTTCTTCACTGTAAGCTGAATATGCAAAGAAACGAGTTACGACCAGAGCACAGACTTGCCTAAGAGATCAGCGTCTTCCCAGGACTATGAGCGGACATTTCGCTCGGACATTCTTAGAGCCGTGCGGGGATCCCCGGGTCCGGAGACAACGGCCACGGTCACGTGGGAGGCCACACCGAGAGCGCTTCCGCCGACCGTAGGTCAGAGGTAAGGAGGGTACCGCCGGCCCCGGCGCTATGTCCCGGGTGAAAACCACCACACTTCGTATCGATAGATTCTCCGGCGTCAAAGCCAAACAGCATCCAAGGCCTCACCAAGGCAGCGCCCATGTGTGAAACGGCGAGGTGCACATGTAGCATCAGGGACGCTGCTCTTTGCGAGTTTCTGACCGCGCTTATTAACGCTATACATGGGTCACAACGATGGTTCCGTCCGCCTCCAAAGGAAAAGGACGGCCCCGGCCAGACGCGATGCTACGATGTCTTGGAGACTCTTGGGCCGTCTTGGTCCTTGTTCAGCTGACCTCTGAACCGCCTAGGTAAGCCGTAGCAAACGTAAGCATCCGCTTGTAATGAGTGGATTATTGTCCCAGCTTCTTGATACAGTCAATCGTTTGAGGAAGGGTTCCAATTTTCCATCGTGGTCTTATACTTGGCTTGACGGGGCTTGTCTCGGTGGCGCACGGAGCTGGTCCTAGGCGGCACACGGACAGAGCCCAGACCGGTTTAGTGATTCCTTCACTCTGCATACTTAGTATACTATACGATTTCCCAATGTAAGACAGGGACCCATGCATGATTGGGAAAGGCGGCTGAATAACGGCACTCTGGCGCCATCTCTACGCTGATTGGCTGACACACTGTACATATATTGCCTAATCGGGGTTTCGGGTGCGGATACATCTCACGGTGGATGACTTCCAACCACTGTCCGATTTATCCAGGGGGGTAGAACCAAGTGGAGCCTAGATGCTGTGGTGGCTTGTGAAGGCCCCTAACGAGACCCGAGGAAGTAATGAAGCCGAAAGCTGTTGAACCTAGCTTCAGTAGATCGCCTTCCGTACCTGCGTCTACGCCGCATACCCACATGAGCTCCTATATTCCTTTATAAGTTCCTGTATTCCTTCAGCAGTATATAAGAGGATGTAGTCGACCACTGCTGTTAGTGTACTATGCTATCACTCGAGCCTATCATTTGGATACCCCTCCGTTTTCTCTTCCCGTCTTGGGTTTTACACTTCATCATGCGTATCTCAAGTTTGGCCGTCGCGGCCACTTCTCTCACCGGCTCCTCGGGCGCCGTGGTTGCCAGGAACTGTACCGAGGTCGTTCCAGGTCAATATCTCGGAACTCCCTTCGAGAACCATCTCGAGATCCTGAATCCGTCCTCCGAGAAGGCTTGGTTCAAGATCAGGGACCCGACCGGCCAGCATGTTTGCGAGAGCGACCCGGAGAGCGACCTTAGCTTGCTCACATTCTCGTCTCTCAACAGCACCGGACAGAGACCGGTCTATGAGAATATCAAGCGCCTCGTCATTGTCTCCCACGGCGCCAGGAGGGACCCTCACGACTACCATAACCAGATGATTAATGCGCTGTCGCTGGTGGACCATCCAGACATCAACCTAGACACCGTGGCCGTCGTTTCCCCTTACTTTCCCATGGAGTTCGACCTTGGCATCGGATACCCCGACCCCAACGATCCTCAAGTTGCCTCTCGCGCCCTCGTCTGGTACTTAGATAGATGGGTTGGCGGCGCCAATAACCGGTACCCCAGTTCGGCAACTGTCGTCTCCACGTATGACGCCTTGGATCAGTTAATCCAGTGGTATGGAGACAAGACGCGGTTCCCCAATCTCAGCCAGATCGTCGTCGCTGGCCACTCAATGGGTGCGCAGCTCATCCAGCGCTACGCGGCCATGGCCAAGTCTCCCGAAGAACTCGGCATCGATACCCCCATCACTTATTACGTCGGAAACCCTAATAGCATGCTTTGGTTTGACAAGTCGCGTCCGATGTCGACGGGCAACTGCAGCGAGACCTGGGATAACTGGCGCGAGGGTCTTTCCAACTATATGGGCTTCGACGTGGAGCATTCGGGACAGATGACTTACAACCTCGAGTTAGCCCAGGCCGGCCCCGAGGCCATCCTAGCCAACTATAACAGCAAGTCCATCGCCTACGGGCGTGCGACCCGCGACAGGGGCGACTTCAAGGATATCTACGACTGCGCCGTCTATACGACGGGCAAGGACCGCAGCGAGCGGTTCTTCCAGTTCCTGAAGCAGTTCCCGGCGACGTGCGCGGACCCGCGGCCGGGGGCCGGGTGCCATACGCTCGACATCGTCGTATCGGGCCACAGCTCGGAGACCATGTTCGAGTCGGAGGCTGGGCGCGCGCGTTTGTTCCACGACAACTGGGACGGCGACGGCTCGCGCGCCTTCGACTTCGGGTACCCGCGCATACAGGCGGGCGACGACCCGCACCCGGACCCGGCGCTTGCGGGCGGCCCCTTAGTCGAGGTCGACAACACCGTCTACGCCGGCGGCATGACCTGGCGCGGCTGCTGGTCCGACGCCGACGAGGCGCAGAGCGTCGCCACGTTCCCGGGCGAGGCCATGTACCGCGGCGACCTGCTCTCACGTAACTACTGCGCCGAGGTCTGCACCGCCGCCGGCTTCGCCATCGCCGGCATGAACGGCAGCAGGTGCTTCTGCGCCAACGCCCTCGGCGACCAGGCCGCCCCTGTCGTGAGCACCTCGTGCACCCTCGCCTGCCCGGCCAACGCGTCCCAGACCTGCGGCGGGCCCACGCGCCTCACGATCCTCGCCGCCGATGGCGTGGAGTTATGAGATCTGCTGGGATCGGTTTAACCGGGGTGTAATTGTCCAGGGCGCATTAAATGGAGCATTGCATGCATTATTTCCTGTTACATACATGGGTAGTCTTTGGTTTTCCCTATACCCGGTGGCTTGAAGACGGGGGAAGCAGTATAGACGATAGGGACCTTGCTTATACAGGATGGAGTGCAACGACCGGAGATAGATTTTATCATCAGGACCCGTACTAGCCCGGTGGTGTCTTAGCACTTATATCTAATGTCTTTATTTATTAAATGTTCTTCGAATGCTTAGGTCCTTGCAGTTAGGACTGACCGAAGGAACGGTAGTGACTATACAAGTGGACCGCAGGAGACTGGCAAAGAAATCCATGATTGATCCTGATATATGTTGCTTTATAGTTAAGTTATATATAGAGCGAGTCTGGTGTTTTGTAGGTAGGACACCATGTAGGAGATCTAATACATCGTACATATATATACATTTATAGAAGCAACCTAACTACCCTATGGTTCAGCGAGGACCTCTCTTCCGGGGTCAAACGAACTCATCACCGGCTAATCGAATCAGTTTTATTCGATATTTGAAAAGGGGCTAGAGAAATACGCTGCCTTTGTTCGAGCTCATACCAACACTAAGTTTTTGAAAAGTATCGTATAATATCCGTTAAGGGTTGCTTTAAACATGACATCTGATATATAATCATCACTTCTCCAGAGTTACTGCTTTTCTAATGCTCCTAAGGACTATGGTTAATAGCATCTAATTAATTACCGTTTGTGGCATCCCAGCTACGGATTGTCCGGGTTGGTCAAGTACGGATTGAATACCGGGCCGAGTCGGCGAGTTCCCTGGTTGTTCACCACTAGGTATACTAACGGGGATTCGGGTCGAATAAAATCAACGCAGCAGATCTTCCTGCTGGCGTTCGTCGCGGTAGCTAAAGACAACCTGTATTCGTAGCAAATAATCAGTGCAGTGAAGCTGGTAGTTAGGTGGGTGGCACTTGCCCTATGCACTTGCTTGTATTCACTTATCCGTACCTTCCTCCATCCGCACCCGGAGGCCCCGAAACCCGGATACCCCCGGAGCCCGGTGAGATGGCCGAGTGGTTATGGCGCTGCGTTCAGGTTAACCTGATCAAAACTTCGCAGTGGAGAAATCCGCGTGGGTTCGAGTCCCACTCTCATCAAGCTTTCTATTTTTCCAATTTTTTCTGGCCTTAACAAGGCTCAGACGTAGGCTGAACGGGATGGGATGGATGTCGTGTTGGTTGGTGTTCCGAGCTGAGTGAGGTACAAATTTTCTATGTGGGGTGGCCCCGCTTTGCACGACTAACCAGAGACTCGTATTAGAGGGCACTCGGCACCTAATATTTAAGCTCTGGCCCGATTTTATCCTCAAAACAGGTCATAGCCTACCATTGTGGGAGTCGCCAAATGTGTGTATATGATGCTCAATGCTCTTCTTTGCATAAATAAGTATAGTGAGAAAAAAACCTACAGAATAGCCGGTATGAAAAAAGCTCGAGCTCCGTCTTCAGGTCGAAGAGTTCAATGAAATCGGGGTTAAGTGGGTCTTTCGAAGCCGCCGGGCCGAAATCCGACAGTGGTTGTTAAAGGACTGTATGGATGATCGGCTGATTTCTAAAAATACCGGTTTCTTAACAAGATAATCAGCTAAATTATTACCAACGTTACCCGTTACACTAGGAGAGGCCAAGCATAATCCTGTTCATCAACAATGCCTTGGTTAGACTACCTCTCTATGTAAGCTTTGAGACAAGTTCACAAGACCGCAGGCCGAATTTCTCGGTCGGACTAAAGCGTCCCAGGCTTCCTTGGGCCGGTTAATTAAGTGGGCCGCTGGCGTCAGCAGAGCGACATATCCGTGGGGCCCGTCTGAACAACAGTTCTTGAATTAGGTGCTCTCACTTCTTTTAGAATCGTGCGACGACTCCATGACAAGGTCAAAGCGGCTTAGGGAGCTGGACTCCAAACGGCCGAGAGAAACTTCCTTTACCGTCGCCACCCGGTCCTCTGTGGAACTTTTATATGGGCGGGTTCTTTTAGCAGTTGGGTGTTTCTAGGAATCCGAAGGTTCGAATAAGTGGGCCCGTACCCCCTATTCGAGGTCGCTGAGGCTGTGGAAAGCCTAATCCTTTAATCCTTAATACCGTTTTATTCTTAATTATTTAGTAATAATAGAATAATAAATAAACCAGTAAATAATCTACGTAGTAACAGAGTTGTTTATAAGAATACATAACGTAGATTTTCTTTCGATATTAGAAACAATTAGTAACTTTAATATATTATTAATATATATGCAGTTTAAGATTTCCCCTGTTTTTAAATAAGTTTACTTTATACCTTTTTGCATATGAATCCTTTCTGGGTACCCCACGGCCTATCGCACATAAATTCCTATAGTGTTGTTGTTAAGAACACCATTTGCAGCATAGTTTGCCCGTTGCATATACGCAGTGCAGCAATCGGTCGTGGTCACCTGGCCTGCTTCCCTATCACTCTGGAGTCAGAAATCTGCTATCAGCATACAAGGAACTCAGTTAGACGCCTTGCCGTTGGGCCAAATGACCGGAGCGGCGCCTTTGAGTTGTATTTTAGGAGGCTTTCAAGTTGGACTTTAGTGCCGTAAGCTAACCAACATCGAGGGACAAGCCGATACATTCTAGAGTTGTTAAATCAACTCGCTTGGATAGGAACTTTCCGGGACATATCATTGGTTCCTTCACAACTGCTAGTAAAAGCGGTCAATGGCGCGCTTAGTCGTAGGATGACTTGAGATCATCTTTTAGTGTAGCTCCATTATGCCATACATACTCTTGTGGAGAGGATGAGGAGTCGCCAGTCGCCTAGGGGTCCGGTTAGCCTCTTTGACGTTTCAGGTCACCAACAGTCGTATTCCGCAAGGTATTACCATTGCCAATCCAGTGTATTTCTGGGTACATGCAGCTAGGGGAACAATATATGTGGTGTCATGCACACAACCCACCTCTCTATGAGAAAGTGAGAGTTCCCACACAGACAAAAACAGGGGCTCACACTCCTGCACCCCCTCCCCTCTACCTAATCAACAAGATGGTTTTAGCCTTGCTTAAAAAACAGTGCCCACAAGAACAGTTGAACATCCAACACAAAAGTAGTTGAGAAAAGCAATCTCAACATAACCTAAGCCATGCCATCCTCATGCTCCTCCGCGACGGCGCCGTCCCCATCCGGGATGGCGTTCTGAGGCAAGTCCCTGACTCGAAAGCTGCTTCCTAGCGACTCCTCCAGTTCCGAGATTGAGGTAAGTGCCTTGGTGAGCTTCTTGATCTCGGCCTTGAGCTGGTTGCGCTCCTTGGCGGTATTTTCGTCTTCCTCCATCAGTCTGGCAAAAGCGCTGCGATCTGCTCAAGGTAATCCGCGTTAGTGGTCAACCCGGGATAGATGGGGCGCCCGTGGCCTTAGTCAATCACCTACCTGCAGTGCCCTCGATCCCGAGCTTCTGCTCCAGGAGGAGGTTAATCTGCCGCTCCTTGATGCTGCGAAACAGGCTGCCGTTGATGGACAGGGTGACGCTCTCCGCGAACCGGTGCGCGGCCGTGATGTAGTAGCCTCGCACGAACGCGGCGACCTGGACTTCGTTCCTAAACTGGTCCTCGCCGAGCTGGGGTAGGATATTGGTCATGACTCGCCGCTCCTCCTTGGCTTCCTCGTCCGATAGGTCGCGAGCATCCTTGCGAATCGGGACGGACAGGCGCTGCGCCGCTTCCAGGCGGTACAGGGCGCGCATTCTAGACAGGTGGTCTAGCTCTTCCTGCTCGTGTCGGTTCGAGTAGGCCTCATTCAGGGTGAACAGCGAGTAGGTCTCGAGGTTATATAGACCACGAAGCAGCCCTGCTTGGGACGTCCCTTCCACGACCAGGAACTCCTCCATGTGCGCCAGTGTCTCCTTGAAAATCAGACGTCTGTGGAGTTTCCCGAGAGACTCCCAGAGAGCGCTTTCAATTGCTTTGCCCAGAAGCGTCATCGTCTTCTCTAGGTAGAATAACATGGGCTCCTCCCATCTCCGGATGGCGTCGAGAGCCAGGCTCTCATAAACCTCGATCGGCACGATTGATCGGACACCTGGGCGGGTCTTATCCTCGATCTTCCGTCGAATTTCGGGTAGACGGATACGAACGGGGTTATCGAGAAATTTTCGGAACGGAGAGGCCCCCATTTCGGAAGCTGGGGCATAGCTGACGGATGACCCACGGATGGGATCGGAGAGAGGGGCAGCCTCCTGAGTTCTCAAGGGGCTTCCCTGGTCTTTCTTCATTCTCTTATTTGCACGGACGGGGGACCCGGTAAGTAGCGAGTGCTTCCTTACTGAAGAAATCACCTCGACATCAGAATCTTCTGTGGCGTCGGGAAGCCGGACATCGGATCGGTCCTTGACGATGCAATATGGCTTCATGTCGAGGATGCACTCATAAAAGTGTCGCGATAGCTTTTTCCACTCCGAGTTCAGGGCGCTGCTTTCCATAGCTTCCTTCACCTGCAGCCAGAGATTGTTCAGGCTCCTGCGAACCTCGAACTCGATATTCAAGGGAAGCTCGGGCAGTTCGAGGAGCCGGCCTTCAAGCGCCTTTCGGTGCAGCTCGACCTGGTGCTTGATGATCGGGAGGCTCTGCGAGAAAGCATCCCCGAGCTTTTCAGAGACGAAGGCTTTCAGTATCTCGATGCCGGCACGATCCGAATAGTCGCGAAACTCAACTGGCCACCGACCGGTCTCGTCGCTGAAGAACTGCTTCTCGACTGAATTGGCAACCTCCAGGTGGTCGTTCTGTTTGCGCGAAGTGACGAAGTAGCCGTGGCCGACGGGGTGCTTCTGTCCCTGAAGCATGAGAAGCCACTGGGATATGTTTCCAGGCTCTGCTGGTAGGAGATCGGCCTTTGTTATGACGCCGACGGTACGGTCTCGAGCGTTTGATTCACGGATGATGCCGTACGAAAGCGAAAGTTCGGGGTCGGCATTCATCGGTACCGCCCATAGGATGATGGCTCGAGAGTGGCCGATGTATTCCTTGCTAAGGTTTCGAACAACTTCCACTAGGTACTCGTCTTTCTCCTGGCCAGGGGTGTTGAAGATACCCGGAAGGTCATAAAAGCTGAGGTCAGGCCTGCAATACGTTAGCAATTCGTGGGTAAGCGAGGAACCTTCCGTTTGAAACTTATGTGTTCCAAGGTAGCAAGTAGTGTGACTAGTAGGCTGAAAAAGGGCCATTTTACGCACTACAAATACGTTAGCATCGGGTATAGAAACAAAGAGATTCAATCGAAAGAAAACCCGCAGTTCTTCGGTGTGTTATCGAATTGTAAGGTCTTCACTAAGGTCTTCCTTATACATACCATGTTCGGTCCTTTGATCTCGAGTGAGACGATATTAGGCGAAAATTGTGCCTCTGTCTGCTCTGCTGCCTCGGCGAGCGTCTTCTCTTTGGCATAGATTCCTTCCTTTGGCACGAACAGATCGGGCCGGCGCATAGGGTTAAGGGTGGCGATCTGCGCCCAGCGAAGAACATCCTCGATCTCCGACTTCTCGTAGATGGTCTTGAAGGGTGTCACGACTCGCGACTGCCTCGTCCATGGAGGGAACGGGTTCTGTGTGGTCACGTCCTGCTTCGTGATAGTCTGCTCGCTGAGGGGCGGCCGGTATTGATAGTCCTGCTGGAGCCACACGGCGCACGACCAGCGCGGCTCTGAGCTCCGCGATAGGCGGATGTGGATCGGGCAGCGGGTGCACACGCCTCCGCTGGCGGGAAGGCTTATCTCGGCTATGCCGGACATCAAGCTCGATTTGCCGGCCGACTGATCGCCCACTAGCACCAGCTCCGGAAGTTCGACGACGTTGGAGATATCAAGTTGCTGGAGATCGGCGAGAGTGTCGTTGTAAGCTTTTAGTTTCAGCCCGATTTCGCTGAACGAGCTGTGGACAAAAGTCTTGCTGTCCTGGGAGCCTGATGGAGCTGCCGTGGTGCCCTGCAGGCAATCGCTCCGCTTCTGTTTCTTGATGACTACGGGGCCTGGCACTCCATCGGCTAGATAGGTCATTAGTTTCGCTGATAAGGGAGGAAAGGATGTAATCAGGACCGACCACCGGCTCCATGAGAAGGCGGATTAGTACCGTAAGGACCGGGAACGGGTGAAGGTTGGAAACCTGCGGGCGGCGATAACGAGTGTTCCATTGTACTGCTATTGTTACGCGTGCGCTTCCGTGACATGCTACTGGTGATTAGCACTCCCATAACCCTTACCGTGTAGGATATGCTTTCCCCAACCCCTCGACCACTATCTGAAGAACATACCTTGAGAAATGCCCGAGCTTGATGATTTATTTGTATATGCGGCAGAAGTAGACAAATCGAAGGCTGGACAAACACTGAGACTTAGTTGGTGTCAGCAGTAAATCGAAGGCTGGACAAACACTGAGACTTAGTTGGTGTCAGCAGTAAGGCTGATAGATGAAACTGACGAGGTTTTAAGGCATCAGATTGCAAAATGATAAAACCCAGGGAAGGTATATTCAAGGTTCAGGTAGCCAACACGACTTAATGATGAATCTTGACCTGCAGGTTCTAAGAGATATCCACACGTATACAGCTCTTTCTTCCCAGAGACGATACAATTGATGCTAGTTGCCTGTTGCTGCGGGCACAACCAGTTAAAGTGTACCCGTACGTCGGCCTGGCGAGCAATAAATACGGAGCGGGCGACTATTCTTAGGGTGAAGTGATAACGCATCTCTGGTATTGATAGCAACGTTTCTAGGACGATGAACTGTTCACGGAGGTTGTCACAATTTCCAACCCCTACAAGTGAATATTATCCATTTATCTGCTCTACAATGATATTGAAGCAGGACTTCCGGCGAAACGCTTTCATTGCAGCAATATCCAAGAGAGAATATCCAAGAAAACACCCCATCATCTATGTAACGACCGTCTACTGTCCTTAGGTAGATCTATCACTCATATCTTGACTGAAGAAGAGACAGTTGGGCCCCCTTGAAAGTGGTTTGTCTGCTCCATTGTTTAGCCCACGAGGATAGGAGAAAAGGAGTAAAGATTCAACTCACACAAACACACATGTCTCTCACCGTGCTCCTTCAGGGCGAACCCCACTGTTGAACATGATGAGAAGCCTGGATCAAGTGCCCGAGCAGGCATAGTATGGTATACCCATTGTCCCGCAGGCAACTTGTCAGGACAGTTACTGTCCGACAGTATACGTAATTTATACTTGAGTCCCCTTCCAAGCGAAGTCATCATCTGTTATAACACGCTTTTAAAACTTTGTATGCATTCACGGAAAATAATACAGTCACGACTGCCCAGTTCGTGACGAAAGGGATGCGAGGCGTGACTTATAGGATTCTAGACTGATCACTAATCCCGGCTCTTGAACTCTTTCAGCCTTTTCTTTCTTTGCCAATTATTCAAACCCTCATATTCTGTCACGAAGCTGACTGCAATATCCGCGAGTTCTGGTTTACTCAAATACCTAGGAGCTTTCAGTCTTCCAAAGTTACTTCGATCTCGGCTGTCAGGAAGCGAATAATAAGGAGGTTCGGATGAACGCTAATTTTCGGATATAGTACGCTAACCCTTTTTCGTTACCCGAGTCTTCGCCCTCAGCTTGACTCCACCTTTTTCATTACACGCTACCCAGGACCCACACTCAAAGGCCCGCTCTCCCATCTTCCCGACCCCAGGCTTCATGTATCAGTACTAGCAGAGACCTCCAGCCCCAGCACAAAGCTCCTTTTCTCCGGTTACCAGGGGTATTCTTGTCCTTTTTTTTAAGCACGGACGATGTAAAACATAATAAATGGCCACGCTCAACACAGAGGCTGCCGCTAGCAACAACAGGGGCAACGGTACCAGCGAAGGCCCCGGCGACAATGCGAACAGGTACCGGAGCGCGCTCGACGAGCTGCTCCCGCTGCGGCCGGTCCTCGCGGGCCTCAACCACCGCAACAAGAACCAGCACCGCGCGGCACGTTGGTGGGGTGCGTTCGGCATGCTGCGGCGACACGTAGGCAAGCTAGCGGACGAGCTCGACGCCGCGGCCGCGCGGTTCGCCAAGATGCTCTCTTCCTCCTCTTCCAGCACCAACGCCAACGCCGGAAATAGCAGCAGCAGCAGCAGTAAGAAGAAGCGCAAGCGCGGCGGCGGCGGCGGCGGCGGCGGAGAGACCCCCGTCGTTACTACCAACCCCGTTCTCGCGAGGGCTGACGAGCGCGCGAAGTGGCTGCGGGACGCGCTCTTTCCTAAGTGCTACCTGTACGTATTCCTTCATTTCATTTCCATTCCACTTTTTACCACTAGGCTAACGTCGGAACGAACGCCCTGCAGCGCCTTCTCGCAGCTCGCGGCCGACAGCCAGTTCGCGACGCTCGGCATTGTGCTTCTGGGCGTCCTGGCGCAGGTACATGCGGCCTGCGTGCGGCTCGTCGGGGAAGCAGCGGCCGAGCCGGTGGAAGCCGTCTCCTTATTGTCGGCATCGCCACCCGGAGCTCCGGCCGCCGCCACAAGCCGCAGCGGCGATAGCAACCCCGCTGTGGCTATGGGGGCGGGCAAAGAGCCGGGAGGAACCGTGGTGTCGCGCGAGGAGGTCGCGAGGGCGGAGAAGCGGCGCAGAAAGCAGCAGCAGCAGCAACAGGAGGAGGGGGGATCATCATCGCGAACCCCTCTTCCGGGCAGGGACTCGGAGGACAGCAGTAGCACTGTCGCAAAGGAGGGCACGGCTAGGTCTACGACGATGACAGCGGTGGCGAGGGAGGAGGGAAAGGGGGAGGAACGGCCGAGGCCGGCGCAAAAGAAGACGAAGAAGAAGAAGGCCAACAAGGGGGATGAGTTCGATAACCTCTTCAAGTCACTCTTCTGAGTCTGGTGTTTGCGGGGGGTTTGCCACTGTGTAGTGCTATACTATCAAGAAGGCAAGAGAGGGTACCCGTCGCTCCCGGACGCTATCTCCGCAAGGGATGTCGCAGATGCGATTATCTTTTGAGACAATGAGGCAGATAGTTTATATGCAACTTATAGACACATTACTTAAAGACTCCGATAACGGCTCACAACTGTTTAGAAACGGGCGTCATAGCTGTTTCTCTGCCAGAAGTCTGTTTGGCAGCCGGTCGTCTCTGCCACCTATGCCCGCCTTAGGTACCAGGCTCCAAACGGAGCTCTTCGTTCCAGCCCAGACGAGTTTATCTATCCATGCGGGGCACTCTTCCAGACACCCGGCTGTACCGCCCGATATACTAATACATACATGCTACGTAAGTGCGAAGAGTCCTGTGAGCGTATCCAAAGGCCGTCCCTACGACACCCACCCACTCTCAGACTCAAGGAACAAAGAGCTATTTTAGCCAAGCCTGAACACTAAACATCCCGCCTGATCGAGATAGCTCGGGCCGCAAGCCGGCGTAGATCCAGCTGTAACTTTTTTTTCGGTTTATTTTCTGCAAACCTCCAATACTACATAATAGTTCCCTTTAGGCTTTCCTTGCAAGAAAAAGATACAGGGGGGGAATACGCCCGTTCACTTCGCACTTCCGAAACGCCGTCTTCTCTGGGCATTTGAATGGTACCTAGTCCACGCTAGCTTCCACCTCCCGTGAGCCCCATCAAGTCCAATCGCTGTTTGTTGCGCAAAAGGAAACTCCGACTGGACAACTTCAGTCTCCACGAAGTGTACGAACGGGGGTGTTCCAGGACGTAGTTAAGATCAGCTTCGCGCGTTGCGGAGGTTCGGTCCTAGTCGAATCTAGACCCGTCCATTACGAACACGGTCTGTACGACCAAATGCGAGCCCTCATGTCGCCAGAACCAGTTGCGAAGTATGTGCCGCTAGGACTAGGCGCTACGGAAATAACGGAGTTCTTATGGCCCTGTAACATAAGCTGAGTGTAACCAGTTCTCGGATCCCAGAATTGCACGCCACGGTCCTTGGAACCGGACATGACCCAGTTAGCGTCTGGCGTAAGGGCGACGGAAAGAACGAAATCCTACGACTGGTTAGCAAAATTCGACGAGGCGAAGCAGTTAAATATCGTAATCGAAAGACGTACCCTGTGCCCCTCGAAAGTCTTGACGCATCTGCCCGCCTTGGGGCCTGAGTTCGGCATCCCTCTGGGGGACGCTAGCTCCCACATTTTGATAGTCTTGTCCAAGCTGCCACTGACGAGGTCCTTCCCATTGGGAGAGAAAGCAACCGAGTAGACACTATCCTTGTGGCCGTCTGGCCCCTCTAGGCGCTCCAGGAGATATCCTTGGTGAATATCCCAGACACGGACGCTCTTATCGAGCGAGCCGGCAGCGACATACTTGGTATCGGGGGAGATAGCCACAGTAGTAACTCCGTCCTCAATGCTTAGAGTCATGAGTGGCTGGCCAGTCTCAATGTCCCACAAACGGACAGTCCTATCACCACTTCCAGAGGCAATAGTGCGACCATCCCGAGCGAAGTCTAGCGAGTAGATGTCTTGCTCGTGGCCGGCGAAAGTGTTCCTGATTGTTCGCGTTGAAATATCCCAGACCTAACATACGTCAGTCGAGGGGAACCGTCATCTAACAAGGGTGGTACTTACGCGGATAAGCCTATCTTCAGCGCCCGTAGCTAGATACTTGCCATCCGGACTGAAGCATACGCTGCGGATGTACAGATCACCCGTCACGTCGACGTTCTCATCCTGCAGCACGCAGACTTTCTCTCCGCTGGTCACGTCGTAGATCTGAGCAGAGCGGTTGCAGCCAGTTGCGACATACTTGCCGTCGGCGCTGAACCTCACACAGCACACAACACTTTCGTGAACGAGTGTGTGGACAAGGTCGACGTCAAGCATGCGCGGGACAGCTTGGTTGAAGATAACGAACCAATCATCCCTTATCTTCCTGACATGAGCAGGAAGGCGTTCGACGTCCAGGTCGCCAAGCGCATTATTTGCCAAGGGGCCGGGATTCGGTTGCATAGCTCTATGGTCGGGAGTTGGGTGGTTGGCGACCTGGGGAGATGCGCCGGGACCGCCGTACGGCATCGGGGTGTTGATCTGAGGAGTGGCGGGACCACCAGCAGGAGGCCTGCCGACACCACGCTTGTTTGGACCAGGGCTGGCAGTGCTAGACGGGGGCTGGCCTGGGAACCCATTAGGAGCGGGTCCCTGCTGGTAGGGCTGTTGGAAAGGAGGCTGCTGCTGGGACGGCGGCGGCGGGGGCGGCGGGGGGCCTCCTGGCATGCCCGGAGCCGGCTGCGGCATCTGGTGCTGCGGCCCAGGCGGTTGCTGATCCTGGGGAGGCGGCTGGGGCGGCAGCCCACCACCTTGACCACCCTGGCCGGTCATGATTCCGCTAAAAAGATTGTTACCCAGGCCGAGGGCAGGGGGTGGAGGGCCGGAGGAGGGACCGCCGTGCTGAGGGGGGCCGGGAAGGCCTGGCTGTGGAGCACCGCTACGGCTTTGCTCAAGCTGGCGGCGTAGTATGACTATCTCCTCGTCGTACCTGTTTGGTCCGGTCAGCACCATGCGATTAAGGAGAAAGCGTCGTAGGTCTAGGAACGCTTACTTCTGCTTCATATTCAGATGCTGCTGCTCGAGTTGGTAGACTTTCTCTCTTATGAGTTGGGCCTCCTGCACCTGTTGCTGGACTAGAAAGATGTCAGCGGGGCGAAATTCGCTACAAACCATGGGTCGAAGCTGACACTCACTTTGCTGCTCATAACTCTCATTCACTCGGACCTGGTTATCGAATTCGGACCGAATTTGGTCGAGAAGCTCATTGAGACGCGGCGGCGCATTCTGCGGCATGCCGCGATGTCCCGGGTACATGGACATGTTGGCGGATGTGGTGCGCGTCCGTCTGTGTGCCGGCAGTCTTCAAAATAACGGGACGGGAAGGGAAGACTAGGCTAGGTCGATGATGGTTTCAGAATTAAGATTGTGATTAGAAGTCGATTGTATTGAATTTCGAAAAGCTGCGATTCGCCTTGCGCTCGATAACCGAGTTGTCTGATATCTCCCACCGCCAACTTCAGACGCGATACCGATGCAAAAGTACGTAATTTTTGCGACGTGGAGACTCGTCAGGCGATGATGATCATAGTCTGTCTATCGCTATAGTTGTCAGGACACGAGATGGAGATAATGGTCGCGTCGTATAAAATTTGGCTTGTGATGGTAGAAGGGGTTTGATGACGTTCGCAGCAAGCTTGGGGAAATCGTCAGGTCAAGAAGGAAAAAGACCCAGCAAGAAGAGAAAAGACCAAGAAAGGGAAGGGGTGGCAGAGGATGTCAGAGTTTATTATTATCCGTTACTCAGGAAGTGTTTGACTGGGGGCCCAGCATTAGAGCATTAGCAAGGCCCGCACCAGCCATTATGCGTATGTTCTATGGGCGTCCGCTTAGTGCGACGCTATGTTTCTACCCAGCGGGCTCCACACTCGAAGGTTTGCATGGTCTGTGTGTATGTGCATAGTTAACGCATGTGTGTGGGACTAATGCAACTGAATTTGAGGACAAGGGGGTAGGGGCGGGATACCTACTATATAAGTACATGGGATGGTGCATCTGCGGCCAGCTTTGGCGGCGCTACGTACCTGTATGTGGGATTACTGGATGTGGATGTCGGGATGTAGAAAAGATCATGCTAGGTTCAAAAGTGGATATCGTGCTAGGGGCTTGCACAGGTGCGCGCCAAGGCTGGCACCGGCAGCGAGGAGAAGCTACATTAGTGTATGAGTACCTCCTCATTGATTTTCTGTCTTACTCAAACGGGTTAGTCTGAAATCGAATTTGAGCTGGAAGTCCCCACCAGTCGCCCAGATACTTTACTCCACAGCATCACTCCAATCGGGTGGTCTCGTGTTCACTGATTCAACTTTCAACGTAACTCTTTGGGATGTCAATGTCAGGCCCGCTCCCCCCACCCTCCGAAGCACCCTCCAAAGCGTCAGGTACTTATTTCCCTTCCAGATGTAGGTAGGTACATATAAAAGCACCTACTAAAGCAAGACGAATACTTGCCTCAAAATACTGGTTGCACTTGTAGAAAATACCTAGTATTTTGTCTATTTCTTATATTCCGAAGACATCCTTGCTCCTCCGGAACGATTCTCTATTACCCTGACCGCCTTATTCATACCTATGTCGCCTATTTCAGAAACCGAACGAAGGTTAGTTAAGAAGCAAATACCGCCCTACCACTAGTATATAGAAAGGATCCGAGCTTTACATTTATTACGATTCCGATGAGTTTACCATTAAAAAAAATCATCGGCTCCGTGGTATGACCTCGCCTCCTCCTGTCATACCGCCGCGATGTTGCGTACATGAACCACGAAGCAGGGCGTGCGTGCGTGCATTAGATATGTACGTCTGTTTCTGTGCGTGAGAGAATACCTGACTTAGTGATGCGCCGCTGCGGGTGCTTCAAATGTCCGCAGCAAACTAGTGACAACAATGTCAAACCGTACACAGGCCACTTAGAGTGCATGTGGCTCTGTACCTAGGTAGACAAGCAGGGTTAAGTACCTACCTAGGTACATACTGTAGGACGGTGGGGGGCCCGGGTCTTGGGCACATACATACATAGGGAGCTCTAGGTACGTAGTAGCCGTATAGCACTAAAGCAACATAATGCGCTGCAATGCGCGTGTCCAATAGGAGGTGGACGGCGCCGCGGCCCTTTACCAATGGGATTGCCGACAGGGCCACGATGCGAATCGCAGGGGTGAGGGGAGGGTGTGGGATGGCCGCGAACGAACCATGACTACGGCTCCCGGCGTGTTCCTATTAACATAGGCGAACAAACCTGATGCACACAAGCTGGTGGAGGATGTTTCGCTTGTTTTCCCTTGCGGGACAGGCGCCGTGGCGTATAAGGCGGCCGATCTACCCATTGCCGCGTTCCTGCCAGCCTGTCTAATACGACCGTCACAAGCCGCAGCCTCAAAGCAAGCAAGCAAGCAAGCAGGCAAACCGGTTAATGAGCACATCGGGAAGGCAATCTGACAGCTCACATTCCGTTTAACAACCTGCGTAACTGCATCTACAGCTTACGGATTTCAAAGGCCAGGTGGACAGACGAGGAGTCTTATCGAGGCCCGGCCTAGCACGGGCCTCCGCGAACTGACGCGTTATCTCTATGGTATATCCTCAAGTCCTAGTGGTGGCCGGATGCGTTGGTAACGGGCTTGCAGGATCGCGAATCCCCTATCGCTATCCTTGCACGGTGGCTACATTCTGACACCCCTACGTTACTTGGAAGTACTGAATGGTCTCACCGAAGTTGCATCTGCAGAAGGGATGGATGGTTGTTGTTTTTTGCTGACCTGCATCAGATGGGAGATGCTGCTACCATCAACTGCTTCAAAGGCTGGGTAGCAGGTCGCAAAATGTAAATATAGCACGGAAAGATGAGCCCGTCGATGTGGCTACACGACGTGTAGATATACTTAGGGTTGTCTACATTTCCATCACCATGCTAACAATTAGAGCTTACGGACCCGTGCTATTGACGGACGAACTTCCCCTTCCCACCCCCTACTTTTCGCTATTTTGGAGCTTCTGGGAGCTTTCTGTTCGGATCTAGCCGCTATTTCGGAGCTTAATTATCTCCTACGAAACCCCCCGGGCGTTAACAAACCTTTAAGCCCGGCCGAACCAGTCCAATTCAGTCCTAGGGCGCGGCTCGTCGAATGACGTGCGCCCGGCCAACGCTTTGACGTACCTGCAAGTACAGCTTACAAGTTTGGATAGGGGTTTCTGGTAGGCGCAATGCTTTCCGTAAGTGCGTATATACTCAACGCTTCCCTATTGAAGACCCTTCGGGGTATTCTTCAATATCCAGTTGCTCGGAAGCTGTCCGCGGAGTATGGAGACATATTTGACACGCATCATTGCGTCGGTCGAGCGAGCTCCGGTCCCCCCAATGCTGCTGGCTCCGTGGGAGTCACAACCGTGCGGGGGCAACTGTCACGAGCGGTTGGAGATACCTCCGAGTCCATTGACGCCGCACGCATAGACGGACATGACATTAATTAGTCCGACATCAAAACCGCTGTTCGTACGCCGCGTCGTTCATCTCATCGTTGTATTTCGAGATTTTGATTCGTGGTTCTCCAGTTGGGCAGCTAGCCACCAGGGTTCCTGGCAGAATGCTATATACCTGCATGAACCACCCATCCAAAGTTTTAGGGTCAGGAGTCAGATATGTAGCCTCTGTCCTCTGTCGCTTCGGTATATACCTAGTCATCTGTGCATATATCCGGCCTTTTCGCCCTTCTCCGGGACCTGCATTGTTTCATCCCGGTCCGCTATTTGCCTTTTAAGTTTGAGGCATGCGGCATGCATCTACATGCGTACGTACGCACATACCGTTTTCCTGCCGGCAGCAGCTTTTGTCCCGTGGAACTACCGGGATGTCATTACCCGTGAGGTTGTCCCGTTGCCCGTTCCGTTGTAGAACCTTAAAATGGGCGTTTCTCTGTGTAGACACTTGCTATCAGCCCTAGACCTGTGCAACTTGACAGTCCATCGCTGGGTGGCCGTTTCCCATCCCATAACTGGAACTAAACAACGAGCAGTAATGCACTTCAAATGCCTCCGTATTATAATCATACCTCATTGGCCGTAGTACTGCGGACTTTGGTAGGGCCCGTTGAGATATGAGGAAGAGGTCAACACTTATTTGCCGGAGAACCTAATACACGCAACAAGGCTATACTAGCGGACCAGGTAATGGTATGAGAAAGCTGCAGACTAACCTCGATAGTGAGGAGTCTGCCGAGCTGCTGTCTCTGATTACTGTGAGATATGTCTTATGTGAAAAAGTAACTACAAGGGACTCTATATACACCATTGCGCTTGCACTTAATTCCACTCAGCCCACGAAGGGAAGTCACTCAAGTGGTACGACATATGTAAGCCTTAATCGCCGTTCATACGGGCCGAAGCAAACATAAATATACGCGGTAATAAATGTGTAAGAATGAAACCGGGGTTTTACCAAACACCGAGGCGAGTCGAAGGCGCCAAGGGACTACCTAGTACGCAAAGGCACAATGCGCAACTTAATTTAAGCCCTATCAGTTCCAGAACGTTACCAGGTTCAGCCTTATACTTTATTTCATACATTCCTTTTCGACTGTCAAGCTAATGTCGGGCATAAAGCCTCTTTGTCTGGATATAATGCTAGATACATACCCATCAGTAGACTTGGATAAATTCCGGTGGTCTAATGATGATGTTCTGGTTAGGTACAAGGTCCAGTTGAAACATCCCTCAACGCACTGTATTGCTCCCTCCTGCGAGAAAGCTGCCAACTATTTGGTTTCTTCCCTCCTTTCGAGCCTTAGAGATTAAGTTGGAAGAGTTCTAATGGTGTGCTGGAATGTGTGCTTGGTGGTCCCTGGAACTCTCAACTACGTTTAGCTACGTTGCTCTAGCTGCACCACATAGTAACCGGAGCTGTGACATCACACCCGTAGATAGTTGACTTTCCGGAGGAGGCTCCCAAGTTCCGCAGCTGTAGCCGGTGCAAATCATGCTCGTATATACCGCAGCTAGCTCTCCGTGTTTCAGTATGCCTCCTTTCCATTCAGCCGGTCCGCAAGGCTGGCGCATGGAGGCCCTGATAGCTGTCCGTCACAGGATGGTCTAATTTCCTTACACCCTACGAACCATTTCATCTAAGAGCGTTCATGCGTTGAATTTAAGAGCATCCCGCCCTCAGCACCAGTAGGTCGAAGTTCCGCAATTAGAAGGCGGAACCCTGTGATATAGTGAACGATCATGAAACAAGCCCACGGCGATCATAATAATGAACACCTAAATAAAGAAGGGCTAAGCATCAGACCCCCGACTTTTGAGAACTACGTCAAAAGAGTGTCAGGTAAGGCTTCCTAGAGTTGAATTGGGTAGTCCTAAATCCCAGGCTCGCGCGATCTGTCGTATCTTTACGCACGCCGGTAATTTGTGGCTATGCATTTACGATAAATCTCGGGTCTCGAGGAGATGCCAATATCTGTTAGACACGGACGCTGAAATACGCCATGATTAGACAAGACGTCGTTATAGTACGCAAATCTCCGAATAAGGGATGAGGCTGGACCTTAATCCTAGATATCATCTTAGTGTTGTCACGCCGGCTTCTCACCTACTCATCAGTCTCGCATTCCATCAGACCTATCATAGAGTGTAAGAAAAGATAGCTAAATTTCTCTTGACATACTAGTCTTGACCGCCCGATCTATCTTGCCGCAATCCCTGTATATTGCACGTCGCCGCTAGGAGTAGTTTTCCTCATATTCCTAGATCCCCAGACCATATTGAATCAACGGCTCCAAGCCCCCCTTGTTCTTCAGCTTCGGAGGCAAACTCTGTGAGAAGAAGGCTCATTGCGCAGGAGATCTAATTAGATGCGATTCAGATGGCCTTTCCACTGGCTAATTATAGCTCATATGACGGGCCGATATCACTGGCGGGGCATCAGGAGGTCTTATGATCTCCCAGAAGCAGGCAGGAGCCCAAAAGGCGCCGTCTCCGTCGATATTTACACCTGGTGTTGGCGTCATCCAAGCGGGCCGTGAAATGCCTCCTGGGAAAACTGTCCTCATGGGACCCCTGGACGTTTGAATGACGGTCACTCGATGGCGTCATTCGCTTTATATTCATTCCAAGCCCGCTCAAATGGGGAGCCCTGGAAATACGAGACTCCCAGTATTATATAAGTAGCGCTGGAACCCGGCCACGTTTGAACTTCCATATACGAGCGATCCAGCCCTTAACAACACGGGCAGCTAAGGTCTAGTCTCCACTGTAGCAACGAGTTCTGGGTCTCTGGAGCTCGGCACTCAACAGCACTGGATGCCTTACTCAAGTCTTCGGGCTTACTGCTCCGTCCCGGGCAGGCAGGTAGGTAAGTAGAAAGTCCCTTTTAGGCTTCGCGGATAGGATATGCTTCCGCCGCCAAGGCCGCTCCTCCTCCCCATCTAGATGATCCTGCCTAATCGGGCATCGTTGCCGTCGAGGGTGCAAGGGGGGATCCCCATGCGGCTGAGGTCAGCCAAGTGGCACGTCCAGGCACTATGGACTTCCAAATTTAGAAGGGCTTGATGCCCGGTCGCGGACCCGCCGCGTCCGCTTCGCGTCGGAATATTTATAAGGGTCGCGGATCTTCCTGCCGTATGGGACTTTGCTCCTTCCATAGAGATAGATCGTGACGTTCACCTCTAGGTCTGTTCCGGTAGTTGTAGACAAGGAAACCGCTGAACAGAGGACGCGCGATGGTGAAGTTCGCTGCTACCATCACCGGCCTCCTGGCCGCTAGGGCCCTCGCGTCGCCAGTTCCCGAGGGCGACGGGGCGGCTCAGAATGTGCCCCGACAGGCCACTAGTTACTGGTACGCCAACATGGACCATACGGGGCGGTACCGCGGCTACGCCCCGGGCCTCGACAACTCAGACTCGTACCCCGTGTTCGTGTCCGTGAACCCCGGGGACGGCGGGGCAGGGATCCAGCGGGCCATCAACGACGCCTCGAACGGGGCGACTCGTCACGGGCAGTGGCTGGCCTCCGAACCAAGGGTATTATCGCCGCCTGCGTGGATCTTTCGCATTTATGCTACTTGGCCTGACGCATGCGCCTACTCTAGGTCGTCTACATACCCCCCGGGACCTACGAGGTCAGCGAGACAATCTACATGAACACAGCTACCATACTCATGGGTGACGCCACCGATGTAAGCGCCCTCGCGGCCCCGAACTGCTATTATCGATTTAATAACTCTCCGTAGCCCCCTGTCCTGAAGGCCGCTGCTGGCTTTTCGTCGAGGGAGCGGACGCTCCTCAACGGCAAGCAAAACCCCCCAGGGCCGGCCCATGACGGGAGATGTTAACGATATGCAACAGGCCAAGACCCGGCCACGGGTATTTCTGGAGAGCTGTCCTTTGCTGTCGGCCTGAAGAACCTGATACTGGACACGACGAGCATCGATGGAGGTAAGGAATACGACCGCATACAGTTAATACTGCTGGTTTCAACGGGGTTTTGCTGACACGAGAAGGCACGGAGTTCACGGCTTTATACTGGGGTGTTGCGCAAGTCGCCCAGCTGTCAAACGTCAATATTCGCATGGCGTACTCCGTCAATGGAAGGGGACACAGTGGCATTCGCCTTGGGAGAGGTTCCACGCTCGGGCTGGCTGACGTGCGTGTCGAGCGCGGGCAGGTAAGTGACCAAACTGTCTGCCCGGACGGCCTATTCAAGAACTCTCGCTGTAATAGGCCTGTGTCACGGAAGTACTGACAAGGTCTCTTGGCCTAGAACGGTATCTGGCACGATGGACACCAACAAGCGCTCTATAAGTCCATCTACTTCTACCAGAACACGGTCGGTATGCTCATCAGCGGCGGCAACACGATCACCATCCATGCTTCTACGTTCGACACGGTCGGGACGGCGATATTGAATACCGGCGGCAGCCCTTACATCGGACTGGTTGACGCCAAATCCGTCAACTCCGGCGTTACCCTGAGGACGACGGTCTACCCGTCCATCCTCATCGACAACCTGACCAAGGACACCGACTCGGCCGTCGTCGTGGTGCCCGAGCGGACGGTTCTCGGCGCCCGGAGCCACGTCGACACGTTCACCTACGGCAACACGGTGGGCCGCAACCCGGTCTACGGGGAGACGACATCGTCCGTGCCCCGTCCGGCGAGCCTGGCGCCCGGCGGGAATTTCCCCGCCATCCCCGCCCCCAGCTACGCCGGGAACACGGTCGACGATTTCATCAACGTCAAGGACCCCGCGCAGAACGGCGGCCACGAGGTCCTGGGCGACAACACACGGGATGAGTCGGCGGTCCTCAACCAAATCCTGCGGTACGCGGCCGAGAGCGGCAAGATCGCGTACTTCCCGTTCGGGGTGTACCGCGTCGACGACACCCTCTTCGTCCCCGCCGGGTCGCGGATCGTCGGCGAGGCGTGGGCAACCATCACGGGCAACGGGGAGAGCTTCAAGGACAGCTCGAACCCGAAGCCCGTGGTCAAGATCGGCAATCCCGGCGACGTGGGCGTTGCTCAGATCTCGGACATGCGCTTCACCGTCTCCGATGTCCTCCCCGGCGCCATCATCGTCCAGTACCACATGGCTGGCAACTCCCCGGGCGACGTCGCACTGTGGAATTCGATCATAGGTACGTGTATCTCCTCGACCTGGCTCAAGACCCTTGAATCCCCACCTTTTCGGTTGCTCGAAGATAGAGATGACTAACGGTTTCATAGTACGTCTTGCACTCTTCTCCCCCCTGTTCACATCGTTTGTACCGTGCACCGGTCTCTGCTGGAGTGCAATAAGACATCCTCGAAACAATAGTTAAAGCCAAAGTAAGGACGACAGACATGCAGCTAACAGCCTCACAGACCGTCGGCGGCACGCGCGGCGCAAAAGCCCTCACGGACGCGTGCCGGGACGCGGCGAACGAGTGCCGGGGTGCCTTCATCGGGTTGCACCTCGCAAAGACATCATCGGCCTACATCGAGAACGTGTGGAACTGGGTGGCGGACCACGTCACGGAGGACTTCGACGGGGGATCGCGCATCGCGGCGAAGGGCGGGACGCTGGTCGAGGCGGCGGCGGGCGGCACATGGCTGCACGCGCTCGGCAGCGAGCACTACTGGCTGTACCAGCTAAACCTCCGCGGCGCGCGCGGCGTCTTCGTCTCGCTGCTGCAGTCCGAGACCAACTACGACCAGGGCGACAACGTCGAGCAGACGCCGCCCGCGCCCTGGGTGCCTGACGTCGCCGGCTGGGGCGACCCGGACTTCTCGTGGTGCAGCGCCGCCGACACGCGCTGCCGCATGGGCTTCTCGAACTACATCCAGGGCGGCTCCGACATCTACCACTACGGGTCCGCGTCATGGGCGTTCTTCAGCGGTCCCGGGTACCAGCCGTGTGCCGGTACTTATGCGTGCCAGAGTAAGTTTCTTCTCCGCCTGCGTCGGCTGAGACAACCCCTCCTTCCAGGCCCGCCGTAGCTGACTGAATCTGTGAAATAGACCACATGCACTGGATCACGGAGACTCCTGACAACCTGCAGGTTTTTGGTCTATGCTCTAAGGACTCGTGGGCTGCGTTGCGTCTGGCGGATGGCACCAGCATCGTGACGAGCCCAAACTTCACGGGATCCTGGCCCGGCGGCGGAGCACTCATTGGCCGTTACACGCCATAGTGGGCTGTTAGTAACCTGCGCGTTACGTAAGGGAGAAGGGGAAAAGGAGCCGTAGAAGATGTAGACACCTGTATATAATGCCCAGCGTTACGCAGTACATATCTATCTGAATATATACGGACCTGGCCTTTAAACAGCATATCAACCGGAGAAGGACTAGATCTAGAAAGGCGCATATCAGGTGATAGAGGACGACAGGGACGGTTTGCAATGCCGGATGTTTCTTTTAATAAACTAATAAATGGAGATTTGACCACTTGGGCCGATTTACGGGGCCGAGAGCTTCCGGCATCGGCTCCGATGGGACCCAACCATGTTATGTAAACCCCACAATGGAATTACAATGGCGGCTGGAACGAAGGGCAGCGACCTTAGGACGCCCTGGTATGGGGAGACGTGGGAGCACTGGACGTCGTCGTCCACTGCTGACTATGCCTCCTTTCTCAGCGTTCTCATTCGAACAAGTAGTCCTTGGGCTGGACATGGAGAACCATCAATTCTAGATCTGACCAAGGTGGAACCTGGGGTTAGAAGCGCGCACCTGGTGCCTCTCAGCCTTTCGGCTGCGCCTAACACAAACCCCGATCCCGGGACCTTACCGCCCCTCCTAAGAAAGTCCCAATTTTCTGGGCTCCGGGAGTAGAAAGCGGGTCGCGCCGCATTATTTTGCCCGGTGCAGGGACTTGCCCGTGAGCACAAATAGTCGGCAGTGGTGAATAACAAGCTGTCAGTACGCAGAAGCATGAAAGAGCAACTCGTTGGTTGCTCTTCAAATGGGCGCTCGTCAGTCTATCGTGCGAACCCGGTCTAAGTCGGATCTTTGAAATAAATGTGGGGGGTTATATGGAAGAATCACATTTCTTGCAGAGGCGTCCATTGTATTGCCGGGAGGATCGGGCGTAATCTCGAAGTTGGTTGATCATGATTGACCAATGGATTAATACCATGTAGGTAGATACGGAATACGAATACGAATGGGTAGGGAAGCGGAGAGGTTGGCCAAGACGTGGGCTGCGTTATCAGATCCGGATCAGTGAAACGCTGCAGCAGGGCAACCGTCATGCACACTAGTAGCTCTGGAGTATCCTAACAGGAGTCAGGACAGTGACTGATTGATGGAATGAAGTGCTAACGCATGGTGTTTAGTGGGGTTTACCTTCGGGAAGTTCGCGTTCCAGGTGGTGTCATGTTGGAATGGCAACGAATCAGGGACCTCGTGCACCTGCAATCATTTACCAACGGCCACTTTAACTTCTCTGAGTCAGTACATGTACAACATAAAACTGGTGGCACCGAGAACTGACGGGGGGGAGTAGATTAGGTAACCCAATGGGTTGAATCGAACATTAGAACCATGTTTCTATCCGTCTGGAGTTGCTACTGTACCTAGGTACTAGCACCGCCGGAAGTTAGGTAGGTACCTATCCTACAACATAGTGCTACGACATGTTCAGTCAGCATGCAGATAGATAGGTACCTATGAGATGCATGTTCCGTATGCTATAGACGTTTGTAGTAGGTATCTTCCTAGATTTGCTATCCCTCGCTAACTTGAAAGAATATCGACGAGAAAAGCATTGCGGCCTCCTTGTTGCCTGTCTAAGTCCGTATTTCGAGGTCTCTGTATGGAAATTGGATGGGATGTTCTTTATTCATGACGTCCGATCATGGGTCGATACGGTCCGATAGTTTTATAGAAAGATGGTTCGATAGAGGATAAGAAAGAGATTGGTGTTTAACGGTTCCCCCTTTGCAGGCTCTCCCGTCAGCGCAGCCGGCCTTGACAGGTTCTCCATTACTGACTTGTCACTGTACTTGTACTTGTAACAGTCCCCCGATTTAGGCAAACGAAACCCACTAAAGTTTACTGGGCTTTCCGCTTTTGGATATAATTATATCTTGGCCCACGCGATGTACTGCGATATTACCCTCGAACTTCTACCCTAACATCGAAATCTCTCACCAATAAGACCGACCATGTCCGCACCTTTTGTTCCAATTCCTGGACATATAATGGTCCGGTGCCCACGCTCCTTTTTCTCATAACGCTTGCTGCTTTGCTGTTCTTATCGTTAAGCTTCCAGAGCTCTGGCATCACTCTCTTGGCGCCCTGAGGGAAATCACCATGGACGTCGTTCTCGAGCTCACCGATACTTTCATAGCTGACTACTTCTATGCCTGGGCCTATCCAGCGAAGCCGGCTCCCTACGACTACCCGAGTGTCACTAATGCTACCGGGCCCGTCTTCTCATCATGGGAGTATAAGCCGGCCGCGTCTTTCCTCCATGTCGAGCCTAGTGAGGCCGCTTATATGAGCGCTTGGGATAGGGACAACATTTACCGCCAGGCTATTACTCTGTTTATGATAACATGGTCCGTATGATACTTCCTGCCGCAGTCAGTTGCCTGTCGTTAACCCAGCTTCTCCTAGGATTTTTGGCGTTGTCCTGTATTTCGTCTTCGGGTCGCTGTCATACATCCTGATCTTCGACAAGAAGGCTCTGCAGCACCCCAAGTACCTCGAGAACCAGATGTGGTCTGAGATCAAGCAGGCGAGCTGGGCCATGCCGGGGATAGCCGTTCTCACAACGCCGTGCTGGCTACTCGAGGTCAACGGTTACACCAAGCTCTATGATAACAGCGCCGACGGTCCGGGTTTCTGGTACGATATCCTGCAGTTCCCTCTATTCATCCTTTTCACCGACGCCATGATCTACCTGATCCACCGCGGCCTGCACCACCCACTCGTCTACAAGCGCCTGCACAAGCCGCACCACAAGTGGATCGTGCCGACGCCCTTCGCTTCGCACGCCTTCCACCCCGTCGACGGCTTCGCGCAGTCGCTGCCCTACCATATCTTCCCCATGCTGTTCCCGCTCAACAAGTACGCGTCGGTCGCGCTCTTCGTCTTCGTCAACTTCTGGAGCATCCTCATCCACGACGGCGAGTACCTGGCCAACAGCCCCGTCATCAACGGCGCCGCCTGCCACACCATGCACCACCTGTACTTCAACTACAACTACGGCCAGTACACGACCCTGTGGGACCGCCTCGGCAACAGCTACCGCAAGCCCAACGAGTCGTTGTTCAGGAAGGAGGAGAAGATGAGCGAGAGCGAGTGGCAGAACCAGATCAAGGGCGTCGACACCATGGTCAAGGAGGTCGAGGGCGTCGACGATAGGACGTACCAGCCAGTCGACTCCAAGAAGACTAAATAAGTCCGCTCTCGGCGGTTCTTACACTCAAGAGGGGGGCTTTTGCGCTTATGCTTGTTACATGTCGGTCCCCACGACGGCAGATTCTGCGGCATTGGTTTTTATTTTATTTATTTAATATTTTATTATTGGGAAAAAAGGAGGGGGGGG